>NW_021011494.1:1511540-1675551 GCF_003987935.1 Bombyx mandarina
TTTTTTATTCTCTGCACAGATCCGCAATAAGGTTGCAAGATGGCAATCAAATGTTATAATTGTAGTACGATAAATTCTTATTCAGAGTTTATAATTTCAAATTCCTTTAATTATGATTTTTTTAAAATTGAATTTGTTCTCCCGCCCTCGCCGGTCGACTACTGATCAACTATCAATCGATCAGCTCTCCCCGCCAGGTGTCACCACTCATGCAGCAAACATCACGTAGTAGGGATGAGGACGAAGCCGGTCTCCTGTCTTACTTACTCACTATACATCATAGATTATACAATTAATATAATACTATACATTTTTCAGCCATGTTTTTTTGGTTTTATTTGTGTATCAATAGTATGTTCGGTAGGTCTGAGAATCGGCTACTATCTATTTTTCATACCCCTAAGTGAAAAGGGTTGTCCACCCCAAACATTTATTTTTTATTTTAATTTTTGGATATTTTTTATTGTTCATAATGAGGTATTATGTGGTTAAATGAGGTTTTTTTTCTACAGTAGAATTTCCCTAAAAATCTTATTTAAGGCAACACAACGTTTGCCGGGTCAGCTAGTTTATTATAAAAATGTTAATTTTATGTCTATTCGAGGTATAAAGAAAATAATTATTCGGGTATACATTTTTTATTATGATTTTTTTATTGATAAAAATAAAAATAATCGCAAGGGTCGACCACTCCGACTCCGCAGTGCGATGGAGCAGCCTCACCCTGGGGGAACCGCCTGCATGATCACGGTATTTCCTACGCCAGGTAAGTATGATTTAGCAAGAGAAATACGAGAAGCCTATCAACTGTGTAACAACTCGTCACCGCGATTCAGGAATTGTTGAATTAAGTGCGACATCTGTTGATAACAAACTATACTTATAGAAAAAATCTTAAGGACGTTTTTTCCCGGTTAAGGTGCCCCTCCGCATCCACCCATAAGGAAATTAAGGAACTTCGTTCCAAAAATTCATGCGCAGATAAATACAATAGCATAGTATCATTTTCGCCTCTGTTTATCAAAGTTTTGCTTACACAATAAAATGATAATTGAAAATTAATCGGATTTTCTACGATAATTTTTTTAAGGATATTTTTGCGAGTATCTAACAAAAGAGAAAATGCTAGACATAAAATTAATATAAATTTTTGTGTCACCAAACTTAATGGTTACGATTGAATTTCGAAAATTGGGATTATGATTGTATACAAAAATTTAATGCTTGCAAAAACGTTTCAGAGATCGAGACAGATAACTGCAGTAGTCTTCGGTTGCGCATTTATAGCCTTATTTAAAAAAGATGTGGTTCGAATAGATTCTTTTTTTATTGGCCTTGTAGATAGACGTGCATACAAATCACCCGATGATGAGTAGTTACGGTCGTCCATGGACGTCAAAAATGCCAGGGGCAGAGCCAAGCCGCTGCCTACCATTAAGTACTCCCCATAAGCCTCGTTTGAAGAAGGACATGTCATAGCGCTCGGAAAACATCATGGAGCGGAGAGCTCATTCCAAAGCCGTATGGTGCGTGGCAAAAAAGATCTCTGGAAGCGCACTGTGCATAAACTGTATTGGTTCTAGGTAGTACGGATACGGACTACCTACATGCTTTTTCTCTTTCAAATTTTTATTTCTTTTCAGCTCTTCACGGTAACTAAATCGATTACGTTGATTCTAGTTTTGTTCCTTCGAGTCCGATTGTAATGTGGTCCCGTCTTTTTTGCTTAAATTTCTTTTCGGTTGGGCTCCAAAAATGCGCCTTTCAATTCCAATAGAGCAATATTCTATGTAAAAGCAATACCCTCAACTCTTACACTAGGCTTTCTAATATTTGCTATTAATATCTAAATGCGATAAAGGGGATGTTGAAATAAAAGTAGACTCTATTTTATACTGGTTTAATCTGCAGTAAAATACATTGGATTGAGTTAAAGTAATCATTGCAATGTTTGATGGTCTTGATGTCCGCCCGTTTCGCTCCCACTGAAGGTGAAAGGATACATATCTTTGAAGTTCCAACCGTTGATAGCATCTTCTAAAAATCATTATATTATAAACGAACTTCAAGAATAAAATACGTCTAAAATAATCAATGAACTAAAATGCTGTTTTTGGAGTCGGTACCGGAGACGAGCATTCTTCATTAACATACAATTAAAACAGGACCCACGGACTAGCTGTTGTCGAATTTAGCATTGCAAGAGTTCGGAAATAGCATTTTATATTTTATCCTTCATACAATAGTTCAATATAGTGTTTTCTAATTCTTCAATGACCTTAACTGATATATTTCTTTAGTACCTCTTTCTACTGTCCTTATTTTTCTCGCAATTTCTATCTTAATCTTCAGTAGATCACAACTTGAAATTCGACACGGGTTCGCACCAAGATTTTGATAATTTTTGGCCCAACAGAACTCGTCGCAGATCTAGGCGGAACAAGGGGATAACCATTTGAAGAATGGGGTAATCGTTCCCAACTAAGACTCCAACCTAAGGTATGAAGGAGGTTGGTGTCATTTAAATTGTTCTCTGAAGGCAGTAGTAACTGCATGAGTTACGTCAATGGAAGACTATGTTACAAAAAAAAGGAATAAGTTTTAACTTATGAAGCACCAGAAGAGATACAGGCATCAGGATCAAAATTACACAATATGCTGTGCGATATAACATTGGAATTAAAGTCTGTATGTTTGGAAGGTTTAATCTCTATATATAAAAACGAATTGCTGTTCGTTAGTCTCGCTAAAACTCGAAAACGGCTGGACCGATTTGACTAATTTTGGACTTGAGTTATTTGTGGAAGTCCAGAGAAGGTTTAAAAGGTAGATAAATATGAAAATGCTCGGAATTAAATAAAAATAACGATTATGTTTTTCCTTGACGTGTCCCCCGTCGGACGGATTCCTTTTGTTTGTTTTAAGTTTATTGTATACAAAAGTTTAGGTCTTTTATCTATCGATTGAGGCATTACGAAGTCTGCCGGGTCAGCTAGTAATAAAATAAAATATTTAAGAAGATATGACTCTTGAACTACTACACTACTACACCTTTGTCGCAGAATATTTATAAATGTGTTTTAGATGTTGGATTCCATTTAAATATCGAATGTTTTCTTTTATGACGAATTTTATTGATTACTGAACGTTTAAAAAAAAGTTGAATTTATTAAAATTGAAATAATTCGAATCATGTCTATTCTATAAGATTTTTATATTGTTCTGTGCGTTTCTTTTTTATATGCAACTTTAAGGCAGAACACACAACGTGTGGCTTTGAATAATAAGCTTTCATGTAATTCATTACATGTGCACAGACCATGTAACCGCGCTTGATAAGCAAAGGTCTTTCGAGAAGAAATCCTTTTAGTATTTTCTGCGATTTCCCACAATCGTAGGTATAATTAAACTTTTATCCGCTTTCATCTTGCGTTTTTTATTGTCATTATTTTATTTACGACGTTTCAAAGACTAGGTACACAGTTTTTGTGACCACGGACAACTTTGTTAAATTTACTTATATTTTAATTAATAGAAATATGTTGTGAAATTCTTGTAGCTTGTACTATTTGAAACTTGTACTAAACAAAAACTGACAATATATTTTTGTGCTACTTAAACTTTTTACTTTTACATACTTCTTTCCAATTGATAACAAAAATTTTTAATTTTTTACTGGTGGTAGGACCTCTTGTGAGTCCGCGCGGGTAGGTACCACCGCCCTGCCTATTTCTGCCGTGAAGCAGTAATGCGTTTCGGTTTGAAGGGTTGGACAGCCGTTGTACTGAGACTATACGGAGATCTTAGAACTTATATCTCAAGGTGGGTGGCGTATTTACGTTGTAGATGTCCATGGGCTCCAGTAACCACTTAACACCAGGTGGGCTGTGAGCTCGTACACCCTTCTAAGCAATAAAAAAAATTAAAAAAAAATTGTGCACACAGAGTCATTGATAAGCTATTTCAGACAGCACAGACACAAATTCAATTCAAAAAAAGTATCAAATCATTTTTATTACTGTTGAAGTACGTTACAATATATTTATTATGTGATCAGTAGCAAAGTTAAGGCCACAATAGGCCAAAGAAACTATTATGACACCTGACGATTCCAATCTATTTGTAATTCTGTTTGCTTTTAGGACAATAAACAGTGCATTCCTCGTGGTCGGAATATTAAAATACCCAATTTCAATGGAATCTCTAATTTAATTTTGGGGTAATTGCAATTCAGAGCTTTAATAATATGTAATAAAGTCCATGTCAAGTGAAGCGCTCGGAAGGTCAGTTGTGATCTTGCTTAAATACACGATGTTCATCGTAAATTAACGCACGTTTGAAGGCTTTTGTTTACAACTCAATTGACATGTAATCTTATGTACTTTTTTAGTAACGTCATACATAGACTTAAGAATGCTCTAGTTAGAGAACATTAGATGGTATCAGGCAAAGATCGATTGCAAATAAATAATAATTTAAAAAAACTAACAAAATACGCTTTTATAGAAAATCCAACAAAAAAATAGAAAATAAATTTTAATAAATTTGAATTAAAAATAGTGTAAGAAAAAATGATTTTGTAAAAAAGCGTGGGTTGCTTTTCAGGGTATTATCAAAATAACCCTTCTACTCATATCTGTTCATAAAATATTTATAACTACTTATACCATGCAACCCTTTTTTTTTTTCATTTTTTAGTTGAATTTAAATTTTTGGAACGAAGTTCCTTACGGCAGGCTTGGAGGGGATAGGGATTTTGCTGCGCGACCGAACTGAAAAAATGTGATAGTAAAACCGTAAGAAAAAATCCGTGGAAAAAAGTGCGTGGAATAAAACCGTTAAATGAGACGTGCGTTAAATGAGACGGGATTTTGCTGCGCGACCGAACTGAAAAAAATGTGATAGTAAAACCGTAAGAAAAAATCCGTGGAAAAAAGTGCGTGGAATAAAACCGTTAAATGAGACGTGCGCAGGCGCGACAGTCGTATACACAAGCGAGTAGTGTATAATACCTTTCTCTTTCTCCTTCTTTCTTTTCGTTCTCTCATCCCTTCTCTCTCTATTTTGTAATTATTTCTATTACTATGTAATTTTATGTTATCAAACAAAAATAAAGAGACATATTTTGTTATTTTAATTGATAATTTGAATTACGATTTTTTTATTTTACGTAATTTATTATTTCCTAAAATACTGAATTTCCTAAATACTTTCCTGTACTTAAATAAAAACTAATCAGCTAACTAACCAACATAAAGGAGACGGAAAATCGTGGGCCAAAAATGTAATAACTTGGAATGTAGTCTAAAAAATTTGTCATATTTTTTTATATAAGAATATAAAAAATCACCTCAATCCTCTTTCTGGGACCGGAGAAAAATGAGAAAGTTAGTTTTTGTCGGTATAACGGTGTGATCGATTTAATTAATCGATTACAGGATTATAAAAAGAAAAACATTGCACTAGGTAATTAATGCAAAGTAATTAAATGAGCGATTTATACTTGTTGTATACAAGTGCGGTATACGCCGGATTTAATTGCGATTATATACATAAATGAAGAAAAAGTCTATTATTACTTAACAAAGTAATATGATTATCGATTTCAAATCGATTAAAATCGATTGTATTTTTGATGACAGCTTTGACAGTAAGCTGACATGACGTTTGTTCATAGATTATACAATTATTTTTTGGCGCTTGTTGGTTTTTTCTGCTCTACTCGTTTTGTATCTTCGACGCATTTTGAGTGTGTATCTATCGGGCTGTTTTTATATTTTCAACGATCACTGCTTTATTATTACGGATTCCAACTCTGCCAGCCTTGTACGACAATTGCTTCTACACTGGACACCGAAGATCGCTCACACGTTTGACTTGAAATTGTTGCATTGGATACTGTTGAAATTATGGATCGCTGTGTGAATTGTGGGATAGCAATTCCATATTCCATACCTGATATATATCATTGATATTCATTCATAATATGACATTTAAAAGATTATCCAATGGATATAATAAACATTTACTTATGCTTAAATAAGTTATTATTCAGCTCTTTTAAAGAGATTGTAACATAACCTAACTTTTACTAAATCTTTATTAACTCGGCTCTCAGATTGAGAAAACTTTTATAATTTTCAGCAAGGTACTGATAAATCTGAATCTAATAATTCATATTAGTTTCATCACTTTACATTCGGGCCCAAAAATGTATGTAATCGTTTCAGTCTCCATTGAGCACGATTTTTTTTTTGCAAATTGTGTCGATTCTACATTAGCCGAAGGAACTTCGTTCCTACACGGTGTCCCACGACACCACTTCTTTTTTTTTTTTTTTTTTTTTCACTTTTTTCAAATATTGAATTGTAATCGGTCCTTAATTAGGACCGATTAAATTTGGTATTAAAAGTATACCAAATTTCGAGTTAACCCGACATTTTGAAGGGGGTCAAAACCATGTTCAAAGATTCCGTTACAAACATGCATATGTCTGAAGCTAATAAAAGCGTATTGAAATAAAAATATTCCACCACACATTCAAGGGTACAGTGAACAAATAAAGCACAGTGTAAAAGATTGAGAGGAATTCAATTATGCACATGGTCGTAACCACTAATTTGTATTGATGACTTCATCGGCTGACCTTTCGACTGTTTAACAGACTAATGCATAACGACCGATTGTGAAGACGTTTATTGAACTTACTCAACGGGTCGTAAAGAAGCAAGCTGTAAGGATATTATAAAGCTTAACGATGGTAACCTACTTTTTTTTATCGTAGGAAATATGTAGTGATACGGTCAATACAATTTGTAGTCTGTTGAAACTATCGTGCAGGTGTGTTTTCTGTTTGCGTTTTCGCGAAGCAACTATATGGAGGGGTGAAAGGCCTTAATTAAAGGGCTTAAGCGTCATTTTTGCAATTTTACATGAGAGCCATTTAAAGTTAAAAATTTAGAAAAAATATAATTAAAAGAAAACTTCTTCAGGTATTTGAATGGAGTAAACATAATAATTGAAGTTAAATTAAAAACATCGAACTGTTGATGCTAATACCAAATAGAACGCACCTTTAATTACAAAGGTAAATTTCGCGTAATAAGCGAAATGCCGCTTAAAGCAAATCTCTTTTCACTCTTCGATAATAATATGTTCTATTGTTGGGAAGGTAAAGGAAAGGTTGGAAATACAAGCTGTTATATAAAAACTGTTTTAGATTCAATCTTATATCTCATATGTTATGACTAGCAGTGCTCACGTTGCATAATCTTTTTATTTTCTTTCTTTTTATTATTTTATTGCTTCGATGGGTGGACGAGCTCACAGTCCACCTGGTGTTAAGTGGTTACTGGAGCCCATAGACATGCACAACGTAAATGGGTCACCCACCTTGAGATATAAGAGTTCTAAGGTTCCAGGTATAGTCACAACGGCTGCCCCACCCTTCAAACCGAAACGCATTACTGCTTCACGGTAAAAATAGGCAGGGTGGTGGTACCCACCCGCGCGGACTCACAAGAGGTCCTACCACCGGCAATTAAAGTTGCAGTGTTCATAAAAATGCTTTGCAGTATTCATGCAAAAAATTGGGAGATATTGAATTCTGGATGTTATACTTCATGGGGCATTTTCTAATTCCTCCGACTCTCCCATCAGCAGCATTGCCTTGCGGAACATTTTCCTTTACCTAACCAATCGGGTTTCAACTACAAACTTTAGATGTCAGTAAATGTCGTTATTACAGTATAAAAAACGGTAGGATGTAAACAAATACAAATTTATGTACAGCCGCATAATTAGAAACAAAAATGCAAGCTGTATTATGAATGAAACGATCTGTTTAAAATCAAAATATGACCTGATTTTTGCGTCATACGTAATATTTTTCTTATGAAACAATTATTACAATTTTTTATTATTATTCTTACAAAGCAGTTTTACGTAAACACGTTTTTTTTAGTGCACATAAGCAGACGATATATTATAAACACAACAACGTAATTTATGAATTACAATATATAAAAAAAATAGAATTATATAATGTATTACGAGTATGCATTTATTTAAAATATGTACTCTGCATTGGATTAAAATATCACATAGTAAATAGACCTTTTTAGACGATTTTTTTTTCTTCCACAGGAGAAAATCGCCGGATCCCGTATGTGGGAGTTGAACCTCACTAAGCTCCTGCCGCACACGCACCGGCGCCCTACCACGGACCGGGCCGGAGCCCAGTCGGGGCTATTGAGACGGCGGGACAGGGTTGACGCAGAGCACATTATATCCGTCGCGCCCTCCGACAGACGCCGGACCAGTGAATAGACCTAGTGAAATTTCAACAGTCGCAATCGCTTCGTTTGATACTAGTGCATCGAGCGTCATCATTTTGGCTTAGTCGTCTTCGGGATTCCACCTTGCTCCATCATGACATTTGACATTGTCGTGTTCGACCTATGCAGCCCTGGATAGGTCTTTGTTCTCGTGGACCGGTGATGGCCGCAACCACGACCACCATGTGCTTCGATTGATAACTTATAAACCCTGCTGTCCTATAAATTCTATTTTAATCCACCTATCGATTCCGATATGGATATGATATCGATACGATAACTGCTTGTCAATATCATTCTAAAATATCTAAATTATTGGCGAACTACTGACACGTCACGTTTCTGTATCTATCTGTTACTTCTGTGTAGGGAGCCTATCCATTAAGTACATGTATTTTCTATATGGATACCAAGTTTCAAGTCCATCGGATGCACGGTTCAGTAGTTATAACGGAACATCCGTAAAAACCACTGTAGATTTATATATTAGTATAGATATTACGGAAATTCGAACCGGGTGCGATATCGCTTTACCACGATCGTTTTGAGTAAATAGTTTCGAAATTTTTCTAACTAGTAAAACCGCATTGCATAAAAGCATATTGTATTGTAACAGCAAGATTTGCATGACCCATTCCTTACGTCACTCACGCCAAGGAAATCAGTGAAGTCATGTGACCCGCCAACAGTTGCTGTGTGATCTCGTTAAACTCAACCCTCAAGCACGTGATTGTTATAGGATGCGCGAAATTACAGCGGTGCGCGTGATCCTTAATTGTAAAATTGGTTTGGGCATGTTCTCGAATCGTTGGTCGATTGAATGACTTTACTGTTGCCGCGACGCATTCCTCCCATCCTTACTTGTAACGAATCGAAATTAATGATCTACTTACAGATCCTACATAGCCAAATCAATATATTTAAGTGCAAATAGGGCAATTTAAACATTTGAAGTAGTGTAATTTTTACGTAAAATGATAGATTTTTTTCAAAATTATAACAAACTTTTGAATAACAAAAGAAGTACATATTATGCATTTTATTTGTACTTCTCTCTTCTTGGGTGTGTCAATAATAAAACAAAAGAGAAAACGTACATACATATAATGAGTTTTGAGGTGTCAGTAATGATTGTCGAATTTCGATTATTAAGCAAACATAAATCATTTTTAATTCTTTAGTGGTTGGGGCGTCTTGTGAGGCCGCACAGGTAGGTTGGTTTCACACGGCATTGTTATGCACGTTTATTTGCAGTATACGTTTAACGAATGAATAGTGTCACATACATTGTACAATGTGTTTTAATAAAGAATGTGCATGGACCTGCGCCATATTGTGACGTCATCGCTGTCAAATCGAAAAATATAGGTAGAGTCAGTAAAAAAAAAGGTAATTTAAAATAATATTTCTTTTTAACCCAAAATTGGATCTTTGGATTGAGTGGATTCACACTCAAGCAGTGTGAATCCACTCATCACACTGCTTGAGCAATGATCATGATCGTCGCCGTCATAATCCTCATTGCTGTTTTCACCTACAAACAATAATTAGGTCATTAAAATATTCCATTCGTTGAATTTCATTGGTATGAAACAAAAAAAAAACATGCGTGGAACAGCATTTTTTATGAACTTATGAAATTATAATTAGACAATAATAATGTAATATTAAAACAATAATAAAATAAGACCACGCTATATTTATAAACATTAACTGTCCCTTTCACACTCATAAGCTAGACCGCGCGAGAGAGAGATGGGTAGACTTTTCATGATGCGCATGTAGTACGACGTCACGGCTCGTGCTTATTCACAAATACTACACAAGCACAAAGTGTGAATATGTTGAGCGCGAGCTACATGGTATGTGGAGTGGGGGTGTTAGGTTTTATTTTCGTTACGGAATTTCTTGATTCGGTCGCCGCGCTCAAAGCCCGCAATACAAGCTATGCAATAGTTTAAAAATTATAATTGTATTACGTGTGTTTATAACGAAATTAAAATGATCATCGCCTCCTATTAACTCTCGTTTCCGGTATTCATTTTCGAGATATCTGACATGGTTAATCTCCCTCTGCCTTTCGTTTTTTGTGATTGAGGCCACGAATTCGCGGGTTCATTTATCAATTACTGTGTTTAGTTGGCGCACGTTTTCGTCTGCCGCCCTACCTTTTATTAAATGTCATAATATATACTCTAAAGAATCCGTCACAATTGTGGGGTGGTAGCCTCAATACCATGAAACTGAGGGAATTATATAATTGGTATCTTAAATAGGACTTGGGTGGTTTGTTTTTTATATAAACTAGTAAATCTATGGCTTCGTGTAGCATGGCTAAAATTGAAGGAGTTGAAAAAAAAATTTGTTGTTGTCCTTATTTTTTTTTGAGTTTTAACAGATCGAGGTCATTGACGCGTAAATTCTTATTTGAAACGCACAGTACATAGAACCATTCGCATGTTGTTTGTACTGCAAAAAATCGTATACCGCTCAGGCGTTTAAACGAATACACAACGGACTTGTCACACAAATCTAATAAACTTTAACGTTGCAGTGTCTCGTTCACACGTTCGTTTTACGTCATGATAATCGCTTTATCGTTGCCGCCGATGACTACTCCCCGAATCCTGATCACGCAGGAGCCAGTCACCGTCGACGCCCTAGACATGTCCTTACGGATCTATCAGATCCAATAACCCTTGCATTAGACTCCTGTAGCTTTAACACTAGGAGTCCCCACTCCTAGCGTTGGACCCCGGTTGGTAAGGACCCCGGTAACCGTACTTGTCGAACTCGGCAAAGAGTTCGACATGCAACCTAACCTAAACATCAGCCCGCAGAGTTTCTCGCCGAATCTTCTCAGCGACTCGCGATTTCGATCCGGTAGTAGATTCATTCGCGAAACAGCTACTCTTGAGTCGTTAGGTCTCCTTTGGAGGCGCTCGGGTAGCTGTTAGCAAATCCTCCTGGCGAAGCCTTTGCTCGCTCACCTGCTTAGACGAATGAAAATGTACCGTATGAACACCCAGGTGATTGTACGTTAAAATAACGAATACAAAGAAAACGTGCAGAAAAATTCCGTGTGCACCCAACCGTAGGTTATCTATTCGCCACCCTGCCCATTTCTATCACGAAGCAGTGGTGCGTTTCGGTTTGAAGGGTGGAGCAGCCGTTGCCTATAAAACCTGAGACAGAAGTCCTGTCTCAAGATGTGTGGTGGCATTTGTTGTTGCTGTCTATGGGCTCCGGTAAACACATAATACTAGTGGGGCCGTTAGCCCGTCTGCCCGACTAAGGAATAAATACTTGTTTTTTGTATACTGTAAATGACATAATCTGTCTCATCTCATTCGATAGGTGATTCTATAGACAATAACTTTCGATTAACTTTGAGATGCAGTGACCAACTCGTGAGAGATATATTTATCAACATAAATTCCAAATTTTATTACTGTTTGGCTATCAACTGTGGTCTATTTTAGCAGGTTCTTTTCATTTCACAAATGTATATATATATTTACATTTCTGTATCACTCTGTGATGTGATAAGAAAACTTTCCCTATAATATTCTTACATCAACACGTTTCTAATCAATATTACTTATCTAATTTATAACGAGTTACTCAATGTATTTGTTAAGGATTTCCTCCATTGCGCTGGGGTAGGCCCTTTTACAAGGTACGTTATTGCTAAACTTTTACTAAGCAATGTTGTTTTCATCTGTCATCAATCTAATAATTCATGACAGTAACGTGAAGCTTGCTTGCCAGCAAATGGTTCTAAGTAAAACATTTATTGAGCATTTCTATTAAATATTACTAGCAAGATATATCTTATTTTTCTTCTAGTCCATATCGCATATTATGTGGGATCAAAAGGGTTCCACTATCCGGATCCACTATCAGTGCTTTTAAGCATTCCAAGCTCCGGTCACCATTCTCGTTGAGCTCGTCAAATGCGACGATGGATTCGGCGGATGGGTTTGGATTTATAGCTGAACTATTTTTTTTTCACAATAAGGACATTGAAAGTATGGCCCAAGTAATCGCAAATATATTGGTGGCATTTTCACTCATGAATAACATAATCCATATACATATCGCTAGGGAAACTCTGTAGATTAAAGACGAAGAATAAAACCTAACATCCAATTGGCAAAAAATAATCTGGATACGAATTGTTAACGAACACATTATTTTCATATAGTAGGGCTAAACTTTTTGTCTATATGTATGTACCTATAACTGTAAAACGATAAATATAGCAAATCAGAGCTTCGTTTTTGATTCTACAGTAAAAGAGGAATACGCAGATATTGTAGCGATAGCTTTAGAAAATAAATTGGTTACGAACGATAACATTCGGAACCGTCAATCTATTGAGAATACTCAATTTGATAGGAGCCTTTTGTCGTCTGTCTGATAAACATTGGGTAATCAGTTTAGCTGAATTAAATAAAAATGTTCCGTTGAAAGACAACTAAAAAGTGTGTGAGACCGTATATGATACTTTTGAGTATCGAATTTTATTTGTTTTAAGATTAATAGCTTCGATTTACAGCGTGACAAAGTAACATTATTTACAGACGTCCGTTTCGCAACAAGCTCGTTTTAAAATGGAGACGCCGGATCTTCAATTATCAATCGTGTTTTTTAAATATTCGAATATCTAAGGGCTCATTTAGATGAAACCAATTTATTATTAACAAGAAATCTAGTGTGATATGTTTGACGGAATAATTGACGATAGATAACCTTACGCAAAGGCTTACACCCGAATATCTTGATAGGCAATAATTCCAAGTATCCTTTTCTGAAAAAGGAAAATTACGAACCTAAGTACGTAGTCAATAGATACTAACATAAATACCGAATCTTACCTTGAAAAATAAAATGGAAGATTTAACTGAATTGGAAGAACGAACGCTTCGAACAAAAGAACTTAATGCTGCGGATGGCGCATGAAGCAGGATGGTAGTGGCGCGCGGGCTCACAATTAATATTCCTTCCTTCCTCTTCCTGCTTCTATCATTGAATAAGTTATGAAAATTAGGTACGTTGGTATTTAACTCTGGAAAAACTGTATTTCTCTATAAACATATCCGGTGTTTTATCCCTAACTGAAAACTATTCAGACTATTGCTTACCATGATTACTATCCCATCGCTTATACGACACAAAAATTAATTAGGCTTATCAAGTTTAGCAAAAATAAGTAGAGTTCTCACATTAAATTCGGAATAGGGTTTCTACTAAATGTCTTAATGAGCACGTCAATATTCGTGGCCAAACTATAAAATGTTATAACATTCGCATAAAATTAATAACGAACCGGTCACCGACCTCGCCGAACCCGTCGGTTGCGACTAAGGGCTCGATGAGTAAATTAACCCACAGCCCACTGAGTTTCTCGCCGGATCTTTACAGTGGGTCGCGTTTCTGATCCGGTGGTAGATTCAGCGAAGCACTACTCTTGCTAGGGCCAGTGTTAGCAACACTCCCGGTTTGAGCCGCGTGAGCTCACCTACACGTTAAGGAGAAGCTGAAATAGCCTCTCAAGGCTACCAGCATAGGTAGAAAAAAAAATAGAATACCATAATAGCCGGGCTTTCTCGATAGTTCGGAGTAGGCCCTGAGATTATAGAGAAGGTGATAAGTAATTTGTATTTTACAACGAGGTCCTTGATTTATACCATATTTTCAAATATAGCACATATGGAATGTTAGACGAAAAAAAAGCATAGACTATTAAAAATATTTGCTAATTTTGATAAACTCACTGAAGCTATATAGCTACCAGATTTCACAGAAAACATAACTGAAACAACCTTCGTTATTCAATCGTGTTATTAATTATCTGTGTACAACAAATTAAGCCTATCAGACTAGGTAGAAAAAAAAAACGAACTAATGGGGTATTCACACAATCTTGCTAACTAGACTGTAACAGACTGAGTATTCGCTCCGAGGTGATCAAGTCTTGACCTAGCCTGGATCGATAATACAAATATACATTGCGCGTACAATCACTAGGCTTACGTATTTGTCGGTATTTTGTACGTTGAATTTAATGTCGATTGTAATTATGCTAGTTCGTGATTTGAGTTTGAAAGATTTTAATATTTTATTATTTGTTTAGAATCTTATGTTATTCGGTAGGCTGACTTCAAGGACATCTGTTTTGTTGACAAGCTGTAACCTGCCATACGTAGCTCTTTTAAAATTTCGTTCAAAGATTATCTCAAAAATTCCAGTATACACTGGAAATGGGATTTCATTCAAACATTACGAACTAAAGAGCTCACTTTAGCTCTCGAAATGCAGTACAGATGAGCCCAAAAATTTCAAATAGTAGAATTGAAGTCATCTTTTTTTATTGCCCTTCAGAGAAGAGTAGGAGAGCAGAGTAAAGCAGATGAAGATCGCTTCAGGACGTCAGCAAGCACAGCCAAGCCGCTGCTTTCATTGAGGCGTTGCAACTCTGGAGGATTTGGAAATATAATTAACGAGATCATCTCAAAAAATTGAAACACAACAATGAATGTATATTCAAAACCATGTTCGAAAATACAGAATAACTATCTCATGGGCCTCATACGCAGTAACAGCATAGAGCTATCTCTCTACAACCAAATTGTGAAATTACTATAGGCTGCATCTGGAGGCTTTAGTGGGCATAGTGAAGTATGTTAATTTGAGTATTGAGTTAGTTTGGGTACTCACACTCCGCGGCACCGTAACATTCTGTTGGTACTCAAATCTCAACATAGCTCCTCAACATCATCATTTCATCATTTTCCTGACCTTCTCCGAGTCACCTGGGGTCGGCGCAACATGTTTTCTTATTCCATACTCCTCTATCATATACCATTTCTTCACTCACTCCCCTTTTACACATATCGCCTTTCATGCAATCCATCCATTTCTGCTTAGGTCTACCTCTTCCTCTTAGGTCTACGTCTTCCTCTTCCTCAAGCTCCTTAACATTCTAGACAATTTCGACTAAAAATATCAACACGTTTAATTTTTTGTCTGTCAGCTAGCTCACGAAAGATTTATTGACCGAATAGTCATTAAAAGAAATAAAAATGAAAGCGTTTCGTTTGCGAAGTGAAAGCTTCCACTGAATATTCTGTTACATTTCGGAATTTATTGTAATGCACGGGTCATTGTCGTAATAATGTAATTCAAGTATTTCATGCGTTAATTTATAATTTATTGCTGTTTTTTTAATTTGAGGGTTTTAAAAAAGGAAAAAGGCTCCCTTGTGGGATCACTTTGTTATAATCTTTGTTTGTTTTTATACATTATCTCTGGGGAACAGATTAAGGTATCACCTTGAAATAAGTATCAAACGCAAAGGTCTGCTGCCGAAGAATTTATTAAAGTGAAGCAAAGCAAAAATGTGTCCATATTTTGCCATTAGTCAATACCCATGGGACATTTGCTATTAGCATGAAATTTAGCACGAGTCAATGTCTTATGGAACCAGTAAAGGGAAGGTCTGAAAACGGTATATATAAACACGTAACATACAAAGAAATATTGTTGTGCTTCACAAACCTAAGTTTGCAGGTAAAACATCGAACATCACGTAGTAATATTAATGAAGGTTAAAAAATTGGTCCGCTAAGTTAAATTTGTTCTTCTGCATGCAAACCGAGAATGCTCCAATACTCTGATGATGTCAGTATTGACATTAAAATATTTTATAAAAAAATCGTGATTTAAAAACATGTAGTTTCTGTATTATTAACTATTTTGTAGTTTTTCCAATTACATTTATGTGTTGTTATTTATGTTCGACAATTTATGTATTATAATCTTCTTTGTGTCGCGTGTGATTGTATTTATTTGTATGTGTGAGTCTGTCTCAGAAAAATACGGTATAACGTAACGATTCCATTCTCTTTGAAATAGAATTTATTCAAAATGTTAAAATTCAAAAATATATGAATATTTAATTCTTCGATAATAATTAAGCCATAAGAATTTTTAATTCCATTTCATGAGTTTGATTAGTGTCCTAAATGAGGATTACAATTAGATTTTTAACCAACGAAAACACCAGTAGCTATATAGAGAGCGTTGGACATGCATGGGTGGTGAACTTTTTTTTTTGCTTAGATGGGTGGACGAACTCACGGCTCACCTGGTGTTAAGTGGTTACTGGAGCCCATAGACATCTACAACGTAAATGCGCCACCCACCTTGAGATAAGGTCTCAAGTATAGTTACAACGGCTGCCCCGCCCTTCAAACCGAAACGAATTATTGCTTCTCGGTAGAAATAGACATGGTGGTGGTATCTACCCGTGCGGACTCACAAGAGGTTCTACCACCAGTAATTACACAAATTATAATTTTGCGGGTTTGATTTTTATTAGACGATGTTACTTCTTCACCGTCGAAGTCAATCGTGAACATTTGTTGAGTATTTCATTAGAAAAATTGGTACCCGCCTGGTATTCGAACACCGATCCGTCGCTCAGCACGAATGTACCGGATGTCTTATTCTTTAGGACACGACGACTTTATTTTTTCTACGAACTCTTTCATTTTTATGTAAACGTATAAATGTGTTTGGTCATTAGCCATTTAATATTTGTAGGACTATGTAGATGCTATAGCATAGCAGCATAGCTTCTTTTCCAAAGAATTTGTGTAGTTAAAGAGAATTCCGACTATTTCATTTTGAGCATTCCACCTCTTACTGGATATAGGAATTAGATTATCATAGTTCATAGGTGCACCTCGGACATAATTAATAATAATGTTAATGCAATTTAAGTATTTATTTGCCCGTTGCTAAATACTTTGAGCTGGACATGTCATTGCGCTTGGGAAACAATGTGGAGTTAATTCTACAGTTGGGTAATAATCGTGTTGCCTCTGATAATCGCCAAGCTTAAGATTGGCCATGAGCTCATCTGCTCTGCTCTGTAAAGTTCCCTGTATTATGTAAATATTTAAAACTTTATGTACTAATTAAGAAGAATGTAACAGTAAATTTTATATCAGCAATACTTGTTAATTTGATACGCAAAGTAATAAAGTTCAAGGGATTTAAATTCGACGCTTCCTGGTTGAGTTAAATTTTGCGAATTAAGCTGTCTTTTACCACCAATGCCGGTTGGTACGTTAAGTGTATACTTTATGACAATACAAAACATGAGTTTTTATCAATGTTACTATGTCAAGGATTTTATTTGTGAGTGCATTATGCGTTAAAAGGCTTTGTTTTTTTTTTGTCCAGCTCTTAGTACGTTTTTCTAATTTGGTTTTTCAAGGCACGGGAGGTCGTGTTACATTGGGCATTCGATGGATACTGGAGATCGTGTATTCCACAACGGGAAGGCCACTTTAAGACATGAGGTTAACGTTTCAAAGATATGACGGTTGACGCGTATTTCGCATCGGAACGGATTTTTTCGCGGCAGAACTAGTTAGGACAGTGGTTCACCCAATAGCGGTCACAATCCAGCACCCTCTATTGTTACACGATCCTATTCTTTTAACGTGGTACACGTGTATTAAGTACTTTTTTTTCCCCTACCTATGCTGATAGCCTTGGGAGGCTATTTCAGCTTCACCCTAACGTTTGTAGGTGAGCTCACGGGGCTCAACCGGAGTTGCTAACACTGACCCTGGCAAGGGTCAAGGCAAGCAAGGGCAGTGCTTCGCAGAATCTACCACTGGATCGGAAACGCGACCCACTGAAAAGATCCGGCAACTCGGTGGGCTTAATAAATACGCATTTCCAACAAACAAATTGCTAATTACATCCATGATTTAAACAACGGCATAGTTTCAACACTTAATACAATGTCAAGTACACAGTGCCTCTTATATCTACTTTAGACTTACTCTTAAGTTTTTTTTTTTAATTCTCAGAACTCGTATGACGTCTTGTTTAAAAAAAAAGAGGAATATGATTATTATTTATTTACAACAAGGTCAGTTGATTTGCAAAGAAAACGGACTCATTAACGTAGATCTAGTTCGAAATATTAATTTGTTTAATAACATGTTTTGGTCCAAACGAACGGAACTAGTTTGATGAAATTATTAATAATAAATTTACAGGTGAGTTTTTTTGTTCCAAACTGCATTATCGTTTTTATAGAGCGTATAGCAGAAGTTGATTTACAGAACTGAATTTATTTAAGAGAAAAATATAATTTTTTCCATTTAGTTATTAATCGACGTAGATGTCAAAAATTCTTCATTCTTACGAGTCAGTTTCCGATAGACATCCCTGAAAACCGGAAATGAACGGTTAATTTCCGCAGTCATACGGTTATTGAATTATACAATACATTCATAATTTAATAACTTTACGACAATACTTATTAACATTATTATATTATTTGCTATTCACAAATCGCAAGACAAACATAGTTATATGCTTACAATTATTTTTATTATTGTAATCATTGTAAAAAAAAGTCGTACCACAATTGAAATTTCTTTTGATCGTAATGTTTGTGTGAAATATGCAACTTTCATAGTATTATTTTAGTTTATTATACATTTGTTTGTACAATTTTAGTTTATTATATATTAAACGTTTGTATTGAGAAGATCCGGCGAGACACTCAGTGGGCTGTGTCTGTGGGTTAATTTACTCGTCGAGCCCTTCGTCGCAAACGACGGGTGCTTGGGGTAGCTAAAAGCACCGTTAGTGGATCGGGAGGATCCGAGATTACGTATTTTGGACGACGTCGACTGTTTACCTTGAGAGGGTTCTCGTGTCGTGCCGCTTTATCGAAATGCCGCATTGATGCCGACTGTAGATACTTATTGATCGACTCTAGGTCCAATGTGTAGCCTAGAAACCTCTGTACTTTGTCAAAAATAATGTATATTTCTATTACGTACTTATTTCTATTACTAGTGTTTGAATTTTAGCATAGCGTTCAGGCTAATTAATTAGGATATCAGTCAATTCTAATCGTGCTTTAAGGCGGCTATTAACTATAATTGTTTTATTTAGGTTATAAATTTTAAAGTTGGACGCAGCCGTTAAATTTATTTAATTATAAAGCAAATTGAGCTCTAAATAAACAATGATGGTTTTATAAACACTTCTTAAAATGTAAATAAAAATTAAAATATCGTTAATAATGTGTATAAAAATTGAATATAAGTCTCGTAAGAAGGAATCACATTACTTTTTTTATTTTTCAGTACAAATCTCTCTGAAACATATAGTCGCTAATTGATTTTAGAATTGCGTTAATTAAAAAAAACAATTACAAGGCGATAGTCATTACAAAGCAACGTGCGATGCAGCGGTGAAAGTGGGTTGATATGCATTTCTGCGGTTTAGTCTTTAGTTGCACGGCACCTCAATGTCTCTTACGTTATAGTTATTTTACCTACGACATTGCCGCTTAGTGTACAGAATTTTTTTTTTCTTTTTTTAATAATATATTTCAGAATTTATTTCCAGCCATACATAAATTAAATTTTACAAATAGCCAGTTTTGTAAGACGGCAAATTCATAGGTAAAGACCAATTATATACATAGTTGCAGATAAGGTCAATTCTTGCAAATTGATCTATGTGATAAATATAAATTTCTTACGTTTAAATGAAATAAAAAAAAACACATTAGTGATTTTAGAGTAATCTTGATGTTTTGGCCTTTAGGTAAATAGATATGATTTAAATTTAATGACACGAAAAAAAAAAGTTTGTTAAGTATTCGTCGTAAAAAATACATTATATAAATAAAATACATTATATAAATATATATAAAATATTGGAATTTGAATTTCGATATGAACATACATAACACTATAAACAGTTATTCAACCACAATGGTATATTCATTACATCTGTGCACCGTTTAGAATTCAATTCAATTCATTCGTTTTTCATTCAAGTCTATAATTACGAAATAGCGACTCGACTAAGAAAGAGAGCACTCATATTGTTAATAATATCAAACGATATTTTTGTATATAGTTATATTCAGGGTTCATCGGAATCCGAATAATATAATTTATCTAAATAATAAACAGTAAAAGTTAGTTTTGGTTTTCAGAGCTTTTCTTAGCTCAAAAACGATGTCCTTGGTCATTTTCTTACACAAATATTTTTTTATAATATCCGGGTTAGATCAAAGTATTTTCGATATTATTGACACTGTTATGTTAGAACCCACCCTAAAAATAGATATATTGAAAAGCCAACAAATAATATAGCCTTTTTGTTTCCTATATAAGCCTTTTTTCACTGGCGGTGGGACGTAATTGTAAACCCGCATGGTTAGGTGCCTATTTCTGTTTGTTTCCTGTTTCATGCGATCATGGATTCCAGCTTAAAGGGTGAGACATCCGTTCTTGTATACAACTCAAATATGACTTTTATCTAATTGGTCATGTCATGTAATATACATGGTCTCCGGTAAACACACTGTAACCAAACGGTAACCATGGTAACCAAATAACAAATTATCTTCTCTCCGTAAATCCCGAGATTGTGGTCGATCCTTAAGGATTATCAGCAATCCAAACTGCCATCTTCTGTATGGAAGCAACGAAAGCAGCTGATTTTCCTGTATAGTGATACTGAATGATGCTGAAAGAAAACTCATAAGCTTTTTAGATTCTCCTAGATACATACTATTCTTTTCTGCTTATAATTCAACATAAGGAGAATGTATTTTCCGATGACGCAAATTTATGTATAAGTAAAAAGCAAATATCTGAATTCTTTTACTATTTATGTACACACTCTCTTAGGAAACGCTTTCTATTTGTCTACAACGTCTGTTTGACAAAGTGTTTTCGTACAAGTCTAGAGAAATTTTTGTTAGAAATTTTTGTACGACAAATAACGTTCTAAGCTTCTCGACTGGAACTCAAAATATTTCGTATATAAATTAAGTCTTAGGCTATAGAAATTAAAGTCGAAATTAGGTTTGTGCGATTTAAATGTTTTATGACGTAGACTGGTGTCTCGATTGCCGAGCATTTGATTTATTGAGATGACGTCGAGGCGTCTCTTAATCTTATTTATTCGCAATTCGACTTTGTGGCAAGTAATAGTTTTTGCCAGTAAAACAGGTTTAGTCGTGAAGTTAGCCCGGTCTTAACTGTTCTTAGTTATTGCCTCAATTAAGACATAGTTAATTAATTTATTTAACTCTGCCATTGCCGGTCCCAAGCCCGGATGAGAAAAGAGGAGGGTTGAGTAGAGCTGGACATTCCTACCGTAAAACGTCAACGCCGAGCACTAGGCGGCGGGAAATAACCCAGCCCCCAGATACAACCAGAGACCCGGAGCGGGACCAGTTTGCCGTAAAGGACTAAATCCCTTCGAAATACTGATGTGGAAAGACGTGGGAACCAACCACAATTACATCCCAAGAGAGTCATGGACAGAGAAACATTTAAACTGTTTGAAGGCCATGACCACGACCCTCAGTAATGAGGAAACCGACGTAAGGTAATTAATTTAGGTACAATAGTTTATTTCAAAGACGCATACGAACGGACGAGTTTACGAAAAGTCACTTGAATTCTGTCGCACAATTTGCGGCAAAAAAGGAAAAAATCATGTACTTTTGTTACGATTAAATCTAAAACCCCTGAAAATAGTTTAGCCGTGCGTGAAACATGTGAAGTCGTCGTGGCCTAAAAGATAACACGCCCGCTGTATTCGTGTCAAGCGATGCAATTGTAGCGGTGTTCGAATCCCGCAGACAGGAACCAATTTTTCTAAATAAATACGTACTTAGCAAATGTTTATATGATTTACTTTTACGGTGAAGGAATAACATTGTGTAAAAAAATATGTTAACCGAAAAATTATAATTTGATGGTGGATGTGAGTCAGCACGGGTAGATATCACCACCCTACCTATTTCTGCCGTGACGCAGTAATAAGGTTTGAAGAGTGGGGCAGCCGTTGTACTGTAAAAACTGAGACCATAGAACCCATGTCTCAAGGTAGGCGGCGGCACTTACTTTGTAAATGTCCATGGGGTTCAATAACCCCTTAACACTAGGTGGTCTCTGAGCTCGTCCACCCATAGAAGCAATAAAAAGACATGCCCTTTTTTTTATACGTACTATTATTTGCTGAGTGATTGAGATGCGATCATAATAGTAGTTACACTTTTAGTATTTATTCCAATTAATTAATTTCACTTTTGTTCTGTCATCGAGCATTGAAAATAAACTAACTCGAGCTCGCGGCTCCCTTGATGTTAAATAGTTATTCCATAGACATCAACCAGGTAATTGTTGCCACTCATCTTGAGATATGTGTTCTTAGTCTCAGTTTTATAATACATCGGCTGTCTCACCCTTCAAACGGAAAAGCTTTACCGGTTCAACGCAGAAATGGACCGGGTGACAGTACTGCCTGTGCTCACAAGACGCTCTACAACCAGTAAAAAAGTACAGCCCATATAAATAACCACGCAATATAATATGAGATTTAAGTCACATTTGTAGTTTAAAGATTGTAGCTTAAAGAAAGTGATTGTAGTTTAAGGGTGATACTTACCAGTACAGGCTCAGGAGTCGATATGCAATAAGTTAAAAGTTGATTAGTACACGAAGTGCTCTGTCGGTTTGGAGTACCCCAAGAAATACCCAGAGACCAAGGAAGGAATTTGGAGGCCCAGCTATTTCAAGAGACTTGCGGAGTCATGAGTATTCACAAAACTAGAACCACGTTTTACCACCCGCAATTTGATGGTGGAACGCTTTAATCAAACATTGGAGAAATATCTAGAACATTACTGCTGCGAACCAGTCGATGGAGTGTAGAGCATTCTGGTTTTACGAGGGGATCATTACTATAATATACCACAACGAAACTTCTATTAACTTATATACCTACAGAAAGAACCGTAAATGTTTGATATCAATGCAATGTTGGGTAAACTTTAAATTTTATAAGCCTGCATCAGAACACCCCTGCTTAATTAGCCAAGAAGGTTATGCTCGGGTAGTAATGAATACCCTAGGGACCGCTAAGCGATTTCCCCCTTCCCAACCCCCCTGCCCAAGCCCCTACCACACGCCCCTGTGAGTTGACTTTCATTTTTCCTTATATTTTAATACAATAAATATATATATCCACTAAGTTTACTATTTTTTTTCTACACGACAAACGCAAAAGGTTTCTTGGTTATTTTATTTCGAGTTTTACAAAACAACCGTTTTTATTATCACCTTCTTATTTATACCAATGTAATAACAGGTTTTTGAGTATTTTTGTCGATCCGAGTGCTGATTTTGTAAAACGTGGTGACGTGATGACTGTTTGTTATTTGTAATAATAATCTTTTACTAATGATATTTATAATGGTGGATGCATGGTGAGAGAGTGCTTTGGCTTACCCATCTAAGAATTCGATTAACAGAGATATTTTAAGACGTTGAAAGAATCAGATCAGATCAGAAGTATTGCGTTAGTGCAAAAGTTCAATAGCATCCCTAAATATCTGAGCAATAAACCTACCCGATCCTGTAGACCGAATGGTAAAAAGTCGACATCGCCCAAAACGCGTAATTATGGATCCTCCCGATCCATTAACGGTGCTTTTAGGTATTACAAGCACCGGTCACCGTCCTCGTCGAACCCGTCACTTGCGACGATGGGCTCGACGAGCGAATCAACCCACAGACACAGCCCACTGAGTTTCTCGCCGGATCTTCTCAGTGGGTCGCGTTTCCGACCGGTGGTACATTCTGCGAAGATAGACACTGCTGTTGCTAGGGTAAGTGTTAGCATCCGGTTTGAGCCCCGTGAGCTCACCTGCTAGCTAAGGTTACGCTGAAATAGCCTCTCAAGGCTATCTTAGGTAGGAAAAAAAAAACAAAGAGTAATAAATATTTTTAACATACAAATATGTTTGTGTCATAGTAGGCATTTTGCTTCTTGTTTATTTCATATCATATATTGAATGGATGTTAAAATACTGAAAAGTAAAAAAGATACACCACATTTACTGAAAATTCCAGGAAATCCCCAAAGGCTCCGAATTAATATTATGGACATGATGAGCACCGGAAATGTATGAGACGTATACACAAAACATTCAAATTGTATATTTCCATTTATACAATATGAAATACATCATACATAAATCGGCTCATTATCGAATAACTAAGGCGGCTGCCGATAAAGGTTTCAAAGAAAAATCTCGCCGTCAGAAGCGGCAGCACTAGTATCGGAAACGCGACCCTGAGAAGATCCGGCGAGAAACTCATTTGGCTGTGTCTATGGGTTAATTCGCTCGTCGAAGCCTTCGTCGCAAACGGCGGGTTCGACAAGGACGGTGACCGGTGCTTGTGGTGCCTAAAAGCACCGTTAATGGAAACCAAGCGCTAGACAGTACGGCCGTATTTATTGGGCTTGGTGCACATGAGCGTGTTTACATGTTTTTAAAGTATTGAAATTAAAATAAAAGGGACTGCTTAACATCAATTTCTCACACAGTAATTAGTTGGTGATCAGATGATCCGATTATCATATTGCGCCGACATATATGAAGTTATACTTGAGAGAATACTCTGCGGTATGTTGCTAAATAGGTGGACGAGCTCACGCCCCACCTGGTGTTAAGTGGTTACCGAAGCCCATAGACATCTACAACGTAAATGCCACCACCTGCCCTAAGATATAAGTTCTAAGGTCTCAGTATAGTTACAACGGCTGCTCCACCATTCAAACCGAAACGCATTACTGCTTCACGGCAGAAATAAGCAGAGCGGTGGTACCTTCCTGTGCCACCTTAAAAAGAGTTCCTACTACCAGTAAAGAGTAAAAAAAAAAGTAGAATAAACGCCATCAATAATGACGACTCTGTGTGTGAATCTATGGCTCATTGATTTGCTGACAGATTGGCGCAAAACAAAAAACGGTGGCCGGTCATCAGACAGACACATAAAACGTGTCTTTGCAGACGTAAATGTCTGCGAGATTGCCTTCGATGAACTGACGACATTACGTATTCAAGCAGAGTTTAATGTTACGGAGTACTGTGTAAGTTTAGGAATTCGTCGATTTCTATACATTAAATACTCCATTATAGAATTTTAACAGTGGCGTTATTTGAAGGCAAGCAACTTTACACACACAGCTTCTTTTTCCTATTATTTTGTTTATAATTCATATACTCCAAATACTATATACTCGACTCAGTATTCAAAACTAGTTAAAATATAGTTTCAAACGTCATAATTTGTTTAAAATGTATTTTATAACAAGAAATTATTCGATGATAAGAAATATTTAGCAGTTTTGAAATCATAGAAGGTATTTTTGCGTGTATTCTATACTAATATTATAAAGAGGAAAGATTTGTTTGTTTGTTTGTTTCGAATAGGCTCCGAAACTACTGGACCGATTTGAAAAATTATTTTTCCATTAGAAGCCGACATTGTCCCTGATGAACATAGGCTACTTTTTTTTTTGGTTTCATGTGTGTTTTAATATTTCCGAAGCAAAGCGAGGGCGGGTCGCTATCTCTTAATAATGATGTGACAACTAAAATGTTACTTGATTATGAGCTATTTTAGGAAATTACTTTTATTTATATTCCGTCTTCATTAATAATAGAGGTATGAAACGTAAAAAAAATGTTTCTTAAAATTATTAAACTGCATTATTTGTTTGATTTATTTCTATCTCTTTAGAAATGTAGTATATAATATATAGAATACAATTTTTTTTAATACTTTTTAAAATTTGAATCTTATTGTATTAGTGACGTATCGTGAGACCGTACGCGTAGGTATATTATTATACACTATTCTGCCTATTTCTGCCGAAGCATACTGAGGTGTCAAAGGTGTCGGATAACTGTAATACAATACTTTACGTTAGATGTGATTTCTAATGGCGCATAGCGGAATTTATGTACGTGGTATATTGGCTGTAAGTTCAGACAATCGCTGAACACCAAAGAGCTGGCGAGATCGTTGCATCGAAGCATTTCATAGAAAAAAGATGTGTGGTGTCGTGGGACACCGGATAGGAACAAAGTTCTTTATATAAAAATATTAATTTTAAGTTCTATTCGAGGTATAAAGAAAATATTTATTCGGGTATACATTTTTATTATGATTTTTTTATTGATATAAATAAAATAAAAACTACTTAACATAGTTATCAATTTTATTATTATATTCACAATGATTTATAAAAAATATATAATAAAAAAATATGTGATAACTTTGTAATAACGTACAAAAAATAATACGTTATAACAAAGTTAAATCTTACACTGTGTGCACTACTAATAAAAATCTTACGTTACGGACGTTTTTTCACGGTTAGGGTACTCCTCCGTATTGTCGTTTCAAAAAATAAAAAAAAACGAACGTCAAAATGTCATAGGCTACATTTGAAATACTTTACTTATATGACATTACAGACCCAGTAGTATCTTCGTGTTGGCTGTGAGTTCAGACAATCGCTGAGCAACAGAGAGCTGGCGAGATCGAAGCATTTAATAAAAAAAAACTGAACTTCACTGAAATGACATAGGCTACATTTGAAATACTTTACTTATATATGACATTACAGATCCAATAGTAGCTGGAGAACTTTCGAAACATTCTCCTTTAATTTGTCGAAGACGCATTAAAGGAACCGCTTCTAGTCACCTTGTAGGGTTATCGACCGACTTCGGGCACAAGCGATTTAATTGAAGCGCCATAAAGGGAGGCCGCACCTGAACGAGTGCGTTGCCTCAAGAACGTAATTTAACAGCACAATCATTAATCCCAGAGTCGGTTCGCGGATAAATTGCAAATGAGATAAGTTACGAGGCACGCTAGAGCTTCTGTTATTAAAGGGTCATGAATAGGTAGGTGCATACCAGTTTTACCATACCATTTCCATGACAGGATCTCTTCCATTTGCCGGGAAAGTGTTATGAGCTTCTTTGGACACAACATGCGGTCTCCCAGGCATGAATTAGAGAAACTCATAATTGCGGGTCGCATAGACGGCAGCGCGGTGGGCAGAAATCTAACCAGATGGTCAGATCTAGTAAGAGAAGCACTTGGTGGTAGTCTGTACCATGCAGTCCATGCTACCCATGATCGAGCGCAGTGGAAGTACGTCAGATGTGGTCGCGATCCTCAGTGGCGAGGGAACGATATAGAAGAAGATACCAGTTTTATTTCCTTAATATATCTATAGATGAAGATCAAGAAAATAACGAATCTTCTAATCTTATGAGGTACTGCAGTCCATAAATATTACAAATGCGAATGCTTCCATCCATAGTACCTACGCAGCGACAAATATTGCACATCGACTTTTGGAAAGAGACAATCGACTAATTTCGTAAAGCGTTATCTTTATCGCACGAAATACTAACATTCTGCTTTATTTCCGTACCTAACAGTTGGTGGTAGTCTAAGCGGTTATTCGAAATACGTACGGGCTGGTTGGCGAGTTCACAAGCTTCAATCTGAGAGACTTTGCTAACATCTGGCCCAGTCAAAAGAATTGCTTCGCTGAATCTACCAGCGGATCGGAATCAGAACCCACTGAGAAAATCCGATGTGAAAGTCAGGGGGTTGTATCTATGGGCTAGGTTTCACGTTGCACTCGTCGACGAGTTTGACGAGAGCGGTGACCGGTGCTTGGACTGCCTAAAGGCACCGAGAGTGAATCGGGAGGAACTGATAAGACATGTTTAAGTCGACGACGGATTTGTATTGGAACGTCTTTGGGTCGGGCTGGTATTTATTAGCATTTTGTTTTCTAGTTTAAAGGGTAGAACGGCAATACCGGTATGCTCCTCGGTATTTCGTGAATCCTATGACCTGTCCTTCCTGAAATGTAATTTAGGAAGAGTGATAAACGATAGGCAGTGCCTTTAGCATTACTAGTGTCCACGAGCGACGATAATTACACACCACAAACAGGGCTGTTTGTTTGTTTCCCATAGAAATATGTAAATAAAAAAATCTCGGCCGTCCGCGACGTCCCATTCTCACGGAATAAAATAATCGATTTTAGCATTCATTTTATTTTCATTGTTTTAAACAATCGTATTGATGAGACTGACGTTCACGAATTGTATTGCACATTCCCACGATGCGCTCTAAAATTTTTTCGGATGACTCCGCAACTCTGATTGTCGTTCCCACAGATTGCTGATGCAAGTTACATAAAAAATTCTGCAGATCGAGTCGCACCAAGTATCCCAGAATGCGAAGCTACTTGTGACTTGTACAATTTCTTGCTTTATTTAGTATATATGTATGTGAAAATTAGCGCCTTAAGGGATAATTCCATTAAATGGTATTTATATCAATGTACATTAATTATAATTTAATTTATCGGTTAACGTGGTATGGACATGTGATGCGTAGAGAGAAGATGCATATGACTAAGAGATGTATGGAAATGGTAGTGCAAGGTAGAGGGGGAAAAAGTCGACCGAAGAAGACATGGATGGAGTGTGTGAATGACGATATGATAGGAGTGAGTGTTGAGCTGACGGCTGATAGAAGAGAATGGAAGAGAAAAAATAGCTGTGCCGACCCCACCTAGTGGGATAAGGTGAAGAAGAAATAAATTATTTTTTCCTCCGAGGCTTTGAAAATGTCCTGGCAGTTTTCATAGACATAAACTGCTTTTTACTATCCCTAAGGCTTATATCAACGTAAGATAATTTATTCTATAGAAATATATCAGACCTTTGATAAGCGATACGGTACAGTCGGTCTACAGTGAAAGTTTAACAGAATTTTACCTACGCATACTAGATACGTTAATGGATTTTAATCACATAGGTTTTCCAACATTTACGCCGCCTTGCTGTATGTATTATGTGCGTCTAAAGTTTATAACTTAGCTTAAGCTACTTAAAGTGTTAATCGTTTGAATGAAACATAGTCTTCTTATTATTAACAATGTTTTATTAGTTTGACACGTATCTGTCTATGTAATGGAACCTTTTAATATAATGTTCATCAAACCTAAGACGGCGATTAACTTGAATATTTGCATACGTACCATGAACGGATACTAATTCACTAATGTTATTGCTCAATATCCTATATTATAGGATAAAAATTATGATTGGTATGAATTTTAACTTCGTTTTTCTATAAGAACGTGTATTTGTTTAAATTTACCGATATATATTTTTATAGATACTTATTGAGTTATAGTTATTTCACGAATTTGTAATAACTTAGTCGCGTTTGTTTGTTTAATGGAAATCTATTAAATGTTGAAGGTCGTCGGTGGAGTGTTCTGACTATATTAAGCTACGAAATTCGGGTCCGGCTTTCGGTTGGATACTGTATTATTATTTTACACTTAAAACTCAGCTATCTGCCGCCAAATTTGAAGCTCTTATTTTTAACCGAAATATACCTAATATGAAAACGTTATAAACAATTCATTATTCTATTGATAGTTCCACAGCTGAAAGATTTTTTCTAACAAGTAATGGACAGTAAGCAATTCGCCAGAGGTGACGATTCCACATATAATATTACTAAAGAAATGAGATAATTTTCTTGGTTCATTGACCCAGCTGAGTCAAATCAGAATGTTCATCTTTGGTGGTCTAACGCGGCTGTTGTAATATTAGTCTTTTGGAGAACAAGTAGGTTAATTATTATTATAGGAAGTAGGAAGTAATATGAAATTGGCTGTGTGAGATCGATCTATATTAGAATAGCACAACCCTATCTCTTCCTGTGGACGTCGTAATATCAGGATTCACTCGGAGAATGGATAGCGGAATTCTCTGAGTATTACATAAGCGTATGATCCTGCCGTTTGCGCCGCGACAGCTATTAACGTTATTTTTATTGATAAATCACCCGACATCTCAAGGGAGGTGGCGGCATTAACATTCTGAACTCTACGGACCCCGGTATCCCTATTAAACTAATGAGCTGCTTTATTCACGCTTGCAATAAATAATACAATTAAACAAATATAAATTTTTTTTTTTTTTAAAACAATCACACCACGTTAACTGTTCCCGTGATAAGTTCGAAAAGAACTTGTGTTACAGGTACCAGATAACGGAAATAAATGTAAGATTTTTATTATACACATACTTAAGACACATCCATAACCCTGGAAAAGACATTTATATTTATCATACAAATACCTTCCCTTGACGGGATTCGAACCCGCGACCCCCTTGTGTAGTGACCATGTCACTTACCACTACACCAGACGGCCGTTTTGTTTTTTTTTTATTACATATTATTATGTATGAACATAGAATGAAAACCGAAATTTTCGCTAAAGCTTTGCTAATTATGATAATGAATTGCTGAAGAAGTAGGAGGAACTATCAGATCAATTACCCATTTAGAAAAATGTTGATGAAATTTATATTGGGTAAATAATTATGTAATTTTAATTAGAGAATTCCAAGAAAGTATCCCTTAACTACACCAAAGAACTCTTACTGTACGTTTTGTTTTGTTGCCATAAATGTTTCTTAGCATATAATTCACTTATTAATATAATGCAATATACATATATGTATATAATTAGAGAATATTGAAGAACTAAAATACTAATGTAATTGAATTTTGTTACCGTTCTTTCTAGTTGCTAAGTTGAATCGCGCAATTTGTATAAATTTATATAAAAAATATCAAAAAGAAAAACGACTTGAAAAAAATAAAAAGAGAAAATCATCGATATACTTGAAGTCAACGAAGTAAATAATCTTAAAGATAGCTATGAAACCACCGGTCACGTTCTGTTAATATTTAAATAGGACCATATGATAAGCACCATCTTTATAATAAAGGATCATCAAAATCGGTTCACCTAGAAAACCAATTCTGATGTAATAACAGAAGTAAAGAATACAGTAGAGAACGTCCTGCTTTTTTGAAATCGGCTAATACAATAAATAAACATGAAAGGTAAGACAAACTTAATATAAATCTTTTTTTGCAATTATTTTCTCATCGAAAATCTAATATATAAAATTCTCGTGTCACAGTTTTCGTTGCCATACTCCTGCGAAACGGCTTGACCGATTTTGATGAAATTTTTTGTGCTTATCCAGTATCTATGAGAATCGGCCAACATCTACTTTTGTTCCCCCAAAATGTTAGGGGTAGTCCACCCCTAAATTTTTTATTTTATTTTTTAGACAAAATTTTTAATTTCTATTTTTTTATGATACAACATACAAAAATACATACAACCCAAAATTTTCATCCCTCTACGATCAACCCTTATTTTTTATTTGCTAATTAAAAACTTTAAATTTTTTTTGCGAGAATTTTGTTTTTATTTTGTCATGACGTAGAATAAAAAAATTCATATTACTCTGAAATTTTCACCCCTCTAAGATCTACCCCTATTTTTTATTTGTTAATTATAAACTTTAATTTTTTTGGCAAGTTTTTTATTTTGTTTTGTCATGACTTAAAATAAAAATAATCATATTACTCTCAATTTTCACTCTTATACGATCAACCCCTATTTTTCCATCCCGATTAATATTTTTTTTATTCTATGCACAGATCCGCAATAAGGTTGCAAGATGGCAATCAAATATTATAATTGTAGGACGATAAATTCTTATTCAGAGGTTATAATTTCAANTTTTTATTTTGTTTTGTCATGACTTAAAATAAAAATAATCATATTACTCTCAATTTTCACTCTTATACGATCAACCCCTATTTTTCCATCCCGATTAATATTTTTTTTATTCTATGCACAGATCCGCAATAAGGTTGCAAGATGGCAATCAAATATTATAATTGTAGGACGATAAATTCTTATTCAGAGGTTATAATTTCAAGTTCCTTTAATTATGTTTTTTTTTTAATTGAATTTGATCTCCCGCCCGCGCCGGTCGACTACGGATCAACTATCAATCGATCAGTTATCTGCGCCAGGTGTCACCTCTTATCCAGCAAATATCACGTAGTAGGGATGAGGACGAAGCCGGTCGGTCTCCTGTCTTACTCACTATACATTTTTCAGCCATGTTTTTTGGTTTTATTTGTGTATCAATAGTATGTTTAGTAGGTCTGAGAATCGGCTACTATCTATTTTTCATACCCCTAAGTGAAAAGGGTTGTCCACCCCAAACATTTATTTTTTATTTAATTTTTTTGGATATTTATTTTTTTATATAATGAGGTATTATGTGGTTAAATGAGGGTTTTTTTTTTAGAGTAGAATTTCCCTAGAAATCTTATTTAAGGCAACACAACGTTTGCCGGGTCAGCTAGTAACATATAAAATTATTGTGACTGTTCAAGATTTTCACAGCGTGAAAAGGAATGCATATACCTACTGATTTTTTGTATTATCTGTGCATTTTTCTTTGGCGCCTTTTTTATAAATATTCAAATATTTTATCTAATTATTATTGTCGGACTAAAAATATATTATAACATTACTTCCACAGACCGACTTATTATTTGTACCGAGCGTGGGTAGTGACCGCTGATTATTTTGAGACATTTGTTGCCATAGAGTCGCACAGTAAATCTTACAGTGACTTTGTTACTCCGGAACGTGCTCAACGAGTTATTTGTTGAGAGCATTGGCCCTTTCACCAACTGATAAGGTTTCAAACACTGAAAGTACGTTTCGGAATAAATTGTTATTTTCATTTGAAACTAAACATAACACACTGTTTCTTTTGCCTAAAATTCGTAATTCAGAGAGAATAATTAGATGGTTGATAATTATAATTAGATAATAATTAGATTGATTGAATTGTTAGAACAAACTTATTATAATACGTATAAAAACATTTATTTGGTACTAGACACTATGTCTCCATGATTTTAGGCTACTTATTGTGGAATTGATTTTATTTTGTTTGGTGACTATTTTTTGGTGACAAATCTACTATTTTGCTGGCAAAAAATATTATTTAAGAAACACGTAACTAATTAAATAGGCGATAGCTTAAGTGGTACCCAATTAAATTTTTCCGAGCATAAAGAGTTTCTCGTGTCGTTCCATAGATCGTCGATTTACAGATCTGTTGGCACGTGAGATCACCAATCGGTTAGTACCGTATTTATGATAGTAGATTAACATAACGTTGCCCGGGTCATGACATCTTATCTTAATACAAGTATAGTGTTAATTGTTTAAGTTAAGCTAGTGTTTCTAAACTATGTTTTAGTGAAATTTCCTTCTAATCTGTAGCTCTATTTTTGTGTGATTTAATAATAGCCGTATAGAGAAATAGATTACATATTTTTTTAAGAATATTGCATTTCATTTACACAAAATAATACAAAATTAAATATTAACAACATTTTTGATATTAAACAGAATTCATCAACTCATTAATTTTATCTCCTTTCACAGGTACGTGTAAAGTATCAGAGTAATTACTTTAATTCTATTATAAATAGCAATGAAACGATTTGCTGATAACAATATAATCAAGATCCAAAGAACCTGAACTTGGATCTTGATTATATTGTATTATAAGCTCGCGTGGGTTGGTACTACCATTCTGCTTATTTATCGCAAAGCAGTCATATATCTAATGACATAAGAGTCCCACTTTTCAAAGTACTGTTACGCGGGTAAGAGTAACGCCATTTATCGTCGAATTGCAGAAACTAATACCAAAAGAACTAGTAAAATTGAGAACGTTCGAAAAGTACAACGCCATCTATTATCAAATAGCGGAAGCTCAAATTGAAACAACTGGCCGTATCAAGAATGTTCTCGATAAATCTAGAAACTTCGTATCGACTCAAATTCAAATTCAAATTCAAAATCATTTATTTCAACTTGGATGTCATCAAAAACACACTTGTTGAATGTCAAAATATAAAAGAAAATGTTAACTCTACCACCGGTTCCAAAAAAGCCACAGTCCTGAGAAGAACCGGCGAAACAAACTCAGCGGGCTTTTTTTTGTATTTTCTCAACTATAATCTTTTTTTTTTTTTTTAAACAAGAAAACATATTTACAGTATAAGAAAAAGCAAGTCAAAAAAATACAATTCAAATAAATAATAATAATAATAATGAAAAATGAAAAGGCCAGGAGCGAACGCCTCATTCCCACGTAGTGCCATCTAGTAAAAAATCCTTAACTTTATAATATGCCTTGTTGCACAAACGTTCCTTGACAGTTTTCTTAAATCTATGAACAGGTAGTAGTTGAACGTTTTGTGGGATCTTNTTGCTGTTTCTGACATTCCCAGTCTCCCTATTAATGATATTCCAAGTCATTTTAATTTTGTCAGGTGCATTTTTTATAAGTTTGCCTAAGTGCAATGACTTGGCCAATGTACAGACTTTTTTAAACAGCTTGGAATATTTACAGACATACTCATGAAATGACTTATTATGATTATAGGATTTTTCATGATAAAGGTCATATAATCTCTGTCTACTTTTGTGAATTCCAACAGTCGCCCATTCATTGAATGATCTTTTATTATGTAAGATCAGAGTTTTAGAAGTAAAGATGGCACTAAATTCATCATTAATGCAATTAAATAAATCCATGTAGTGAAACATTAGGATCTTCACTATAACAAACATTCGCAATTTTTGCCAAAACTTTACCTCTAAACTTCTCCATACGTCTAATATTAATAGGAACAAACTGTAGGTTTCTTGAACTATTAACATCTGTAACAGATTTAATTTTAAAAGATTTGAATTGTCCACTGTGGTCTGAACTTAAATGATTAATAATATATTTATGCAAAGATTTTACGTTTGTGAAAATATTATCTATACAGGTTGCCGATGTGCTAGTTTTTCTTGTGGGCTCTGAAAATAAATTGCTAAGGTTATATGATTTTAACAATGTTCTGAATCTAATAGTGGCATTTGTATTTTCTAATAAATTTATATTAAAATCACCACAGATAAAAATATGTTTATTAGAAACAGAGAGCTTTAATAAAACATGTTCCAACATATTTTCAAAAGAATCATATAACGAATTCGGGGGCCTGTACACACTTACAACAATGAATCGCTCAAGCTCTACACATGCCATTTCAATAATCCGTTCCACAGAGAGGCTCACAATGTCTCTACGTTCCTTACATTTATAATCTTTATTAAAATTAATTTATAATTATTATTATTATTAAAAGAGAGCCTCCTCGTATAGCATTCTCTCTGCAGAAGGAACTCATAACCTGGTGATTTTTAAAATTACAATTTAATTCATATTTTTTAAGCCAATGTTCAGTTACACATAGAAAGTTGACTTTGTTGTAATCTAGAAACAAATCAATTTCAAGTTCTTTACCCATCAAACCTTGTAAGTTCTGATGCACCAGGTTGATCACAGTTGTTTTCAAAAAATAGTATTTGTTGATGGGCTGTGTCCAAATAAATCATATTTACTGCAAGAGGTAAACTCTGTTGTCTTAGTATTTAATTTAAATTACTTGGAACGGATTCCAAATTAATAGACTATAAAAGTGTGTACTATAAAAGTGCAGAGAGTTCCAGACTTGTTGCAAGGTAGATAGTAATCGGATCAACTCGAAGTGAAACAGCGAACGGATTACCTGAAGCGAAGCGGAAGATGTGAATTACGAATTGTAAAGTGCTCTGTAAGCGTCTAAGTGTAGAGTTTTAATTTGTACTTCGGTGGAAGTTTTATTTCTCCCGAACGTAACAGTACAATATAGAGTGTTACATTATATCTCAATATAGTGACTTTTTTTTCTACCTATGCTGATAGCCTTGAGAAGCTATTTCAGCTTCTCCCTGACGCGTAGGTAAGCTCACGGGGCACGTCGTGATGTGTATGGGCTCCGATGACCGCTTAGTACGAGGTAGGCCGTGAACTCGTTCACCCGTACATCTGGTACTAATTTTATAATTCACATCGAGCGACGTCAAAAATTCGATTGCAACATACTCGTTGAGACAATAAAAAAATGATTTACTTATCAATAGTCTATTCTTAGAAGAAAAATGTAGTATTCTGTAAATACTCAGCTGAATAAAGGATGCATTTTAATACAATGAGAACAGTAGGTACTGATTGTTTGATCCGCTCTTGTTCGAGTCAAGGATTTTCCAACAATTTATCGCCTAATTCGTTTGATGTTTTTTTTTTTTTTTTTTTTTTTTTTTTTTTTATGATTGAAGGATTACTGGTGGCCCGAAGGCCTTTCCAGTTTCACCAGGACAGGTGGGCGAGCAAAGGCTCAGCCAAGAGGGGTGGGATTTGCTAACAACTGCCCGAGCGCCTCCGAAGGAGACCTAACAACTCAAGAGCAATTGTTTCGCGAATGAATCTACTACCGGATCGGAATCGCGACCCGCTGAGAAGATCCNCCACTTTGTCGGCAAATGTTCCACGAACACAAAAATAACTAAAACAAAACAAATAAAAGCTTCCAGGAAACACACTTGGTCGGCAGATGTATCACGAACACAGGCCGCGCGAACAATGGCCGGGCTAACAAAAGCCGGGCGAACAAAGACCGGGCAATCGAGTGGACGATGAGCACGTCCGCACGTGACGGGTGCCTCTATCGGAATGACGTTTGATGTCTAGGATGTTCAACGCACGACGTTTGTTTACAATTGCTTATACTTAATTTATTATTCAAGGGCTCAGTACAAACACTGCTCTAAAAGTGCAGATTACGAAGAATCATCGTATTTCATACACAACATCGAGGGGTGAAAGGCGAAAATTGGTTTGACATTTTTGCAACTTTACAGGAGAGCCATTTAAATTAAAATTAAAAAAAATATCATAACAGAAAAAACTTCTTTCGTTATTTGAACGGAGTAAACGGAATGGAAGTTCAATTAAAAATATAGAACTGTTGATGCTAATACCAAATAAAACGCATCTTTCGATATAATTATAGATGTCGATGATGAAAGGACAACCGATAACTGTTGGGGTAAACGCGTTCTTGAGTGGAGACCGCGAGCTGGAAAACGCAGTGCAGGACGCCCTCAGGCTCGGTGGAGTGATGATCTGTGCAGGGTGGCTGGCAGGAACTGGACGAGAGAAGCCGAGGATCGTGCTCAGTGGCGAACAGTTGGAGAGGCCTATGTCCAGCAGTGGACTGCTATAGGCTGATGATGATGATGGTGATGATTAAGCGAAATGTCGCTTAAACCAAATAGCCTTTCATCCTTCGATATGATTGCTAGAGCAGGGCATGATTGAGGGTAAAAGACCACGCTGCAGTTCACCGTTACGATGGACTGACTAAATAAAGGCAGCTCAAAACGGTCCCGTCAACGAGTTTTTTTTATTGCTTAGATGGCTGGATGGGACAGCCCACCTGATGTTAAGTGGTTATTGGAGCCCATAGACATCTAAAACGTAAATGCGCCACCCACCTTGAGATATAAGTTCTAAGGTCTCAGTATAGTTACAACAGTTGCCCCAACCGAAACGTATTACTGCTTCACGGCGGAAATAGGCAGGGTGGCGGTACCTACCCGCGCGGACTCACAAGAGGTGCTACCACCAGTAAATTAGTGCACAAGAATGGCCACGTTACGCGAGGAGTGGCGATGTCTTGTGAAGCGCACCACCGCCCGAACTGATGAAGATAACCACTCTGCCAAGAGTGCAAAAGAAATGATGGCTAGAGCTAATTTATGGCAAATTTCTGAAATGAAATCGACGGTGCCTCAATCAAACAATCTGCCAGATGACAATACGCCTAATTATACTTCTACCAAGAGGTATTGAGTATGTATAATGTTAATTCATAGTGTTACTCGAAAGTCTGTCTGCAGCAACGGAACGTTCACGGCGAGCAGGTGTCTCGACCTTGGCTACTACTACGGATATTCTGCATGTTTGTTTTAAAACTTTTTCCGCAAATCTCTTGTACTAGTTACATTTCGGTCTTAGACGTCAAAATCATGCGTACAAACATTTATTAAGGCCGCTCTCGATCTATGTCGATAAGCGTTATGAGTAATTGAAGTGTTCCAACTAGTTAACATTGAGTTTTATAGTTGTAGACATAATAAAATAAAGCTTATCGCGTGGATCGCATTACTTTAACTATTCAAGTTTGTAATTTCTTTATGACGTCTTGAAATACTTGTTTGCTGTTGTTGTTGTGTCAGGATGATAAAAGAATCGGACGTTGAACGCCGCATTATCCTCGACGGGGCATAGGTGGCGCGATATGATAGCTAGGGCTCCTACGTCTGCGGTCGAGGTCGGGAGCTAGGGAGAGGTGGCAAGCGCTCGCCATGCCACATTCAGTTTACAATCGCGCGGCACAAGTGTTGCGCGCACGCAACTGTACAACGCCGCAGAACCCGCGCAGTTATCGAATCGACCGTCTTATCGATTACGCCTTCCGTTTCAAAACGACGCGCGGAATACGAACATGGATGGAACGTCTCGCGCTAAGTGAACATCCGCAGGATTGGAAAGTTTGTTAACTGTACCGCGTGATGTGGTAAACAATAGGAGACGTACCGGCGCCGTTCCCTCTGGATTCGATCGATGTGTGCTCGTCCTTTATCTGTGTTCGCGGAGATAACGTGATGTGACAGCGGGACGACTTGTGGTGTCAGTGGAATAGTTTTGTGAAAGTGTGCACTGAGCGTGAGTGAGCAGACGGCCGCCGCCGCCGCCAGTGCTCTGTGACAATGTTGAATTGCACGGATCTGGAATGCATCCTACATCATCACCATTACTATGCGCACCTGCATCACATACATCACCTGCAAAATGCTCAGGACACAGGTATGTTGAAATGCGTAATATGCGCGATGTATTCGGACGTCAAGATTTTTTTCTTTCCAAACATTTAAATGGAATGAAACAATAGTTGTTACGATCAGTTCGTTTGTTTTGAAGCGGACGATGAGTGTTTTTAGAAAACAAACTAATCCAAAACAGCGGAACGATTGGGCCGGCCGCCTTTCATTTATTCTGTCTCTTATTGATACTGGACTGAATGGCGAAACGATTAATAATTGTAGCTTCGAACATTCAAGTCGTGAGGTGCTCTTGAACTTTTTGAACAAGAGAACATAATTTAGCACATCAATTAGGGGCATTAATAGCTTAAGAACCAAGGTTCTATGCAACGGCTAGCCAGGTGCTTGCGGATATCACGCAACGAGCCGCTTATTGCGAGCCGTTTTCACTCTGTTAACTTACTTGGACGAACGACTTCAAAACCTGCCCGGCGACGCGAAATGGACGAAATATTTGTACAAACAAACGCACGTTTTCTCTTTTAACTCGCCGATTACGAGTCTAGTTGAGCGTGTATCATTGTTACACCTTGGAAATCAAAATTGAATACCGTTTTTCTGTATTCATATGTAAAACTAGCTTTTGCCCGCGACTCCGTCCGCGTGGAATAGTTATTGGCATAACGCTAAATTTTACCCCCCACTTCATTTACGTAGAAAGTGAAAATATTTTGAATGACTCTTTATTGGTGCTCCACTTGTGTAGGTCTCATGATGTTATATAATCTATAGTCTTCCTCAATAAATGGGCTATCTAACACTGAAATAATTTTTCAAATCGGACCAGTAGTTCTTGAGATTAGCGCGTTCAAACAAACAAACTCTTCAGCTTTATAATATTATTAATAATATAAGTATAGATGAAACTTATATAATTCGAAGGGTGTTGCCCCGTCAGGTACACAATGTTACATATGTGTATGTTGCCGTTAAAGCAAAAAGAACCTAAATTCAACTAAGCATTCATGCACATACACTTTACATCACATAGCTCTTAATCAAATCATAAAACAAAACACAACTCTTCTCATATCAAAGTCATAATATCAGTGATCTTAGCGAATATTTTGCGTTTCACGATAGTGTGTTTCTTGGCATTCCTATTTGTTTTCCAACGTACTGAGACTAATCAGAATATGTCGTGTTTTCAGCTGTGTAAATTGGTATAAACGTCACTTTTAATCACAAGCACTCAGAACATCAGAATGTATTATTTGCATTCTCGTATATTGTATTTGTTTCTTAAAACAATTACTATAAATCGTATATTATAAATAATTATACAGTATTTCTGACATACCTTAGAAAATGTTTAATTTTTCTCCTATGATAAGATAATCGAATTTCTAATTAAAAAAATTATATATATATTTCATTATTTCCTCGTTGATCGTTATAAATTTTTCTATATTCAAATTAAGAAAAAGTCTTAAAATATTTTTTTACTAAATTCACTCTATACATCAGAATCTGTGCAGTCGAATTTTGTATCAATTATCCAAAATTATATTATCTCTTGAAAGGATAAATATAGATATTTGTCAGCCATTACAAATCAATTACTATATGATATACTCATTTTGTAAAGTCAATATGTCACCCAAATTTCTTCTCCTCTTATTATATTTTTAGCCAAAGTTACAGCGTTAAATAGTTGTGACATACGAACCAATTTAAGAGTTCCATTATGTTGTTGTTTGACTTAAGAATCTAGATAGTATATATCACAGAAGACAAATTCCTTCGAAGGCAGACTAGTTTACGACATATAACATGAATACTTATTGTCGTTGATAATAATCAGATATGTGTAGGACACAGCAATCAATTAGTTAATCACAAAGGACTCTTTTCAAGTCTCATTTCAAAAAGGCATACTGATGGCGATAGGCAAATTCTATAGAAGAGTTTAATCCACACCTGGAAGATACGAAAAGGATCTTTAGTATATATATATTTTTTTATTGCCTAGATAAGTGGACGAGCTCACAGCCCACCTGGTGCTAAGTGGTTACTGGAGCCCATAGACATCTACAACGTAAATGCGCCACACACCTTGAGATATAAGTTCTTAGGTCTCAGTATAGTTACAACGGCTGCCCCACCCACCCTTCAAACCGAAACGCATTACTGCTTCACGGCAGAAATAGGCGGGGCGGTGGTATCTACCCGTGCAGACTCACAAGAGGTCCTACCACCAGTAAAAATAATGATAAAGGTGTTGTCATATTTGTACAAGTACACATTATTTTGAATTGCCGACCCCGAGAGTCCTTTAGACCACGAAAATGCAAATATATAATACATTTTAGAAAATCAATTCAGCAAATAGAAATTCAACGGTGGTATTCTCACTATTCAATAGGTCTGAATTTAAATTAATAGTTTATCCTTAGTTTAGATTCACGAAAAAATCCATAGATGAAATGAACACGGGAGCTAAACGCCCATGTAATTACGCAGATTTCACACCAAACCGAAAATCACAAATAATACATTCCCTCGTGCAGCATATTGTTGTGATTTCACAACTAATGTTGTCATTCACAAGACGAAGTGCCGCAGCACGAGATATAAATCCAGACTCCGTATTATCAAACAATTTATCTTGACTACGTTTGTCAGTCTTGATAACAAAAAAACTGCACTTTGATATTCTTCATTCAATATATTTTATTAAATAGTCATGTCCGAGTCATTAGCTTCGCCGGTTTCTATAGATAGAAGAGATAAAACTGAAGTAAACCATTATTATTCAAATACATATCTATAGTGTAAATTAAATACAGTAGGTACACATACTTTGTTTCTTATTGTAATATGTTATTTATTTATTTATAAGACTGGTATAGTACATATCGCATTGACTTAATTATAAAAATAGTCTTTTTTTAATAATACATTTAAAATCAATGCATCCATCGCCATCGATTTTCTCTGCATCATCTTTGAGTGATTTACTAGGGAGAATGCGCAGAGCATTCTTTTAATTTTGACATTGTATTTAGAATGCATTGATCCAAGAGTTATAATAAAAATATGACGTACGCAACAGTTACATGTTAAATTCATTATTTTTAATATATTTAAACACATACTTTCTATGTTGTTATGTTTGAGCTCTGAATTTGTATTTTAGTAATGTACATATATTAAAACACAATTCGGTTTGAAACTCTTGTGTTACCGAAGCAGAGAGAGTCGTCATATTTTTGACTGTATAATTCCCACTCAGAGTATACAAAAATTTATTGTATAATAGTTGTCTGTAGCGTGACTAGATTCCTCTTTAAATTAAGCCCTATTTGATCTCCTTGAGATGCTAAAACTGATTTTTGTATGCCCATCTCCGCGTCAAATTAATAGTCCTAAAAAAAACATTTTTCTGATTTGGTGCTGCATAACTACATCAAACAAACAACTTCAACTTACGTATTAAGAATACTGTGTATTTGTAATTTGATGTACCTTTTTTATTGCTTAGATGGGTGGACGAGCTCACAGCCCACCCGGTGTTGAGTGGTTACTGAAGCCCATAGACATCTATAACGTAGATGTGCCACTCACCTTGAGATGTAAGTTCTAAGGTATCAGTATAGTTACAACGGCTGCCCCACCCTTCAAATCGAAACGCATTGCTGCTTCACGGCAGAAATAGGTGGGGTGGTGGTACCTACCCGTGCGGACTCACAAGAGATTCTACCACCAGTAAAAAATTACTTATACTCTTACTTCTGTTAAATCTTGTCACTTGTCAATTATTTACATACGGTTTGGAAAGTCAACAGAATAAGGAATGAAACAAATGAATAAATAATGCGACACAGCTGGAAGCGGTGACTTGTAATGTCCATAAATTTTTTCATAGACTTGATGGTTGTAGTAATTGAGCAAAATTCACATTTTTAATATAATTATTATAAAGGTGCCTTTGTATTATTATATAAATGTATTGTCTTCGAAACATTTATTTATATAATTATTTAACATTAAACATCCAATAATTGTGCATGAAGTTCGTTGAGGTGTGTGAATCGAAGTGTCTCTTCAATTGACTCTATAAGCAAACAAGTTATATTTTTTTTCAGACATTGTAGTAAAGGTGAGACATAAGGTGCAATTATTGTTGTTGATAAACTTCAAGTGACATATGCCAAGCATTCGCCTTTTTTTCTTACCTATGCTGATAGCCTTGAGAGGCTACTTCAGCTTCTCCTTGACGTGTAGGTGAGCTCACGGGGCTCAAACCGGGAGTGTTGCTAACACTGGCCCTAGCAAGAGCAGAGCATCGCAGAATCTACCTCCGGATCGGAAACGCGAACCACTGAGAAGATCCGGCGAGAAACTCAGTGGGTTGTGTCTATGGGTTAATTCACTCGTCGAGCCCTTCGTCCCAAGCGATGGCTTTGACAAGGACGGTGACCAGTGCTTGTGGTACCTAAAAGTACCGTTAATGGATCGCATTCGCCAAACACTGAATATCAAAGCAAAAGCGATTAGCACGATAGTTAGATTCTAAATGTTTTTACGAATATGGGATTTTGCTAAGATAATTAAAATAATTGGGTTTTTTAATGAACACATTCCTTGATCTTATTTCGATTCCTAGTGCGTTGTAAAGGTTGTAAATCATACTTTATCCACTATTTCATTTTTTTTATATTCCGTCACTGTCCCAAATCTTAAGCCTAATTTCCGTACACAGATTTTTATTATCTAGTCCCGTTGATCAAGGAACCCTAAATCCTATTTGATTCTTTTTAGTCTCCTTCGACAATATCCTGTTTGCTGAAACTGGTTCTATGTAGGTAGGAAATGCGTGTCACGATATTGTAACTAATCATTTATTGTAGATTGCGAAATCAATTTAGCCGAGAGTCGATATCGACGTAACGTATTTCAATGGGATTTTTTCTAGTTTGAAAATACATTAACAATTTAGTTTTATTGTATTTGCTTACATTGAGAAGAGGAATACTTTTAAAAGAGAAATGTGAACAAAATTTGATATACATAGAGTGCTTTTTGTTCCAAATACAAAACAGAACTGTTATTGAATTTAATTTTTTTTATGGTAAACCTACACGCGTTGGGCTCTACCATTCCACCTAGCACTGTCAATACGTGCTTTAACATGCGTTCCATAACAGGAGGATGTACATGTTAAAATACCACTGACAGTCTCAATTCATCTCTCAAAGCATTCAGTTTGTTTATTCTGGTAGCCACTTAACGACCATTAATAGAGTATCAGCCACTCCGCTATCCTAGATCCAATTTTTGTTCCTTAATTTTTGAATCGTGCATTTGATAAATGCGATTGGGTGATCTTTAATGATGATCCCATAAGTTTTATCATCGTAACAGTTCAAAAATGAAAATGAATTTTTGAGAGTTGGCAACAAATTAATTATCTGTATTCATTCATATTTAAATTGGCGGTTCAATGTTCTTTAGCAGCATTACCGTTCGCGGGTTTCAGTGCTATCTTTTCATCGTAATTAGTCTTCCACTTATGTTTGAAGATTGTTTAATTATACGTGCGGCTGAATGTTGTTTTCATAGTTTCCAATTTCTGTTGATTTACACGTTGACAGACGGACAGAGGCGGTCCGCTTAGTTTAGATACGGCTCGCTGTTGCTAATGAATTTTACATTTTAACTCGATGCTGGTTTAAAATGATAGTGAAACATAGATCCTAGAATATGATAGACCTAGAAATGAAAACACGTTGGCAATTACTTCGTATCTGTAAATTTAACTATGTCCCCATAGTTCACTATTATACATTGAAGGATTATTATTGTCAGATTGTCTGGCAGGCGTTGTCGTGTTTTATTTTAAATATAATAAGTTTTTTTAAATTTCTTCTTGGGAATCTCCTAATGTTCCTTGCAAATCCTGTTATTTTCTTTGAAAATCTATTTTCTAGTTTAAAAACACAGAGTCGATCTAGTGATGCGTATCACTAACGAATAGAATTTAACTCATTACCTAAATGTAGTGTAGTACCTAAATGTCAAACATTACACAGATAACATAAAATTATTAGTATTTTTCAAAAGCAAATTAGCAAATAGAAGTTTTCACATTCGTTTAAAATACCAAGCGTGAATAATGTTTAATATCTATAATCTCACGATACGTACTATCTTATTTAGAAATCTGGATTTAGTAATACAACCTTGGCTATGTCTTAAAAATATGTAAAAGCATTTAATATTCTTAACACGTTTTTTTTAATAGTATGTTGCATCGTTATTTTTGTCTATATTTATCTACGAAACAACATTTCAAGGCCTAGGATCTACGCAGAAAGAAGAATTAATATCTATCGTGTTTGATAGAAGTTTCTCAGAAATCACTACATAATATAAAACAAAGTCGCTTTCTCTGTCCCTATATCTGTCCCTATGTATGCTTAAATCTTCAAAACTACGCAACGGATTTTGATGCGGTTTTTTTAATAGATAGAGAGATTGAAGAGGAAGGTTTATATGTAAAACTAGAGGTCCCGCAGTAGTCGAAATTCGACTATAATTGGAATTGTAAGTCTGTACAACATTATGATTGTATTTTATACTTCTATAATCACAATTTAATCTATTCTCAATTTGATCACAGACGTCAAGAACAATAGTTGGCCAATAAATAGTATGCATGCGTGTGTGCGTCAAATACATGGTATGTAGTGTGTGTAATGTTTTCTTTATTGATTTAATGTATCTTTTATGCATTATTTTAAAAATATATGAGCATTGTGCACTTCTTCTCTATATTCTCTATAAGTATGGAAAATTTCATACTCCTCCGTCCGCATAATTTTCGTAAAAAGGATACAAAGTTTTTGCTTCACATATTAATATAAAGATAACATCCATTAAATAGTGGAGAAATTAATAATAAATTACAGTTTCCGAAGCGAAGCGAGGGCGAGTCGCTAGTATATTATATTTATTATGTTCGGGCACGTAAAAAGTATGACGTCACTTAATGGAAGCGAATGGATTACGATCTAAATGTACTCATCTAGAGTCACGGTAAACTTCTATATGTCGCAACTGGTGTGGTGGGCTGACCATGGAAGGAGAATTTAGAGGAAACTCGACTCAATTGAAACTTTTATTTTAATTTTTTTGTTGCCCGTTTACTGGTGGTAGGACCTCTTGTGAGTCCGCACGGTAGGTACCACCACTCCGCCTATTTCTGACGTGAAGCAGTAATGCGTTTCGTTTTTAAGGGTGGGGCAACCGTTGTAACTATACTTAAAACCTTAGAACTTATATCTCAAGGTGGGTGGCGCATTCACGTTGTAGATGTCTATGGGCTCCAGTAAGCACTTAGCACTAGGTGGGCTGTGAGCTCATCCACCCATCTAAGCAATAAAAAAACCGTGTAAGCAAACGGCCCACCCGATGGTGAGTGGTTACCGTCGCTCATGGACCTCAGCAATACCAGGGTCAGAGTCAAGCCGCTGCCTACCGTTTAATACTCTCCACAAGCCACTTCGATTTCGTGACTCAAACTAGTCAGAGGCATTCATAATACTATTGTATGTTATGATGTCGCGATTTCCTTCGAGTAGTTGTGTTTATAAAAAAGAAAAAGAAAGAGAAAGAAGATTACTTTGTAATAAATACATCGATCGGAATGTGTGAGCTTCAGAACATTATTCAAATTCAAATTCAAAATCATTTATTTCAACTAAGATGTCAGTATAACACAGTCCTGAGAAGAACTGGCGAAACAAACTCAGCGGCCTTTTATGGCCTTTTTTTTTTTTTAAGATTCTAATGTCGCATATTGAAGAGTACCATTGTATCCAATACGAGTTTCAATTTGAAAACATATGAATGAGCACTTAATAATTGTGTCCTCGAGTATTAAAAATTTATAATCAAATACAAATCATACCGCTTTATTTTTATATGACAAAACACAGTCGAAGATAGTTTTAACTTTTGTTAGCGAGGTATATTCAAAGGGTAAGGAAAAAGTACTTGATAAATTCTCTATATATAAAATATTATACCTGACTTTGCTGATTTCTGTAAGGGGGTCGACATTTTCTGTCTTTGACTACGATTTAAAAAAAAACCATAATATTTTTTTAGACCTATAAAAAAGTTCTTGATAGCAATGTCCGATTAGAACTACACCTGCTAATAATAATTTAACAAAGGATTCTTATTATTAGAAACATAAGGGCGAAAGTGCCTGTTTATAAACAAGCAAAAATCAACTTTACGAAAATTGATGTAACGTTACTAACATACATGATTCGAACAACCGATTTTACTACGACTCTGATAACTAGGATCATAAAATAATTGCGTTCATATATAACTTAGTATCGACTCGTATTCGTGACAATTATTTCGAATTTAACATAAAACACTCACAGAAAATGGACAAGTTCTACTTGTATATATTTTATCGCTGTCAACGTATTAGCGTACGTGGTTTTTAATAAATATATACTTATATTTTATAGATGATTTCCCAAAAATAATAATAATCAGTGAATGTTTGAAATTTAAACCACGTTAGTAATACCAGACAATTCAAATTTTATTTAATATTTTAAATATTATGGTCGACTAAATTTTGTTAGTAAATGTCAATAGGGTCCATATTGTTCCCAACGTGTTTTTTTTTTAATTTATTGTTTAGATGGATGGACGAACTCACGACTCACCTGGTGCTAATTAATCAGCGGAGCCCATAGACATCAAAAACGTAAATATCGCCATCCACCTTGAGACTTGAGATCTGAGCCTCAGTTATACAGTACAGTGGCTACCAGAGCAGTATAGCCGGCAGAACTAGCGAGGTTGGTGATATCTTCCCATGCGGGCTCATAAGACCCTACCATTAGTATTTACACAAATTAAAATGTTTGCGAGTTTTAATTTTTATTCCTACACCGCAAAAATCAATCGTGAAAATTTTATAAGTACGTATTTTATTAGAAAAAAATCGTACCTGTCTGCGGGATTCGAACAGTGGCATAATCGCATCGCTCGATACGAATGCACCGGGCGTCTTATCCTTTAGGCCACGACCACTTCATAAACGTCAACTCGAAGTCTTCAGATCGCGATGCGTAACTGTTTCACCGCGGGAACAGGCGGTTCCGGTATGGTCTAGCGGCTAGGATACCTGGCTCTCACCCAGGAGGAATTCTTTTTCCCTCCTGGCTGAGCCTTTGCTCGCCCACCTGTCCTAGTGAAACTGGAAAGGCCTTCGGGCCACCAGTAAAATTTCAATCATAAAAAAAAGGAAAAAGGCGAGATGTTGGTCCTTACCCGTGTTGCTAATAATTAAACTTAATAATCATCCAAGTTAATAATTAAAAAAACGTGAGACTGTACTGTAAAGGTATTACGAGATCCTTCTCTTCTTTTAGCACTAGAAGTCGGTTCAAATAAAACAGTATTTTTTTTAAATCAACGAAAATCAATGAAACGAAGCTCGTTGTACAAAGTAATGACATCACGTGTTGTTTGAATTTTTAATTAAATTCTCCTTCAAGCTACCTACTAACGTGTTTTAATGCGAAACGACCTCTAACCCTAGTTACGCAAAACTGATTTTCGTGTGAGTTCTTATAATTTGGGATACTTTGGTGTTGTAGTTGAATGTGCGCAGATTTGAGTTAGGGATTTGTTTATGATTGTCACGCGGTTGGAATGGTTGGAGTGAGACTTGGCCAAAAAACTAATTAAAGATTGGTCCAAGGCTTTTTGCTTGATACTCGAACGAATAAAACTTAAGGTATGCGGACAAAAAATAATGATTTGAATTAAAAATTATACAACATGATACGTAATTTTGTCCTCATACAAAAATATACAGATTCAAATATGTATAGCTTTGTTGTCAGCTCAGAACATCCGTGTTTAATTAAAAGATACTCCTATATTCGGTTTAAGTCCAAGAGTTGTGATAAACGTCTACATTGTTATAATAGAACATTTGAAACAATAACTGATCATGACAATCTTATTTAAATTTATACTATGAATATTATAAAAAAGGGTGCGTGTACTTATTATGTACGCGCGTAAGAATTTTACTTTATTATTATAATTTTTTTTTTTTAAATATTAAATAATTAATAATTTATATTTAACGTTAATAATTTAATAATATTTAGTATGAATTATATTAAATAATAATTTTGTCATTTATATTACTAAAAAATTAATGCTAATAACACTTTTTTTCACGAGTGTACATGCGCGAAAGTTCACCTGTATATATTCAGACTCGCCAAGTTACGTCGGTCGTATTGTAATGAGCGATTTAGTGGGCAACTTCATTCTGTTAATTTTGTGTCGCGCGCACGCGCGCATTTGTAGGCAGCGGTTTGGCTCTGCCCCTGGCATTGCTGAAGTCCATGGGCGACGGTAACCACTCACCATCAGGTGGGCCGTATGCTCGTCTGCTTATAAGGGCAATAAAAAAAAAGCATCGTAAAATTTCACTCTCATAAATTTTTCATAACGCGCCTAAAGAAGTATAACTTCAAAAAAATATTAAAATAGGAAATAGTGTACGACATAGAATTGAAATTTGTTACTTTTTAGTTAAAGCAATTAACTAGTCATATTTATAAATCGTCAACGGTAATGTTGAAATAACTATTGAACCTTCATGATTCTACGAAGTTAAAATCAATAATGTTAAATTTTTTCATGGAGTTTTTCTTTTGCGAGCCGTGCATTTGAATCACAATTATTTGCTTTGATTATACTGTCCTATACTGTCCTACAAAAACAATCGAGAGTAGTAACCGTTGCGGACGACGTGTTTACATAACGTGATATTCATAAGCATTAAACATCTCTAACTATGTTAGATAATGAACTGCTGACTTTTTATATTAAATTATTAATTTTAGACACACCTTCGGAACGTTATCTTTTACCTTACAGCAGACAGTTAAGTTACATGGATCAATAAGGTCACTTACAAGTCAATAGGAGGAAAAATAAAAATTACGAAACAAAAAAAATTAATGTCGATGAAGAATAATAATTCGCAATGTCGCATGGAACTAGGAAACGCGAGTCACACGGCCGGTTCGGAAGTGACTTGATCAGAATTATACCGGTTATATAAGTTGGCACAGTCAAATTTTAAAACAGCAGGTCAAAAATTGTTGATTCATAGCGTTCCTGACATAAAAGTATCTGCGTTATACGCTCAGTCAGACAGAGTGGTGTGAACGGCCATTAATATCGATGCGTTATTACATAACATCGGCTTTCTGTTTCAACAAATATTTTTTGTCAGTTTATTTTGTATTTAAGTTGAACCGTTCCGACTCTAGCTCGTCAAAATTATAGCTTAATATTCGATATTTAAAATGCTCTAATGTACTTTGGGAACTGATTTAAAAAAAAACTTGTTTTATTTACAAGTAAATTATAAAATTGTGAACAGCCGTATAAAACACGTATATAAACAAAACATGAAAACAAAATTTGTATAAATGCCTAACCATTACTGATTACTAAACAAAAACCCTTCCAACAAATTTCCATCAGGGCAATTTGAGGTTTGCAGTAGTGAAAATTATTCTCACACAAACGCTTTTGCACATTGATGCAGAACAAATCTAAAATGTTAAAAACGTACTTCTATTTGGCAAGTATCTAAAAAAAGGTATTTGAGACGAAAAATAATTACGTAAGCTGCTTGCTACGTGAACATTGAAATTGTTAGAAATTGTTAGTTTGAATCAGTTTGTGGCTCATAAAAATTGATAACGATGAACGATAACGTGGTCTACAAGGAACATCAGGGCGCACCCAAAGAAGTGCCTTTTTATTTTATTTTATTGCTTAGATGGGTGGATAAGCTCACAGCCCACCTGATGTTAAGTGGTTACTGGAGCCCATAGACATCTACAACGTTAATCCACCACCCACTTTGAGATATGAGTTCTAAGGTCTCAAGTATAGTTACAACGACTGCCGCGCACCCTTCAAACCGAAACGCATTATTGCTTCACGGAAGAAATAGGCAGAGAGGTGATACTTACCCGCGCGGACTCACAAGAGGTCCTACCACCAGTAAGTATAAATAGATCAAAATACTACAATACTTTTACGGTTTAATTTCGATTCCTAAGCTATCGCCGAAGTATAATCTTTAGAATTTTTAATTATAAAAAAAAAAAATCATATGGTAAGCGCAACATCTAGTGATGATTTAAAAGCCAAAAATTTACAAAAATTTAAAAATTTAAAAAAATAACACTATTTTTAATAAAGATGTAAAATACCTTTTTAAACATATCTTTTAAAAATATGTTACACTTGTCCTAGTTAAATTTTATTAGCATCTTTACACTGTGGAAGAAGTAGTTGAATTCAATTAGGCAAGGAGTTCACTCGCACTTGACCCTGTGTACGAATTATAAGCAATTGTGAATAGCTCGGCTTTGCGGCAAGTGGGCGGGAACCGCTAATTGTAGACCATGCTTTGTTATTTTTGTTAATTCAACTAAAAATTACTAGTACCTAGTTTTTTATTTAATGTTACATGGAGCTCTAGCTCACGGCAGTCCTGTTGTTAAGTGGTTAGGTTTTTTTTTATTGCTTAGATGGGTGGACGAGCTCACATCCCACCTGGTGTTAAGTGGTTACTGGAGCCCATAGACATCTATAACGTAAATACGCCACCCATCTTGAGATATATGTTCTAAGATATCAGAATAGTTACAACTGGTGCCCTACCCTTCAGACCGAAACACATTACTGATTCACGGCAGAAATAGGCAAGGCGGTGGTAACTACCCGCGCGGACTCACAAGAGGCCCTACTACCAGTAATTACGCTTATTATAATTTTGCGGGTTTGGTTTTTATTACACGATATTATTCCTTCACTGTGGAAGTCAATCGTGAACATTTGTTGAGTGCGTATTTCATTAGAAAAATTGGTACAAATTCAAATTCAAAATCATTTATTTCAACTTAGATGTCAGTATGACACACTTGTTGAATGTCAAAATACAAATAACAAAGTTAACTCTACCACCGGTTCCAAAAAAAGCCACAGTCCTGAGGAGAACCGGCGAAACAAACTCAGCGGGCTTTTTTTTTTTTTGTTTTTTCTCAAATATTTTCTTTTTTTTTTAAATAAATAGAAATATCCACAATAAAAGAAAAAACAAGTCAAAAAAATACAATTAAAAAAAATATTATAATAATGAAAAATGAAAAGGCCAGGAGCGAGCGCCTCATTCCCACGTAGTGCCATCTAGTAAATAATCCTTAACTTTATAATAAGCCTTGTTGCACAAACGTTCCTTAACAGTTTTCTTAAATCTATGAACAGGTAGTAGTTGAAGGTTTAGTGGGATCTTGTTGAAAAGCTGTACACCCAGCCCCCTAAAAGAGTTGCTTATTTTCTTAATTCGAGCCGCCGGCAACGCAAGCCTATGTTTGTTCCTAGTGTTCACATTGTGCAAATCGCAGACTCTGGGGAATTCTTCAATGTTTTTACGCACGTACAATAAATTTTCAAAAATGTATTGGGACGCTAAAGTTAGAATTTTGATTTCCTTAAACTTGTCCCTCAAGGATTCCCTCGGGTGCATATTATAAATAGCACGAATAGCCCTCTTCTGCAGGATGAAAATCGTTTCGACATCGGCAGCATTGCCCCATAGCAAAATGCCATAGGACATAACACTATGAAAATAACTAAAATAAACCAGGCGTGCCGTATCTTCATTAATATACATTCGTATTTTTTTTACCGCAAACGCTGCAGAACTAAGCCTACTCGCTAACTTGCATATGTGAGGACCCCACTGCAGCTTGGAATCAACTGTTATACCAAGAAAAACTGTCGAATCCACAAGCTCCAGTGTCTCTCCACTTACAGTAATATTAGTGTCAACTTGTCTAACATTAGGTGTGGTAAATTTTATACATTTTGTTTTTTTGTTATTTAATAACAGATTATTAACACTAAACCAATGTACCACGCGCGAGATAGCATCCCCGTCTGGGATTCGAACATCGATGCATCGCTCAACACGAATGCACCAGACGTCTTATTCTTTAGGCCACGACAACTATATTAACTATATTGTATTGTGTTGACTGTATCACTTCCATAAGATAAAACGAGTGATTGTTTGAGAACAAAAATCCGCCAAAAACTGTGGTATCATTCCGTGCAGGTTAATTGACGCGTAATCTTTCAATGATGTCAAGGATTAACACATTAACCACCGTTTTTATATTCAAACTATTACTAGACAGAGTCGTTCTGTGAAGCGATAAAAAAACTATTCAGTCCGCGTTGGATTCACTGATTATACGACCTTACGTGATCGTTTTTTACGAGCCCTAACAAGGATGGGGAAAATTAGAAAAAAAAACGCATTTTGTCCACCGAATCTTTGATGTTCGACGACCGGGAGCAAAGATGAGTATATGTTTTATTACCAGGATCAAGATATGAACAAATGTGGAAGGATATAGAGAAAGAGGTAGACCTAAGAAGAAGTGGATGGATTGCCTGAAAGACGATATGGGTAAGAGGGGAGTGAGCGAAGAAATGGTATATGATAGATGTGTATGGAAGGAGAAAACATGTTGCGGGGGTGGGAGAAGGGTATAATGATGATGATATCAGGACCAAGATAGTCTAGGCCTGGAGATATACCCCACTGCCTAGGTATAATCTTCCTGTCCAATTAGACAGGAGCTTTAGTGCTGGGTTCTATTATTTTTTTTAATTAACAGGCGAACGTTTTTTCATAGACGTAGGAATTATAAATGTGGTTGGACACAAAAAATAACTTATAATAGCTTCTTCTCGAGCGTATGGAGACATCGCTAGTTGTATGAAGATTTTAATTTAAAATTATTCAGAAGCAAAATTTAATACAAACCTTCTACCAAACCAAAGAAAGAAAAGTAAATCAACCAAATTCAAGCAGTTCTCGAAGAAAAAATACAGTATCTTTATCATGAAATTTGACTTCTGCAGCCATCCTTAATCAAAATATCAGTCACTTAGCTGCAAATATCTCTTGGTGAAGTTTACTAAAAAAACGAATAAAAATATAAAAATGTTAACGTCCATAAAACGTCGTCCTCGGTCAAATGAGATTTGGTAAAACGTGTCCTTTTTCGTTTTCGCCAGTTGCATAAAGCAAAAAAAAACATTATTATCAAATTGTGAAATCAACATAACAAACATGAGGTTAATCCGTAGAAGTCTCTAAGTCAATATTATAACTAATGCGAATTAAGACCATTTTTAAATTTATCTGTATTTATTTTGTTGTTTAAGAAATTAGTTCTGAAAACCAGTCAAGAGTGTAGGTATATTGGACTGTTATTGGACAAATATTCCAAAATGTTTTTGTTCCTTGTTGAAAATCATACCACTCAAATTGGTTTGAATTACCCGTGTACACTGAAGTCCGCTAGTCGTACGGAACTTTGTTCTGGTGACAGATATATTTAAATAAACATATAAGTTTGTTGACCTTAACACGATAACTTTTTTAAACCTAATCTCTATAAATTTGATCTAGTATGAAATACTGTACTTGAGACCTTAGAACGTATATTTCAAGGTGGGTGGCGCATTTACGTTGAAGATGTCTATGGGCTCCAGTAACCACTTTAACACCAGGTGAGCTGTGAGCTCGTCTACCCACCTAAGCAATAAAAAAAAAATTGTATTCGAATGAAACTAGTTTTTAAAATTGTATATTCTACTTTGCATTATTGATGTCCATAAGTGGCAGTGACCATTCTGTGGACCACCCAATGATTGTTACAATAGAATTTACAATACAAGATAGGAAGGTACCGTCCTCAATCGACCTCGTTAATAAAATTAAAAACTTGCCAAAACATTAAATGAATATATTTTGAACCCCATAATAAAACGACTTTACAACTATATTTCACTAATGCTTTTTCCCATTTTCTCGCTTTTACTCCGATTGTTTACCTCTTAAAAGCGACTATCCAATGAACAGCGGATATACTAATCCATTCAAATACGATTGCCTCTTCCTATATGCACACTACTCAAGGGAAAAACGAATTTAATAAATACACTAATTAAACACCGACTTAAATAAGTACAAATATGCATGCCGTGGTGGGAACAAAGTTCCTGATTATCAAAAGGTATTCTTTATCAAAACGTTTCAATTAATTTAAATTAGTTATACTATGATGTATAATAAATAACTACGATTTACACTCTGCTTCGTTTTATATTTAAAAAAATCCTCGACATTCGAACTGTTTAAAAAAATTTAAGTTATCCTTTTCTTTAGCACTGACAAGATGAGAATGAATGAGAAATATAATGCTGATCGATTAAGTGGTTAAGAAAGAGTAGTACACAAACACACGACAATAACAACACATGAACTATTTTTCGCAATAGAATATTAGTATGAATATAAAATTTGATTATGAACGTAAAATAGTTAGATTGCATTGATTTTTACTTTTTACATGGTTAATCTGTCTAATATTTTTAATCCCTTATTTTTTATGCCAGTTTATGTTTACGTAAAAAAAAACTAGGTGCTTTTTCTTTACGTGACGATTTCTGTCCGTAGCCCGATTATCTTGAACTGTGTTAAATAAACAATAATAAATTCTATAAACGAAACGCATTTAAAGACAATTGTTCTATTATAAACGATTCTCATTCATAAGTAGGTTCGAAGAATTACGTAACACTAAATTATCTGCAATTATTAACATTAAACATTCAAACTAATTCTAATATCGGTTGTTGAACTAACATTGGAGGTTGAATAGATTGTCCGTAATAATAATATAATGTGGGTCATGGAAATTGAATAACTCATGTTATGATAGATTTTTTAATGCGATGTGAAGTTAATTTGTTGATAAAGGACACTGACACTTTTACGGTTCGATTATGGAAATTTTTATGGTCTACATTCTAGATATAGTATTACGGGGACGTGTCTTAAATGGCCATTGCCAAGATTTAATTAGTAATGACGAAACCTTTTATTTATTTGGACCTTTTTTGTGAGTTTTCTTTAAAGACATAACATATTTATATGTACATATATATTACTGATGGTAGGACGTCTTGTGGTTTCGCAAGGGTAGGTACCTCAATCCTGTATACATATTTCTGTTTTAAAGCAGTAAAGCGTTTCGGTTTGATGAGTAGGGCAACGGCTCTATTATAAAAAAGGAGAAATTAGAACTCATGTCTCAAAGTGGGTAGCGATATTTAAGTTGTTGATTGATATCTATGGGTTCCGGTAAACGCTTAACAGCAGGTGGGCCGTGAGTTCGTGCCCCCACCTAGGCGCTAATATATATGTATATTTTAGTAAGCTGATCGTTTGACGTCACTTTGATAGTGAATACACACTAACTAGCCGCCCACGCGGTATTTTAAAATTTATAGAGAAAGTCTATAAGTAGATAGTAGTTGTAGTAGATAAGAAGTGCTAATACCCAATGTAAGTCACATAGGAATCACTAAAACAGTTTCGCAGATTAGTATTGATAAACAAAAGGACAGTGAGGGTGATAAAAACGTATCTATTACGTATTTTTGGGGCAAATAACCAAATTATTTGTAGGCAGCGGCCTACAAGGAAAACATAAATTTTAATATGAACTTAAAACTCCTTTTCAGAGAAATACACATTATTTATATAAAACTACAAATATCTATAAACGCGAGTTGAATTATTGCGAACTAATTGAATTAAACCTCAAAAAACGTTTCCTTTTCATTTTAAATTCGAAATAAAAATGTAGAATAGCAATTTGATTTCAGGAATAACGTCACGTTTCAAATTGTAATCTCGGGCTTAGTTAATTCGCACGCTCGACTCGTATTGTTAAAAAACTTTGAAAAAAAAACGAATGATATAGTTTCATTTCATCCCTTCCAAATATGTATTTAAATTAAAAAAAAAATTAACAATTCAACTTCGAAACTTTTTGTAGCAAAGCATTTTAAAAACGTTAATGGATTTATATTAAAAACTCGCTGACCCGGCAGACTTCGTATTGCCTCAATCGATAAATGAAAGAAAACAAAAGGAATCCGTCCGACGGGGGACACATCAAAGGAAAAACAAAATTGTTCTTTTTATTTAATTCCGAGCATGTTCATATTTTTCTACCTTTGAAACCTTCTCTGGACTTCCACAAATAATTCAAGAACAAAATTAGCCAAATCGATCCAGCCGTTCTCGAGTTTTAGCGAGACTAACGAACAGAAATTCATTTTTATATATACAGATAGCAATATTTGAATTTGAAAATGGATCACGAACGTTATGTCATGTTGAAAAATTAACATAATCGGTTAAAAAGTTCAATGTACAAAAACTGGTTGACATCTATCGCCTTGTCTGTTAAGTTACGAAATAACTAAATGTCATGTAAAGGTGCCTCCAAAAAAGCGTATCGTTGTGATAAGTTGGGTTTTTTCTCTCATAATTTCGAACTGACAAATATTTATTATCAAATATCTAATAACAAAAGTAATATATTGCGTAGCTTGCACTTTATGTTGTGTGGTGTCCTTAATGTTTGTTTTAATAGTAGTAATGGCATTATACACTGATTTTACTGGTAGTAGGACCTCTTGTGAGTCCGCGCGGGTAGGTACCACCACCCTGCCTATTGCCTGGCGTGAAGCAGTAATGTGTTTCGGCTTGAAGGGTGGGGCAGCCGTTGTAACTATACTTGAGACCTTAGAACTTATATCTCAATTCTTAAGGTGGGTGGCGCATTTACGTCGTAGATGTCTATGGGGTCCAGTAACCACCTAACACTAGGTTTAAAAAAATATACTATAATAACCATTGAAAATTATTAAAACAAAGGGGCGGTTGACAGATAAATATAGTTTATATTAATTATAAATATGTTTTTTTATGTTTTGATTTTGATGAAATTTCGTAGAGATCGTTCATAGTTTAGATTAAGACGCAGGCTATTTTTATCGTGAAATATGTCATGACCCGGATATATCTGCTGTTATAAATTAAACATTAAGCACGCTGATTCGTAATTTTACGTAACAACAGATCCATAAATCGACTGGTAGTTTATGGATCGTGGATTGACACAAGCAACTCTGTATCCCAAGAAAACGTGTTATGTTATTTTTGAATAAGAAACCCGTTTAAAACTGCCTTGCACGTCTCGTTATTACATAAGTAAATGCTATTAAGATTACATATTCAGGGATGAAAAGCAATTTTTAAAAAAAAAATTTATTGCTTAGATGGGTGGACGAACTCACAGCCCACCTGGTGTTAAGTGGTTACTGGACCCCATAGACATCTACAATGTAAATGCGCCACCCACCTTGAGATATAAGTTCTAAGGTCTCGGTATAGTTACAACGGCTACCTCACCCTTCAAACCGAAACGCATTACTGCTTCACGGCAGAAATAGGCGGGGTGGTGGTACCTATCCGTGCGGACTCACAAGAGGTCCTACCACCAGTGATTACGCAAATTATAATTTTGCGGGTTTGATTTTTATTACACGATGTTATTCCTTCACCTCGGAAGTCAATCGTGAACATTTGTTAAGTACGTATTTCATTAGAAAAATTGGTACCCGCCTGCGGGATTCGAACCCCGGTGCATCGCTACATACGAATGCACCGGACGTCTTATCCTTTAGGCCACGACGACTTCAAAGCGTATTTGGGTTAAAGTGACATTTTGCTTAATACGCGACCTTTATAATTAAAAGTACTTTTTATTTGGTTTTAGTCTTAATAATTTAATGTTTTTAATTGAAATTGAACTTCATTTTAAATTGAACTTCAAATAATTTTACCCTATTCAAATAGTCGAAGAAGTTTTTTGTTATTTAATATTTTTCCAAATTTAAAACTGTAAATGGCCTTCTTGTAAAGTTGCAAGAATGTCGCTTAAACCAAATAGCCTCTCATCTCTCGATATGTAAACTCTGTTTTTTTAAGGGATTTTATGACCTGGTAACTAAGACGTTTAGGTCAAGTCTTATTTTAATTTTAATGATTTTTTTTATATGAAAAAATTACAGTATGAAATGAAATGTTGATTAATATGAAACATGGCATGAAATGAAATTAAAGAACATGAGACGATATGAGATGAAATATAATCTCAGTAAAATGGTGGTCATTTACTGAGACTTTTTCAGTGGACTTTTGGACGACCCCGAGAAGCCGCGTTCAGAGGCTTTGTTTCATTTTCCCATATTTGTGCACTTTCACAGATACTAAACAGTTAATAAACCACCGTTATTAGACATTTAACCCTGAAGAAACACTAAATAGACAAAATAAAACAAATCACACAACTTGACTCCGTTCCCGCCAAAAAGTCTATAAACTCCGAGATACCATAATAACCACAGAAAGAATGTTTGATATACATATTATTATTATGTATCAGAATCTAACGCATACAAGTAATCCGGAAAATTTTAAAACAATAGCCACGTACAGCGGACAATAGGTCGGTGACTGTTTTTTTAAATATGACAATGACAAACTATTTACAGTAACGGCTATGTTTTGTTTTCATTTCAGTCATTTTTGTTCGTGAATGAATTATTGTGAATACTTTTGTTTGATTAAATTACATAAAATTTTTGCAGCACGAAATAGATTATTAAATAAAGGTTTGTAATGTATCTCTACAAAAGAATTAGTAACCATTATTATTAAATACCAAAAGTCCTGGCAAAAATAAATATTCTTTAAAAAAATATATTTGAAACTTATCGTAGCGTAATCTCCCAAGTTGAATTGTGAATCTTAGCCAAATAGTAAACACACTCATAAAATCATTAAAATTGGAGAGCCCGCTTATTACGAGTTCTATGAACAAAACGATTTACAATTTTAGAACAAAGAATTTAATTAGATATTTAGCAAACGGCATCATAATTGTAAAGTTATTATCATTACTGACAATGTTTGTTATTTTTAGTGCTTACTATTAAATGGAGAGATGTTATAGAGATAATTAATTCGAATGAGGATACTGGTTGATTAGTCCGGTAGGGAATTAAGGTCGGATACGCCGAAGTAATGGACGCGAACACAGTAAAGCCTGTCGTATTCCAGTTACTATAAAGATGCTATTACCTCATTGAATTAAATGGTGGCACGTCATTACGGATCCTCCCGATCCATTAACGATGCTTTTAGGTACCTCAAGCACCGGTCACGGTCCTCGTCGAACCCGTCGCTTGCAACGAAGGGCTCGACAAGTGAATGAACCCACAGACACAGCCCACTGAGTTTCTAGCCGGATCTCAGTGGGTCGAGTTTCCGATCCGGTGGTAGATTCTACGAAGAACTGCTCTTGCTAGGGCTAGTCTTAGCCACACTCTGGTTTGAGCCCCGTGAGCTCACCTGCATGTTTCGGTGAAGCTGAAATAACCTCTCAAGGCTATCAGCATAGGTAGGAAAAGAAGAAGAAAATGGTGGCACAGAATGTCAATGGTTCTGTTTTCTTATTGATAAACAATAGTAACCGTGCAATTGATCAGATGTGTCTTCTCAATTGCTAGGATGAGCCCACTAGATCTATGATGAACATGTGTCTACAGATTCTAGGCGTACAAATATAATACGTTCATATATGATAAAGAAAGAATTGAAATAGCATTAGAAAGCTTTGAATAAATAGTGGCTTAAAATGTTAAATGGAGTTTGAGAGATGATTGTCTGTCACTTTTCCGAAGCGATGGTACAGTATGCGTAGACGCGTTGCAACTACTTGCAACGTTGACTAGTACAATAAAACGAATTGCTCTCACTGTCTAATTGAAAACTCTCATAGGTTTATTATTTCTGGACGTACAGATCTTCAACTACTATCGTTGATAGGTTTCATTTTATTATCATATTAAAACTAAGCATCACTCAATACGTGGATTAAGTAAAATACTATTGTTGCTGTGAAAAAATACTAATGTGCCTAAAAAGGTTATTTGTTTGATTGAAAGTAAAAACAAATATGTAAATGTTTAAAAGTATTTTTACGGTACGTGATACGGCCAGTCGTCCGCCACGACGAATAAATACTACAGAAAATTCAGAACGTAAATAAATTGTAATAACCGCTAGGTTACGCCTACGTGAAAGTGCTTTAAATTAGAAATTTATATTATCACTTTTATTTCATGAATTCGTTAAAATTCCAAACGTATATTTGTACGAAAATATTTTTACTATTCATATTTTTTCAGTTGCATGAACTCGCCGTCGGTGTGTCACGTTTGTGAGTGCCGCATTGCCACACGTCGTCTGTGTTAATGATTCGTATATTTTGATATAATTTGATAAATAACAAGGTTTAGGTGTTGTAATCGTTACGGTCAGCAAGGTAGCTACTCGTAGAGACCGCCTTATCTTAAGAATAATAATAACTTTATTTTTTGTAATCTCCTCAAACTGATGTACGAATGTTTTTGTTTGCAAAAACACACAGAAATATTTAGGACGTTGTACCCACTACAATACGCGCTAAGACCACTGAACTACGGTCTTCAGTGTATCAAGACGATTCGAACCATTAAAACATGTTGAATTATAAATGGCAAATTTATGGGCTTTATTTTATGTAATTGTCTATATAAAATTACAAGCGGCCTGCTCCGGCTTCGCTCGGGTCTTTAACAAAAATGTCAACGATATTTGACGTTGTTTTATTTTTTTTAATTAAAAAAACACTTATTGCGGCATAACTATTATAGTTAGACATATGCTGTCGCGACACTTTTTGTAATTAATAATGTGTTCTACAAAGTCGTAGTACATTATTATATTCTATCATCAATAGTTTTCGCAGGGCACGCGGTGTATTAGATATTTTTTTTACACCTTGTGTTACATTATTGGAGTTTTAGTAAGGATCCCAATTTTTTTCACAAAAGATTATAGCCTATGTCACTCCGGAATAGTGTAGCTTCTAAGCAGTGAAAGAATTTTTTAAATCGGTTCAGTAGTTTCGGAGCCTATTCAATACAAACAAACAAACAAACAAATATTTCCTCTTTATAATTATAATATTAAGTATAGAGACACATAAAGCAATGAAAAAACTTTTTTTCGAATAATGAGTAGGATAATTTGCCCTTCGCGTTTTAGTCTTGATACTAATTTAATAATAATCATAACGTAAATATGTATCATTAAGTTAAAATGTTCATTACTGTAATTGTAAGAAGTTTCTTGATTGCATATTGCGTGCGATCAATAGATTCTGAAACAATGGAGTATGAGAATTACGAAATACCTTTGTAACTGACGCAGCGACAAAAACTAGTCGTATTGATTTATAGCCCGAGTCTTATGGCGTATATCAGAATATCAATGACGTCATTAGCACTTTGCATTTTTTTAATGCAGTAGTTGTGTGAAAGAGCTGAGTACCGGTGTTAAGAGGTTACCGGAGCCCATAGACATATGAATGCGTCTTGAGACATGAGGGCGAAATCTGAATTTTATTATATAAAGCAATATAAGCTTTTCCCGTTACAGTTGTTGCAAAGTACGACTGCGCGTCGCCTTTAGTTGTGTCATTCCCGATCCCGCGGACAGAATGGAAAGCAGTCGACGTCGCCCCAAATACGTCATTTCGGATCCTCCCGATCCACTAACGGTGCTTTTAGGTACCGCAAGCACCGGTCATCGTTCTCGTCGAACCCGTCGCTTGCGACGAAGGGCTCGACGAGTAAATTAACCCTCAGACACAGCCCACTGAGTTTCTCGCCGGATCTTTTCAGTGGGTCGTGTTTCCGATCCGGCGGTAGATTCTGCGAAGCAGGGCTCTTGCTAGGGTTCGTGTTAGCAACGTCATCAGGTTTGAGCCCCGTGAGCTCACCTACAAGTTAAGGCGACGTTGATATAGCCTCTCAAGGCTATCAGCTTAGGTAGGAAAAAAAAATAGTTGTGTGAGTGACCAATCTGTATACGTGTCAATGTAGCCTATATGTAGCTAATGTAGCTGTTATGGTAAAAGTAAATATTGCGTCAAATGTACACATTTTCCGGTAAACGTGCACATTTGCCGCAATATCTACTTTTACCGTAACATGAAGGTAGTGAAGGACATGAAGGTACATGTTTACCAAAACGTGAAGGCAAGAGTACACATTTGCCGGGAAATGTACATATACATTATATTCAGTTCACATATACCTAACTTTTTGGCAAATCTGCACATCTGCCGGTAAAAGTGTACATTTCCCAAGAGTGCACATTTACCGTAACATAGCTACTGACCGCTCCGTCCGCGTCGGGTACACACACTAATAAACGAAAATGTGTATTTACGATTACAACTACAAATAAAGGCCACGCGCGCTCGTACTTTGCAACAACTATATATGCTTAGCGATATAAAGCGATAGATGCTTATAAGTGTGAATTAAGCATCAAATGGGAACGCATAACTGCTTCGCTGCTGGAAGATGGTTGCTACCCGTGCGAGCTCAATGCACTCATTACGACCTCATGGATTCACCAGATCCACTACCATTGTTACTAGACGCTTGCTGCTCTTGCAATAGAAGCAGACATACAGTTCCTCGTAATCGTGCTTGTTCAACCTGTTGATGAGTTCAACGTAAAGCCTGATCTAAGCACCAGTCTCCTAAATTTCGTCAAATCTTCTCAACAGGTAGCGATTCCGGTCCGATGCTATGATTGCGCAGCCGCTAATCTTGAGCTGTTATATCTTCTTCCTGGCTGAGCCCGTGCTCGCACTCATCTCCTGGTGAAACTGGAAAGGACTCCAGATTATCAGCGATTCCTCATACTTACAAAATAATAACAAAATAATTAAAAAACTTTATATTTTTGAAAGTTTTTTTTTCCACGATATTATTGTTTTCTTTATTTATTCTTCTTTAATTTTTGATAACTTATTTATCTATATCCATATCCCCTAAAGTACAATTCAGCGATAAATTAAAAAAAATCTATCCTATCGAACTTCACGGCTTATTAGTCAGGATTATTAAACACTGGACTGACAAGATGATGTAACATATAGGGATTCTTCAAATACCTATCTTGATTTGCGAATATTAGACTTAACAGTCGCGAGGATGGTTGACCTCAGGCAAATGGCGGCTGGTCGTAAAACTGTGACAAACAAAACTACAACATAGATCTAAATGTGTTGTACACGACAACGTAATATCTTTTATAAATAAGTTTAAAAAACGAAAGATGTTCTGGCATAAAACAAAATGCATATTTCTATGTATTATATTTGTTTTTAATCAGATTTATAGTACGGCTGCCTGTGTACTCACAAGATGGCCTACCACTAATAATTTAAGTATATAATTAAGTAAGTATATTCAAGTACGTAATTTGACCTAAGTAATTAAATTAGGTAAGTCATATTAAGAATATTAATGAATTATGTGTAGTATTGTAAGAAATAGTTTTACTATGTTGTCGTCCATCTTGGGAATTGTAGAGTGGTACTGCATGCCTTCACACAACGGGGCATACAGTGAGCTACTAATAACTATTGAAACACGAATGGAACTGATAATAAATAAATTAGATAGAACAAAATCTTTAAATAGATAAAACATTAACTTGGTTACTTTAATGTGTTACTTGAATGTTAGAGTGCAATAGAAATATGAAATTCTTGTGGTTAAGGCTCTGAGTTCTAAGCACGGGTCTAAATTGTAACGTAGCATCGAAAGTTTTAGTATTTGACATGTGACAGAAATTCTATAATAATTGTAAGAAACCTATGTCTGTGTCTAAATTATTAACTCACTTTCCAATGAAATCAATCTCCAATCAATAAACTTACGATTTTTATGTTTGAAATAATAAATGTCTTTGAATACCAGAACCATTATGGAATATAGATGTATAGGAGGAGTATTTAGTTGCTCGACTGACAACTTATGTACGTCGAGAAATCAAAACGATAGCCAAACCAGATTAAGACAAGTCAACGACCTTGATTAATTTTAGATGTTCTATATACTTGAAAATTAAAACCTTTTAGTTTTAATGTTTTTCGTAATGTTGAGAAACAGAATGTAAGAGAAGCGTACCTATCTGAAGATTAAAAGGCAAATATACTTTTCGTAGACCGAAAATTACACTGATTTATTGATTTAAGCACGAATATTGATTGCCTTAGTTATTTTACGAGCCAGCAATCGAAAGCGAAGTCAGTTGGAGACGTTTTCCCTTTGACAGTTCCCGTGTCATCTGATTTTATATAAATTATAATTATTATTTATATAAATAAATTACATTGCGCGTCGTGAAAAAAATAATCACAAATGTAGTTTTTAGGTTCACGCAGATTTTCTTCTAAAAAGCCTTTATAATTAGCGTTAACTCATTTGAATGTGAATGTTACATTACGTCATGTCGTGTAAAATACGGTAATTGCTCTTTATGGTGAATTTTTGCTTCTTTGTTGGAAATTATCACCAATATCGTTCGTCTGTATTCGTATTCAGGTTTCCTTGTACCTGGCAAATATCCAAAATACAAACCGTGTCTTAAGATTTTATAGTACTTTTCGTTGCATTATGTCATGTTATCTATATATTAATACGTGAAGCAAAAACTTTGTATCCCTTTTTACGAAAATTGCGCGGACGGAGGAGTATGAAATTTTCCACACTTATAGAGGATATAGAGAAGAAGTGCACAATGCTAATATTTTTTTTAAATAATGCATAAAAGATACATTAAATCAATAACGAAAACATTACACACACTACATACCATGTATTTGACGCACACACGCATGCATACTATTTATTGTCAAACTTTTGTTCTTGACGTCTGTTGTCAAATTGAGAATAGATTAAATATTGTTTGTCTTTGTTAATATTTTTATAGTGTAGTCTTGGCGAAATTTGTGATTATAGAAGTATAAAATACAATCATAATAGTGTACAAACTTACAATTCCAATTAATTATAGTCGAATTTCGACTACCGCGGGACCTCTAGTATAATAAGTTTAAAATACTTATTTGAGTATGAAGACGATTGGAGAGTTAAATCCTAAAGTATTTAAATATGTTGTCTTCTACAGCAAATTTTTAGTCATTAAACCAACAGAGTGGCTTGTCTACTGTTATGTAGACTAATAAACTGTATCGAAAAAGCCCTTCAATGAATAAAACATTTTAAATCGAGATTCAAGCCCGTGGTACAGGCAATGGACGTTTGAGTGTCGACATGACTCTGGATAAATTTCACACGAACCAAGTACTTGGGAAAAGTCATAAAACTTATTCAATATGATTTACAGGAAAACAAGTCTATAGTCCACATAGTCCCAACACTCAAAGCAGAACAGAAACTGCTGCAAAATAGTCACTGTGACAATCCTGTGAAGTACTAATCCAGTAATACAGTAATCACGCAAACTCTTATTATATTCCATATTAATTCTTCTAGTAATTTGTCGCAGAATTCGAACCTCGGCATGGTCGCTTCACTATAAACGACCGACTAACGTCTTATCCAGTTAGGCCGGGGCGCTCACTATAAAATTACTTTATCAACGAACATTGTAACACATGAATCATTTCATAAATATTTTTGTGATGTCTCTCATGTTTGTTTTATCTTTATAACGTACTGATCTTGTTTATTTAGGTGCGGAATTATTATTATTTTTACAACAATTACTTCATTGTTGCTTGCGGTGTTGGGAAATAATTTTATACAATTTATTGTTTATTCAACATCTATATAATTTCTCTTAACGACTAATAATAGTTTTTACTGGTCGTCGTGATAATACTTGCGAGTGTCGCTTGTACTACGTTAAGAAAATTTCTATTATCAGAGAACTGTTAGAAAATCGACATTCAGCTATTTCATAGCAAATACATTGTTTGGAGACTTTACTATTACCTAAAATTAAATATGTATAATGTAACCATTTCATATTGAGCGCTTATCGAAATTCAAATTCATACATTTATAATACAACCCCACCACTTCCTCCCTACGTAGTCCCTCCGCAGACCCTGAGGTTCCAAACGATCCTTGAGAATGGGATTATCGACAATCTTACTATATTCAAATACCTTTTTAGTATAATATAGTAAAGAGGGACATGTAAGTTTAATCTAAAACTTTTTTTTTTATTGCTTAGATGGGTGGACGAGCTCACAGCCCACCTGGTGTTAAGTGGTTACTGGAGCCCATAGACATCTACAGCGTAAATGCGCCACCCACCTTGAGATATAAGTTCTAAGGTCAAGTATAGTTACATCGGCTGCCCCACCCTTCAAACCGAAACGCATCACTGCTTCACGACAGAAATAGGCAGGGTGGTGGGGTTTTTAATATTGTTTTAAACCAATGAATATAAAATTGTTTTGTTTTGGTAATGCTCGTAAATTTTACAAACAACATCGACTCTGATTGTTTGATTCGCCACGCTCAGACTTGTTTGACCGTATTTCCTACTGTTTATAAATTAAACGTGGGAAATTCTCCGTCATCGTACAAAAACTATAACCTATTGTTTATAATTAATATGAATAATATCAGAGAAAAAAAAATTGTATGACGTAACAAAATAAGTATGTACATATTATGTAACAACATCGCCATCGCACCGCCCGCCACCGGAGTAGAGTTCATCTATACTACCTGGAGCCACTGCGGTCATCCACAGTGCGTTTCCAGAGGTCTTTTTTGCCACGTACCATCCGGCTATGGAATGAGCTCCCCTCCACGGTGTTTTCCGAGCGCTATGACATGTCCTTCTTCAAACGAGGCTTGTGGAGAGTATTAAGCGGTAGGCAGCGGCTTGGCTCTGCCCCTGGCATTGCTGAAGTCCATGGGCGACGGTAACCATGTTCGTCTGCCTACAAGGGCAATAAAAAAAAACATTTTTAACTCTAATATTATTGTACTGCATGGTTCGAAATATTTAATGATGCGAAACTTCTATAAAATATAAATACACAAAAATACATACAAGATTACCTCTAAAAAATTTAGGCTATTGTTATATAAATTTTGAATAAAGGAATTTTCTAGTAATGGTAACATAGATAGATACAGGTTTAAAACATTAAAACCAATTACAACATGAAATATTAAACTATATATTTGAAAATCTAACGTTAAATTTCATCTTCGAATTACAAGTAACCAAATATTTCTTGCACACAAACACATTGATACAACACACAAGTCAAGTTTTAAAGGCGATACTTTCAATGGCACGGAACAATTCATGCATTTCAGTCTTAGATATACAAGTATACTACAATTTATAAACTGGAGCACTGAGCAATGCGAATGCGTACAGCAGCCTTCAGAATTTGTATTACTATTCTATATAATGCCACAATACAATACAGATCTGACAAAATTAATCATTATCCAATTTAAAGCAAAAAAGCGCTTTTATTAATTTCAACGTCACTAAATATTATGTTTTTGGTCTTATGATATTTGGTTATTAGTTTTTAATTGTAATGGATGACTTTACAGCTAGCCTGATGGTAGGCAGTAATTGTCATATTAGCAGTAATAGGGGCGTGATGAAATGGCTGCTAGCGATGGAAAATTAGTTAAAAACCGGTAATTAAATTGTACGCCCAATTATATCTAAAAACGAAAGCTAAACGAACCCATTAAAATCGTTTGAATTTTTCAATTCACGTGTCACCGGTGACGTCACTGACTCTTCGAAAGATTACGTCACAGCAGTACAATAGTCGTGAAAGTACTTAGAAAGTGCAAGTTATACCTACGTTGTATTATATCAGGCAGAGATTTACATAACGACCACGTTTTGTGGGTAAGTGGAGCGTTATGGTGTACGAAATCTGATGGAAATGCGTGTTAGTGGCACGATCGTGAGACATTTTGTGTTTTTCTCATCGACTATTCGGTTTTAGTTTGACTATGAAGATATTTGTTCTAAAGTATTCATGTTTGAATTTTTTGGCAATACTATTTGAATTTTACGTATTAGTAATAAATTAATTAAAGAACAGCTCCTTGACATAATTAAAAGAAATAAATTAAACAAGTTAAATTCAATAATAACAAAAAAAATATGTTAAAATAATTCCTTCAGTTTAAAGATAATATACTAGAGACCTTCGTTTTGAAAGTACTATATGCAAATATATTATGTACCTATTCAAAGACATCATATTTACTATAAAAGTGTTTCTTCAATTGTAATTGACAATTTTACTGGTGGTAGGAACTCTTGGGAGTCCGCGCGGGAGGGTACCACCACCCTGCCTGTTTCTACTGTGAAGCAGTAATGCGTTTCGCTTTGAAGGGTGGGGCAGCCGTTGTAACTATACTTGAGACCTTAGAACTTATATTTCAAGGTGGGTGGCGCATTTACGATGTGGATGTCTATGGGCTCCAGTAACCACTTAACACCAGGTGGGCTGTGAGCTCGTCCACCCATCTAAGCAATAAAAAAAAACTATAAATCTTTTTTAGTCTCTAAGGGAAGTAATTAAAAGAAATCAAAAATACTTGCACGTTGTCACCGGACTTCCGTCTGTTAGGGACATGCAAGGCATATCGGAAGGGACAGACTTCATCCGAGGCAGGCCAGAGATTGATACATTTCGCGGAGACCTTAGTTAACAGACAATCATTCAGCCCACCTGAAAGAAAATGGTCACTGCAGACCATAATTAAAGGCGCAGAGCCACACTGTTGCCAATGCTCTTCTTAAGTCTCGTTTGAAGGAAGACCCGTCATAGAGATCCCGGGACATCGTAAGCGAGAGCTCATTACAGTAATTCAACCGTCGCCTAAGAAAATATCTCTAAATCGTGTTAAGCAATAGTGTAAGCTGAATAGAAGCTGGTGAATTCTACTCCAGTGGCTGGTGGTTCGATGGTAAAAAGGAGGCGGATGCGGTCTGTCGGTAAGGCATAATAAGGAATAAATTAAAAATAAATCAATAAGGAAGAAAAAAAAAAACGGTTGTGGGTATCCAACTTGAGGTTATGTGCTATAGTGCCTATAATGTAGCGACTATATTTTTTTTCTATTCGAATTAGTTTATCCCATTGTATCTCATTTGATTAACAAAGCGATCGTTTTTGTACGAACATTTTTTTTTATTATGTTGCGGATATTAAAACAGTATTGTCAAAGTCCTCGTAGGAATGTTACGTAGCGTTTTTGTTCAGCAAAGGTATAGTAATGAGTTCATTATAATTCACGCGTCACGATAAAAATAAAGCCTCTAACACAATGGCGTTCCCACTGTAAATGCAGGTGATTCGGTGAATAATGTTTGTCACGCTTTGTTGATTTGAGCAATGTCTGATACACACTGCCATATGGTTAGGCCAACTTGTTCGAAAACAATTTTAGGAACGAATAGTTTTTGCTACCGTTGATCAGTCGCAGGGCATCCGCCGTTGGTCATGGAGCTGACGGGTTTCCAGAGTGACCAGATTGAGGATTTAATATGAAGGAATGCGGGGAGTGAAACCACACACCAACAAGACTTATCGTAACGATAATTTTAGGGTGTAAAGGTAAACTTAAGTTAATCTAAATAAAATTTTGTGATTTAGGTAAAATATGAGCACATTATTTCATAGAGTAACGACTGACAAATTCAAATTTAGTAATAAACTAGCTGTACCCGTCCGCTTCGCTGGGCATTTAAAATTAACATTATTTTCTTCTCACTCCCACAAAGATCCTCATCATTAACGCCCCCGCAACTGGTGTAGGGAGTCCAACACTCATATAAATATTAGCTGATCCATTAAGTACATGTATTTTCTACATGGATACCAAGTTTCAAGTCAATCGGATGTATGAATCAGTAGTTATAACAGAACATCCGTAGCAGTTGCCCACCTGTCCTGGTGAAGCTGGAAAGGCCTCCGGCCACCAGTTATCTCTTAGTCCTAAACAAAGCAATGCGTATAGGAATATAGGAATCACCTCAATCACAGCTGTGGTAAATATATACATACTTTTTTTTCACTATCAAATCGTTGTTGGCCTCAAGGGCAATTCCAACTGCTTGCGGATCAGTAGGTGAGCTCATAGAGTCAACCTTAGAGAGTTTGCTAACATGGCCCTAGTAAGAGAAACGCTTCGCAGATTCTCCAGATCAGAATCGCGATCCACTGAGAAAATCCGACGAGAAACTCAGTGGGTTACATTACTTACTCAAAACATGATACATAAACTTATAGATTTATAAAAATAGAGTAAACTAAAATAATGCTACGTCGGGATTTATTGTTTGGGAATGACTTACAGTTTTCCGATCATACATTCTTCATACATTCTTAGTTGGTTGAAAATGTTTTTTTTAGTTAATCTGCGAAATTCATTATGTTATGATATAAAAACTTTACATTCATTATCATAGTTTCAAAATATAGTTCTCCGAGAACTAATGATCTCCAGAAAAACCTTTGTGTAACACTTTATTAATTTTCAAACGACATTCTCCTAGCTGAATTCCGTTCATGCAATACAGACTCTAGATTGACTTAAACAAACTTAAACAAAAATACAAAATTATTTTGTTCAGCATCTCAGTTTATCGACCGGTGTGTAGTAAAAATTTGTCGCATCGAGTTAAAAAATAACAAAAGCTGATTGCGTAACTCTCGGTACGAGCACCATACTAAAAAGATTGTCACGAATTTAAACAAATACGTCAATTGTTTGTAGGTCTGCTTCTAGGAGGTTTTTATATTAATACTAGCTGACCCGGCAAACATTGTTTTGCCATATATAAGATTTCTAGGGAATTTCTAGTGTAGAAAAAAAGTAACTTATTGTAAGTGTGTAAGGATGTGGTAAATGAGTGAAAGAGGTTTGTAGTGCTGTGAACGATGAGGGAATATATAATAAAAATAACAAAACCTCATTCAATCATATAATACCTCATTACAACAACAAAAAAAGTCCAAATAAAAAAAAATATGTTAGGGGTGGACAGCCCTAATCACTTAGGGGTATGAAAAATAGATAGTAGCCGATTCTCAGGCTTACTGAATATGCATAAAAATTTTCATGAGAACCGGTCAAGCGGTTTCGGAGGAGTATGGGAACGAACATTGTGACACGAGAATTTTATATATTAGATTTATTTTGTTTGTGGTGCAACAAAAACATATTGGGTTTGTTGTTCATCGTGTTTTGTGTTTTACGAATAAGGAAAGTCAAGGCTAACGACAGCCACTCTCATATTTCTTTAGAGTGGTTGTTTTACAGTTAAATTACAGGCTAAAATTTGCATATTTTTTGTTTGTTTTTTTTTATTGCTTAAATGGGTGGACGGGCTCTCAGTATAGTTACAACGGCTGCCCCACCCTTCAAACCGAAACGCATTACTGCTTCACGGCTGAAATAGGCGGGGTGGTAGTACCTGCCCGTGCTGACTCACAAGAGGTCCTACCACCAGCTTATGAAAAACTTCAGCTTATGAAAAGAATTCTGGAAATCGGTAATGCACACGGAATTTCTCGTTAAACCACCAGCAACAAATCATAGAATATGTATTAATAAGCATCTAGGATAATAAATTTTAAAAACTTTCAGTACACAGGCGACTAATATAGCTTGTCTTCTGACACGAGAACTCATACCCGTATCTATAACTCTACAAGTATAGTGCCAAATATCTCATTTTTTACTATCAGTGACGCAATATAATGCAGTAAATAGCATAAGTACTGAACCGCGTATTTGTTCATGTACTAATACTGAAAAAAAAGAGTAATTTAATGTCCTTGTATTTTTATTATATCAACAATGCTATGTACTTTTTGTTATCGCAAGTTGATCATAGGATCGAAATTTTTGCGAACACGCTTCTTAATTCTCAAGTTTTTGTTTTTTTTTTTAATTATAAGTATGTTCGGATACATTGTCTGATGCTTGGCTCAGTGACAACCATCCTGTCTAGCAATTATGTACAAATCGATCGAAAAGTACCTAACTACCTATATCAACTGTTATAGCAATTTGAAGTAGTCGTGGCTTAAAGGATAGGGCGCCCAGTGCATTCGTGTCAAGCGATGCAATGATGCTCGAATCCCGCAGGCAAGTCCTAATTTAATTAAATACGTACTTAACAAATGATCACGACTGACTTTCACGGTGTAGGTATAAACATCGTTATAATTTGCGTAATTGCTGGTGGTCTTGTGAGTCCGCACGGGTAGAAATCGGCAGGGTGGGGGTCACTTCGCCTATCTCTGCTGTAGATCTGCTGAAGTAGTAATGCGTTTCTGTTTGTAGGGTGGGTCAGCAGGTTAGTCGTGAGCTCGTTCACGCATCTAAGCAATAAAACAAATGACAAATTTCACTTATGCCTCAATATGGAGAGACCACACTATAGGGTTTATGGGTGCCACTTACCCCGTAAAGATAGGTATGCTGCGTAGTAAAAAAACCCATACCAATCTATGTCGTTGTTTAACTTTCAACATGATAGATAGCTGTTTAAGAAATCCTTTTGTTTGTCTACATTATTTTTAAGCGTTAGAGGCCACTTTTTGTGCTGATCAAAGAGCACAGCGTCATTCACGTTGTCATGTGAACGGGCCGCAATTACTCTAATGAACCATTAAAATTTGTCCACCAGTGAAAAAAACATGTCAACATTCGTCATTACGTCTGCACTTCAAAGTGACATTAAATATTGTATAATTGACGTTTAAAACCGCCGAACTAAAATAAAAAAAAGCGTATTGTGTATTTAGCGTATTTGTATTACAGGCAGATTGAAACTCAAATACCGCAATTGCATAAGTTACGAAACCGGAAAGTTTTAATGTGCCGGGTTAGCATGGCGTGTCAAAATCAGAAATGGCAATCGTAAAACTACTTACCTATTATTCAACATTGATAACAATGTTTTTTGTAGGCAACGTCTTGGCTGTTCGCCTACTGATGTCTATGATCGACGGTGACTAATTAACATAAGGCAGGCTACAAACTCGTTTCCTGTCCGTCAGGCGTCGTAGTGATAGCGCCGTGAGTCCGATTGTGGTGTTGAAAGCGAAAGCCCCCCTACTCTGCCAGGGTTCTGACCCCGGGCAGGGATCGTACAACGGGGCGAGAGAGTATAAGAGAAGTCGTTTGGTGGGTAGGGCCCTAAAAGCATCCTTGGCCCGCGATCTGCTGTCAAAATTTACAAATCATCTAGTCAAAAAGAAAACAGAAAAGTCATTAATAGAAAAAAAGGTCGTCATCAACTCGAAATAAAATCAGTGTTAGTGAACTAATGAAACAACGATACAGGGCTCCATTTTGTCGTGATATCAAATAATTACTAATTAGTTCAAGTTTATTTTTCAATATGACGTAGTTGTAGCTACTTTTTTGTTGTGAGAATGAGTTTTGCAAGAAACACGATTAGCGCTGGTGCATAACTCTATTACCTTCGAAATTTCAAACCAAACGGACTGTTTGTATCGTTCGAATTGGTACATAAATTACAGTGAAATTGGTTGACGCCAATACTAACAACACCCTGACTTTGTACTGGATATCCAGTATCTATTCTCACAATAATCGCCATTCTTTTCAGGGGTGCTGATGAGATATCTAAGGATAAAACTAATAAATATAGTATTTGCAACGTTTTTATCATTATATAACCGCTGCATAGAATTTATTAGTAGCATAGCTAATAAAATGCGATAATTACAGAACTGTGATTAGAAATGGAGATTAAGATGATGCTCTTCGAGTTTTCCAAGAAGTACCTCCTCAATATTTATTATGAACAGGAAAAGACAATTATAAAATTATGACGTGCTTCTAAATGACTTTAAAACCATTAGATTCAAAATGATAGTTACAATGCGTCATCAATGTAAATAATATACATCGTCAAGTTTGAATCGTTGATAAATATAATTGATAGATGTTTTCACACTGATAGATGTTTACTGGTGGTAGGACCTCTTGTGATTCCGCACGGGTAGGTACCACCGCCCCGCCTATTTCTGCCGTGAAGCAGTAATGCGTTTCGGTTTGAAGGGTGGGGCAGCCGTTGTGACTATACTGAGACCTTAGAACTATATCTCAAGGTGTGTGGCGCATTTACGTTGTAGATGTCTATGGGCTCCAGTAACCACTTAACACCAGGTGGGCTATGAGCTCGTCCACACATCTAAGCAATAATAAAAAAAAAAAACATCAAACTCGTGCAAGAAATACAATTACCAACTTTAAAATTTTTTATTTGTACAAGAAGTATTCCTGTCGCTACACAATTTCTTCTTCTTCTTCTCAATCGTGTCACTCTGGACGGAGTAGTCGTGATCGTCATATAGTGTTGGAAGGGTTCGTGTCACTCTTGGTCGTGATCGTTATGTAGTGTTGGAAGGGACAGACTTGATGCATCTCACGATGTCCCGCCATCTCTTACAATACACAATAGTGGGGCGCATACCAATGTGTCATGTCACATTATCATCGGCTCACTGGCGTCTGCTGCCAAACGTAGATTAGCATCAAGGGAAGCCAAATAGGCGTTCATGTCCACACCCAGCGACTTCCCACAAATCTCGTCAGGGCTAGTTTATACGGAGGATACTCACATTCTTCAGGCGGGAGGACGAGCTTCCGGTATACCTGGTATTGTATGGTATGGTATGGTATGGTATTTGAAGTCGTCGTGGCCTAAAGGATAAGACGTCCGGTGCATTCGTGTTGAAGCGATGCACCGGTGTTCGAATCCCAGGCGGGTACCAATTTTTCTAATGAAATACGTACTCAACAAATGTTCACGATTGACTTCCACGGTGAAGGAATAACATCGTGTAGTAAAAATCAAACCCAGAAAATTAAAGTTTGCGTAATTACTGGTGGTAGGACCACTTGTGAGTCCGCGCGGGTAGGTACCACCACCCGCCGATTTCTGCCGTGAAGCAGTAATGCGTTTCGGTTTGAAGGGTGGGGCAGCCGTTTAACTATACTGAGACCTTAGAACTTATATCTCAAGGCGGTGGCGCATTTACGTTGTAGATGTCTATGGGCTCCGGTAACCATTTAACACCAGGGGGGCTGTGAGTTCGTCCACTCATCTAGGCAATAAAAAATATATATTAAATCATTACCAGAGGCCATAGACATCATCAACGTAAGTGAGAACAGATTGAGGCAAGAGTTTTAATTCTTAGTTTTTTAGTACAGCAGCTATCTTATCCTTCAAACCGAAACGCATTATTGACTCACGGTTGAAATAAGCGGGTCCAATGTTGTAGCCCGTGCAGGCTTTACACGACACCTACCACCAATAAATACACAAATTCAAAATTTTGCGCGTGTGATTTTTTTTATTATATAATGAATATTAGAAATTATATAATTAGAAAAATTTGTATCTGCTAGCGGGACTCGAACACCGGCTCAGTCGCATCGCTCGACTTCGCAAGATTTCTAATGAAATTCCGAACATAGCCCCGTCAATTGCTGTATGGATTACTTTAAGCCTTTTGCGAAGATAGAAGTTTTTAAGCGTACAATTGTTACTAATTTTATTTTAAACTAGCGACCCGCCCTCGCTTAGCTTCGGAAACATTAAAACACACATGAAAACAAAAAAATATAATTAAAAAAAAATAAAAAAAAAGTAGCCTATGTTCATCAGGGACAATGTCGGCTTCTAATGGAAAAAGAATTTTTCAAATCGGTCCAGTAGTTTCGGAGCCTATTCGAAACAAACAAACAAACAAATCTTTCCTCTTTATAATATTAAGTATAGATATTGTGACGTAATAAAAAAAAAATCACAACTTACAATCGTTAAAAATAACATTTGCATCAATACTGCATGCAGTAGAATGTAAAATGATTTTATCGAACTTGTTTTGTTTACCTCGGAAGGACCTTAGCTTAAGCCGCGCTTAAGATATTTGAAAGAATTTTAAAACCGTCTATAAAAACCTTATACATACGTTCTAAATTGGAATTTATTTTTAGTAAGTTTAAAAAAAAAATGCTCAAAATGTTTAAAATAATTCAACATTTATGACTACGATCTTAATACTTGGTGAGTCGATAACGAGGACTGGGTCGAAGCGATCATTGTACCATTTCATAATATCCATTGACTCATACAAGAATATTATGTGTGAATTCTTATTGTGTGAATTATGTTGCACGAAAGTTTTTTTTTTACTTTTTTATTGCCTTTGTAGGCAGACGAGCATACGGCCCACCTGATGGTAAGTGGTCACCGTCGCTCATGGACGTCAGCAATGCCAGGGGCAGAGCCAAGCCGCTACCTACCACAAACTACTCTCCGCAAGCCTGGTTTGAAGAAGGACATGTCATAGCGCTCGGAAAACACCGTGGAGGGGAGTTCATTCCAAAGCCGGATGGTACGTGGCAAAAAAAATCTTTGGAAACGCACTGTCGATGAACGCAGCGGTTCCAGATAATATGGATGAACTCTGCTCCGATGGCGGGAGGTGTACTGATAAAAAGGAGATGAGGGAATCATCTCGAATAATTCCTCAAAATATAGTTTAGTAGTTATAGAAAGTATAGTTTTATGTAAAAGATACATATATTAAATTTAATTATTCAGTTTTTTTGGGTCCCATTGTAATAGTAATCAGGCTATCGCAACAACAGTGCGCGATTTCATTTAAATATTTATCTTCTATACTGAATTCTTTTATTGAAAATAAACTTCTTAGATTTTTTACATTTATATGGATTCATTAAATTAATTAACGAAAAACAAACATCCATACAGTCCATACACACAAGATTTTACTGGTGGTGGGACCTCTTGTGAGTCCGTGCGGTACCACCATCCTGCTTATTTCTGCCGTGAAGCAGTAATGCGTTTCGGTTTGAGGGGTGGGACAGCCGTTGTAACTATACTGAGATCTTAGAACTTATATCTCGGGGTGGGTGGCGCATTTGCGTTGTGGATGTCTATGGGCTCCAGTAACAACTTAACACCAGGTGGGCTGTGAGCTCGTCCACCCATCTAAGTAATAAAAAAAAATTTGTAAATAAATAAAAAATTATCTGCTCCAAGCAGTAAATCTCGAAATACGTTTTCTGCGAATGTATTTGTAATCGAAGTTCTCACCGGGAGACAATTCAATTAATTTCTTTTTAAAATAAATCAGAATTCTGTTTTGTTTGCAAAGACTCTGTCATATGATTAGATAGTAAAATTCATCGTAGATTTTACGTACAAGAAGTCGTTCCCATATCAATCTTAATCAAACAACAGTGCGCCTAACTATACGTCGCAATGACATTGCAGAATTTACATTTCATTGGCATTCTTTGATTACATTTATTCTAAAGTTTTTTCTACCGAACAAGTCGTAAAGTATATACGTCGTACGTACTAGCAAGAATTTTATACAAAAAAGCTATCCGTAATCAAACCACGGTATGTTTTTTGTACATCAAAAACCAGTTTCGAAACATAAATTGCACTTATAAGGACGTGAAAGTAAATACATTGCATACTTTGTAATAAATCGCCACTTAAGTTTTGCGAAGGAAGCGATAATTAAAAGATAAACTCATCCAGAAAAACACGGACTGTTTATATAAAGTATCTATATACCACGTACAAGACATATATCTCCCGTTCTGATCTAGTATTTCTTTAGATTTTTCAACACGACTTTTACTGGTGGTAGGACCTTTTGTGAGTCGGCGCGGGTAGCCTATTTCTGCCATGAAGCAGTAATGCGTTTCGGTTTGAAGGGTGGGACAGCCGTTGTAGCTATACCTTAGAACTTATATCTCAAGGTGGATGACGCATTTGCGTCGTCGATGTCTTTGGGTTCCAGTAACCACTTAATACCAGATGGACTGTGAGCTCGCCCATCAATCTAAGCTATAAAAAAATAAAAAAAACACGTAATTCGTGGATACACGAGTGTTCTGTGTTATTAAGCCAACTTAAATAAAATCGTAAATACTGGTTGCAACTAAAATAATGATAGCTTGTGATACTAGAGGCTGGAACCCGTTGAGCTGAAAAGATTGAATATTCAAGCATAATCAATTATAATATTAATTTCGGTTCGCTCGCTTAAAGTATTTGATTGGGTCGTTTTGATCGACAGACCCGGCTCTGTAGCGCACAATTCTTTACAATGTTATTTTTGCTTTTCATACATATTGAAATTAGTATCAAAAAATATATATTTTCTAAGATTTTAAATTAACATTTAAGGCACTAAGTCCGTTGTAGAAGTTATAAAGTAATTTATAAACCAGGCAATAAATAACTTTTGTAGAGTTTTCTTGTAGAAAATTAATCTTTTGCCTCATTTAGTCAAATTAAGGATTATATATTTTTTCCCAATCTACCTTGTGTTAAGGACCTCCGATAATCTTAGCGGAGTCCAATCAAATCACTTCTTGAGACAGCTAAGAGAGAGAGCAATTGGGCCGTAAGCCGGTCCACCCACCTAAATATAAAAAATGACGTTATCATATATTGTTCAATTCAAAATCAAAAATGACTTGGATGGACGGTGTGTAATAGGATATGCGACAGAATTAAGTGAGTGCAGAGATGACATAAAATAGATCTGAATGGTAAAAGAGTGCATGCCCTATAAAGTGAGAAACGGTCAAAAATTTTGAAAACAGACAAACATACCATAATCTTATGTTTGCATAAATCGAAATACATTTTCTTATCAGCTCTTACGCATACCATGAAACACGATGAATGAACAGATATCAGTCAAGGCGCTTTAAGCAACGGTGTCGGTGTGGTCATTATTTACGTAATTTACGTACGCCTATAGTTATACAGAAGCGAGGGTTAAGAAACTAAACATACTAGCGGTCCTCCGGTAGTCGAAATCCGACTATAATTAATTGAAATTATAAATACACTATTATGATTCTATTTTCAAAGGCTGTTATTATACTTCTATAGTCACAGATTTCGTCATGACTACACTTTAGACAAATATTAATAAAGACAAACAATAAGAAAAGTTTGACAATAAACAAATAGTATGCATGCGTGTGTGTGTCAAATACATGGCAGTATGTGTAATAGTTTTTAATATTAATTTAATGTATTTTATATGCATAATTTAAAAAAAATTGACATTCTGCAATCCTTCTCTACATTCTCCAAAAGTGTGGGAAATTTCGTACTCCTCCGACCGCGCAATTTTCGTAAAGCTGGATACAAAGTTTTTACTTCACATATTAATATATAGATAAGTAACTAAAGGTGTGACGCGGCTTGTCCCGTGCTAAATTTTAATAAAAAAAATGTATATACTATATACATTAAAAGTGAGGCCCATCAAACAATATTTTTTTTTATTGCTTATATGGGTGGACGAGCTCACAGCCCACCTGGTGTTAAGTGGTTACTGGAGCCCATAGACATCTACAACGTAAATGCGCCACCCACCTTGAGATATAAGTTGTAAGGTCTCAGTATAGTTACAATGGCTGCCCCACCCTTCAAACCGAAACGCATTACTGCTTCACGGCAGAAATAGGCAGGGCGGTGGTACCTACCCGCGCGGACTCACAACAGGTCCTACCACCAGTAATTTTGTTTCCTTAAATATTTGTATAGACGTAGAAATATTTATATAGCGGCCTTATAAAAATCGAAGTGTATGTCGTTTCTGCCGCGTGCATCGAAACATCGAATTGACCTCAGTTATTTTTTACCTGTGAAATGTTTTCTACAAATAAGCCTCCAGCAAGTATTCCTGACTTGTTTTTATATAAGAACGTCTATAGTGTATCGCACTGCTCCCGTCACATGTCAGAGGGGGACCTTTACTTTGCCTTTTATACTTAAATTTAAATTTTATGGAAATACCTATTGCGAATCTCAGTATAGGCACCACGATCCTATCGATTAAAAAACAGGCTTTCTTATTCGTTTGTTTTACAGTCGTAACTTTCAAGGTTATTAATACTACCACCTCAAGATTCCAATGCCTCAACAACGCAGTGAACACTACCATTGATACTCTATTGTTCATAACACCAGTGACCGCACAGATTAGGCTGTGATTGCTATTACTGTCTCACTTACCTTCTGGTATTAGTAGTAATTTTATTTTTCCAACTGGAAAGGCAAAGGTGTCATACCATACAGCCTAATCTTTTATATATCAGTAAAATGATAGTCATTTACTGAGACTTTTTCAGTGGAATTTTTGGAGGATCCCGAGAAGTTACGTCCAGCGGCTTTATTTTATTTTCCCACATTTGTGCACTTTGACAGATACTAAACAGCTAATAAACCACCATAATAACGCATTTAAGAGACACTACATAGACAAAATAAAACAAATCATACAACTTCACTCCTCGCGTTTCCGCCAAAAAGTCCTTACCTTCTGGTGGACAACGGAATCAAATGTTATACACAACGACCCGTCATATCGAAAAAAATGAAAGAGGCTGTCTGTCTGTCTATGATTCTCAAGTGAAACGTTCCACAAATATTTTGTCCAGAAAATGTTATTTTAAACCTCAAATTCGCTAGACTCTTAAATGTCTAAAGCGTAATTATTAATATTTAAAATAATTGAAGGTTACAACAACGGTAATTGTCTGTGTGTTCGTTATAAAATCAAAAGTTGTTGAACTCGGAACTCGGCTTTCGTTTTCCGGTATACAATTTCAAAGAATAATAAATTGAACGGGCTCATGTATTTGAAACATAAGAAAAACCAAATGAACGAAAATTTTTAGTAAATTATCTGAAGTAGTATTGACTGACTCAACTGAAACAAGTTATACAGTAAACCTGTTAATTAATTAACGAAATATATACTAAACTCATTTCAAGTCGTCGTGGCCTAAAAGATAAGACGCCTGGTGTACATGTACTGAGTGGGGGACTATGCTGGTGTTCAAATCCCACGGACCATTCTGAAAGAATAATAAAATCGTGTTTTAAAATTAAGCATCCACAAAATATAATTTGTGTAATTAATATTCAGAGAAAAGTCAAGTTTTATTTCAAGGTACTTGACGGTATTCCCGTTTTTATGTATAAGGGTTCCGGTAACCATTTAACTTCGGATGAGCCGTGAACTCATTCATCCATCTAAAAAAAATGGTGACCTTACAATTTTTTTAAAATTACTTTTTAAAAATAAAAAAAATATATTTTAAAATTTTAAAAATTACTTTTATCATTAAAAAAAAACCTGAACTAAAATTTTAAATAAAAGCATTTCGGCTTTCGATACGTATGGAAATTTTCAACTCAATCGGACAATTTCAAGTTGGTGAAAATTACATTGAAAAGTTCCGTTACACATACTATATGTTAAAGATACAGATCAAGCTTGTAAAAATGCGTTCAAAACTTAGTATTTATTAAAATATTGAATAGAAAAAACGCTTATACATCTAAATATGAGCAACCAGAGAAAGTGCACTTAAACCATAATGATATGGTTAATACTCGGATATTCATAAATAACTGAAAACTGGGCTAATGGTAATTTATCACACGGGTCCGTAAATTTAACGACTAAAACTATTTCATAGACTTTGATAGTGTAAATATTCGTGGACGTAATGGGTTTTTTATCTAACAAAAATACCGCTTGCGTTTGTGAAACGACTTTTTTTACTATATCGATTGAATAGACGAAAGCTCACTGCTTAATTGGCGTTAAGTGTTGCAGTCATTAGTCACAACCACAAACCAACCAGCTTTAGAGAGGTCCACGCTTCCATTCTATTGCAGGCTGTGCTATCCCTCAGAACGGCTACTTCTCGATAATAATAAGCAAGATCTTAGATCCTGAGCATGCTGAAAATACTCTGTGCTAGCAGAAGGCTTTATTTTTATTGCATAGATGGGTGGACGAGCTCACAGCCCATCTGGTGTTAAGTGGTTACTGGAGCCCATAGACATCTACAACGTAAATGCGCCACTCACCTTGAGATATAAGTTCTAAAGTCTCAGTATAGTTACAATGGCTGCCCCACCCTTCAAACCGAAACGCATTGCTGCTTCACGGCGGAAATAGGGAGGGTGGTGGTACTCACCCGTGCGGACTTACAAGAGATCCTACCACCAGTAACAAAAGGTTCTATTGGTGCTACATCCTGTGGCCGTCCTTGCTCTGAAGTTCAAGCGTTAGCGCTGAATTTATCATCATCGTTCGAAAAGCCGTGAAAGGGGATTGCCCACTCTCCATAGTGTGCTAGGCCCAAGGTGGACATCAAATATTACTATAAAAATGAACTGATTCAAATTCTTAAATGTATTAGATATCTAAAAAATATATTGAAATTGACGCCACTATTATAAAAAAAATTATAAAAATAAAAACTCTATTTGAGGTTAATTTTCTATATAAATACTTCAAGAACTTTTCTTTTTTTAATGTTTAAAATGTTCCTAATGTATTTTTATCCAATTGTAGTTATTAAGGTATAAAAAACACACATACTTCTTTAAATATCTATATTTTCTTCATCTTCATACACAATTAGTAAATCATCTAAAAATAGCACAGGAGAGCATATACACGGCTTTAAATCTCGGTCAGGTTAAAACCACAATTCACCCAATGTTTTTCAGTCGTAGTATGAAACGTTATTGATAAAAGCAAAATAAATCGAAGAAAAATCAAAACACATCCATTTTGAACGCAAGCACAAGCAGCGACCGAAGTGTCAGTCAGTCAGATTAAAATCAGTGTTGTCAGTATTAAGAAAAATAATTACAAGAAATTCATATATCGATCATTTTTTTTAAATAGCCGATAATTGATTTATTTCTTAATCTTTTTTTTACGAGTACACATTATTTTCTATTTTTTATGTTTTTGTTTTAGTTGTACATATTTAAATAACAATACTAGTAAAGTTTTTTTTATTGCTTAGATGGGTGGACGAGCTCACAGCCATCCTGGTGTTGCTAAGTGGTTACTCGAGCCCACATACATCTACAACGTAAATGCGCCACTCACCTTGAGATAGAAGTTCTAAGGTCTCAAGTATAGTTACAAGTTAAAGTCCAATGGGTATGTCTTCGATGTTATTTTATGTGCATAAAATCCATTAAAATCGATTGATTAATGATAATACTTAAAATGATTTATTTATATGTTTTATTTATATACTCAAAATATTTACTTCATACGTAAAAGGTTTTGAAGCTGGCAATATTTTTCCCGCAAAAATAAAAGTCCTTGCTTTTTCAATAGAGTTACTTTTTTTAAGCTACTTATTGTAAACTGTAGTGGCGCTTATTTGCAAGAAAGTAAATGCATATTTATTTATGACAAAATTAATGCACTAAGTATTTTTTCTATAATCTATTGTCCGCTTTGGGCCTAAAATGGGCCATCCCCTTTGATCGGGATCAATTAAACAACTTGAATTAACTAAAGAATCGAATAATGTTTAAAGGGTATGTGTTCCGAGGTGGTGCAGTGATCCGAAATCATTGTCTCTCGATTCCAAGTGACATCAATTTTATCGACCTTTTACGGTTGTTTCCTACTCGTCGGCGTTATATGTCCACAGCATCAATCTTACATTGAAAATTTATTTGTAAGTATTATTTAAGTTCATACTTTAAGCACACATTGGTAGCAGGGCGTATTGTGAACCAGTATGGGCAAGTACCATCCTTCTGCCTATTTCTGTCAAACGCCTGTTTGAAGTCGTCGTGGCCTAAAGCATAATACATCCGGTGCATTTTTATCTAGCGACCCACCGGTGTTCCAATCCCGCTGGCAAGTACCAATTTTTCTAATGAAATACGTACTTGACAAATGCTCACGATTGACTTCCACGGTGAAGGAATAAAAATGAAATTCATGTAATAAAAATCAAACCCGCAAAATTATAATTTGCGTAATTACTGGTGGTAGGACGTCTTGTGAGTCCGCACGGGCAGGTACCACCACCCTGCCTATTTATGCCGTGAAGCAATAGAGCTCGTCCACCCACATAAACAATAAAATAAAATAAAACGCACTGCTTAAGGGGTCCAATAGATGAGAAACAATTGAGACTTCGATCTGTTTTCCCAAAACAGGTTGTATTCATGTTGTCTATGGGCCCCTGTAACCATTTGCCAAATGATAGGCCATGTGCTCGTCCAGCCATTCAGTTCTATAATTTAAAAACAAACTAATCCGGCAAGAATTATATCAAATTCAATAACATGTTATTGATTTCCAATCTTATAACAGATCTCTGCAATAGATGACAATAATTCCTTACGTCAAAACTTTCACTGTTATGTATTTAAGTTTTGAGAATTTTTCTGATTGCAACGAACTGACAAACCCACATCGGAGAGGTCGAGTTTTTGCATGCAGGTCAGTGTGCTGCTGACCGGAATAACAAAAATCAAAACGTGAACTCCGCGAATTTATTTGATAAAAAAATATTTGTATTGAGAATAAATAAGATTGTGAAATGCATCAGTAAAAATTATATTTAAATCGTAATGAGGAATTTTTTTTCATACTAATATGGCTCTAAGGAAGTGCTTGAGATGATTCCCCGTCTCTATTTTATCATCACATCTCGGCCAAGCTCATATTACTATCGGGAATCACTTCGTTCATCCACTGTATTATTTTACTAGGACCCGGTTTTGGAATTAACCTCCTCCCCCCCCCCCACGGTATTTAGACGGAGATATCTACGGCTATTGATGACTTTACGTCATTACGGGTCCTCCCGATCCATTAACGGTGCTTTTAGGTACCACAAGCACCGGTCACCGTTTTCGTCGGACTCGTTGCTTGCGACGAAGGGCTCGACGATTGAATTTACCCATTGACACAGTCCACTGATCCCACGGATCTTCTCGGTGGGTCGCGTTTCAGATTCGGTGTTAGATTCTGCGAAGCACTGCTCTTGCTAGGGCCAGTGTTAACAGCACTCCCAGTTTGAGCCCCGTAAGCTCACCTACACACTTCAATCATTGATCGAAGCCTACACATCAAGAAGAAGCTAAAATAGCCTCTCATAGCTATCAGCAGAGGTAGGAAAAAAAAAATACGATGGTTTTGCACGCCCGCACGGATACTACCAATCGCTCTATTTCTGCGGGCTTTAAGGTGTTCTACTTACAATACTATTGAGACTCCACTGTTGTGATCTACCAGTAATCTCATCACCGGGATGACCAAAAGCTGTTTTGGTCACCTATGGTTAATAAAAATGCTACCAGTAAATGCCTTTAAGTAAAATGAATAAACTTAACGATAAAGAGCCATATATAAAAGAGAACTTAACGGTAGGCGGTGGCTTGGCTCTGTCCCTGGCATTGCTGACGTCCATGGGCGAAAAAAATATAATTAAAGAGGGATCGTAATCAATTACTGAATATAGGGTAAATTCAGTTTTGTTATGGTGACGATCATGCTTATTACTCAGAATTACCTAGTCAGTAATCTCCAACTGCAGACTTATTAGACTGCGGATACTGTTGACTTGGCCGAATTTTGTTAATATCAAGGTCATGTTTATTTTAAATCAGGTGAAATTAGTAAATGTTGTAAATGAAAAGATCCGATATTACGACAATTTTAACATTAACTATTCAATTTGTAACTAACTCCCAAATGACAATTCAGGTTTTTTTTTTTTTTATTGCTAAGATGATTGGACGAGCTCACAGCCCACCTGGTGTTAAGTGGTAACTGGAGCCCATAGACATCTACAACGTAAATGCGCCACGCACCTTGAGATATAAGTTCTAAGGCCTCAGTCAGGTTCGAATTCTAAAAAAAAAAAACAATGCATGCACACCAGAAACCCAAATAAATCAAAAATAAATACCGTAGACGATTTATAATCATTCTCAATTTGTATATCGCTTGTTCGTTCCGAAAGATATTTTTTGTACGTAACGGTGCCTTGACAGGTTTATTCGCAATCACTCATCAAAACATCGTTAGCGTTGTTTCTAAGTAGGAGATTTGATTATCATGGTCTTGACCTCGAGCTATTTTTGTACAGATGAACAGCTTCGGGCGACGGAATGACTCGAATGGTACATCCTCGCATTAAACAAACGGATGACTGTATTTTTGAGATAATTATCGAATAGAGGTAATCGAAACAGATGGTTTAAAAACGTTATGTGGAAGAAAGGTTTTTGCTTGAATGAGACTGTGGATTAAAATTTTTTTTTATTGCTTAGATTGGTGGACGAGCTCACAGCCCACCTGGTGTTAAGTGGTTACTGGAGCCCATAGACGCTTACAATGCAAATGCGCCACCTACCTTGAGATATAAGTTCTAAGGTCTCAGTATAGTTACATCTAATCTGGGTTTCTACTTATTAAGAGTCTTATAAACTTATTAGTAATTTAACCAGCTGCTCTTCTATTCGATTCTACTTGAACCGGTTTGAATTCTACACCAGTCAAGCTAGTTTTGTCTTATGTGAATATTAAATCACACAAAACAAAAATAATTACATAAAACAGTTGTTGAGTTTTGCAAAAAATATATGTTTTTTTTTATTGCTTAGATGGATGGACGAGCTCACCTGGTGTTAAGTGGTTACTGGAGCCCATAGACATCTACAACGTAAATGCGCCACTCACCTTGAGATATAAGTTCTAAGGTTTCAGTATAATTACAACGGCTGCCCCACCCTTCAAACCGAAACGCATTACTGCATCACGGCAGAAATAGGCGAGGTGGTGGTACCTATCCGTGCGGACTCACAAGAGGTCCTACCACCAGTGAATGGATATGTGGATAGAATGAAAAAATATTAATATATAATATTTTTAACATTGAATTATTCCGAATTCTCCATTATAGAATACAGATAATTGGAATAATACATAATAAAACCGTACATAACATACTTCACTGCTTGTATTAGAACGAATTCGTTTTTAATTAACTCAGTTAAAGTTGTTTTTCGTGTTTACAAACGCAAATTTAACCAGGCAGGTGTTTTTGCTCTGAACAGGTCTCAATATTGTAGTTGAAAGTATTTAAAGATGTTTTTGCCGGCTTAAGACCACAGATGCCGTTTAGATGTTTATCAAAACACTCATAAAGCAGTAAGGTGATCCAATTAAATCAAAGCACATATTATGTGACCTAAATTATTGCTCAATGTAAGCTCAGCACGGACTCATTACAATTGCTAATAAAACACTTAGTAATAGCGCGATGACCCTACCATTTGCTACAAAATAATTTAGTACCACCCTTTTCTAATTATAAATTGTATCGTTAAATGTAATGATTCATTATAATTATTTATTATGCCATAAAAGTCAATTAAACTAAATATTATAGATTGAACAAACAACTCTATGTCGCGTTAGAATTGCAGTTCAACTCGTAGGTGCAATTCGAGATCATTATGACTTAGATTTGTTTAACATTAAAATAGAAAAGCAATAGTATAAGTACTTTAATAGAAATGAATTCTATTTAAAGCGAAACAAAAATTAAATGATGCAAAATGAGACAGAAAAAATACACCAAACGTTAAAAGTACCAAAGTCGATAATACCAAATACATTGCATTGATGTACACTGGCACATAAAAAACAACTTTTTTTATTTATTGCTTAGATGGGTGGACGAGCTCACAGATCACCTGGTGTTAAGTGGTTACTGGAGCCCATAGACACTTACAACGTAAATGCGCCACCCACCTCGAGATATAAGTTCTAAGGTCTCAGTATAGTTACAAATGCTACTCCACTCTTCAAACCGAAAAGCATTACTGCTTCACGGCAGAAATAGACAGGATGGTTGTACCTACCCGTGCGGACTCACAAGAGGTCCTACCACCAGTAACAATATGCAAATTATAATTTTGCGGGTTTTGATTTTTATTACACGATGTTATTCCTCCACCGTAGAAGTCAATCGTGAACAATTGTTAAGTACGTATTTCATTAGAAAAATTGGTACCCGCCTGCGGGGTTCGAAGACCGGTGCATCGCTACATACGAGTGCACCGGACGTCTTATCCTTTAGGCCACGACGACTTACGCAACCATTGTGTCGTTGGTTTAGCTACTACTACTACGCAAGAGCTTTTAATATTAGCAGGAGTCTATAAGCTTCTGTATATTATTCCGTGAAGCAGTCATGCGTTCCAGTTTGAAGGGTGGACAGCAGTTTAGGCAAAAGAATTGAGATTTGCTCCTCATTCTGATTTTGATATCCGTCTGCTAATCGACAGATTAAAGCAATAAAAAAATATATCGTGATGTAACATGCATGACGTCACAATTACTGAAATTCAGTTGTCGTGTATAGTCTCGAATCTGCGATCTGAGATTTATAAGTTACATATTAGGTAGGCAGCGTCTTGTTTCTGCCCCTGGCATTGCTGAAGCCCATGGGCGACGGTAACCACTCACCATCGGGTGGGCCTGATAGTGTATGCTCGTCTGCCTACAAGGGCAATAAAAAATAAATAAAAAAAATGTGCTGAGAATTCGCCTGGGTTGATACCGCCATCTCATTTTTATCATCACACCACCTGTCATCAGATTAACTCTAATGCCTAATGTTGGAATCTCTGGCTTTATCCAAAATGAGTTTCAAGGCTTAAATTTGCCACGTACCATCACTTAAGGATTGTAAGCCGCTGCGTTTGACGTGATGGTATTTCTTTCTTGAAATGAGATACAACGAGATTCAACGGTAAGCAATAGCTTGGCTGTGTTTCTGATATTCCTAATGCGAATAACCAATGACAAACACTCACTATTAGTTATGAGTACACCATATACTACCAGTACTGTAACATTAACTATTTATTATAACTAGTGGTCCCCCGGTAGTCGAAATTCGACAATATTTAATTGAAACTATAAGTTTATACACTATTATGAATCTATTGTTCAAGTCTATTATGCTTCAATAATCACAGATTTTGCCAACCAAATAATAATAAAGATAAACTACTAGACTACACTTTAGCCAAATAATAATAAAAAAATAAAGAGAAACAATATTTAATCTATTCTCAAGTTGACCACAGGCAATAAGAAAAATTTGACAATAAGCATGCGTATGTGTCAAATACATGGTAGCGTGTGTAATGTTTTTTTTAATTGATTTAATGTATATTTTAGTAGATTTTTTATGCATAATTTCAGAAAATATTAACATTCTGCACTGCTACTCTATATTCTCTATAATTGTGGGAAATTTCATACTCATCACTCCGCGCAATTTTCGTTAAAAGGGGTACAAACTTTTTGCTTCACGTATATAGATGTTTGATACTTAGCTTGGAGCAGTTATTTTCCATACTTGGCTTTCTCACCCGAGATTGGTTAGTAAGGGATAAACCCTTTGACGTTAGTGTCAACGTTACAAACCAACATGTGTATTGTGCGAATGCTAATGTGCCTAACGGTACACAGTTATATGGATTTAGTTATTTCTCCAATGTTCAGGTGGCTTGGAATGGCTAGGTTATTTGGTGAGATACTGCGCGAGGTTTAAGCCGCGTTCTTGTAAAGTATGTTGAAATATGTGGAAATTTTTCAGGGATTAATAGCATGCTAGATGGTATTCCGGTCCGTAAAGTTTTTCCCAATTATATTTACCGGTGGTAGGACCTCTTGTGAGTCTGCGCGGGTAGGTACCACCGCCCTGCCTATTTCTGCCGTGAAGCAGTAATGCGTTTCGGTTCGAAGGGCGGGACAGCGGTTGTAACTATACTGAGACTTTAGAACTTATATCTCAACATAGGTGGCGCATTTACGTTGTAGATGTCTATAGGCTCTAGTAACCACTTAACACCAGGTAAGCTGTGAGCTCGTCCACCCATCTAAGCAATTAAAAAAAACTATTCGTAACTAATTTCCTCTATGAAAGAAGGATATGTCAACAAACACGTTCAAGGATTGTGTTTTTATGTTATTATTCTCGACAGCTTTCTTTCGCAGTTAATATTCGTGTGTTGCCCTGTTGATCGCCTTGGGCGCGGCCGGCAACTCGAACGTTCGAAAGTTCAAGGAGTTAGAACAGTTAGAAGAGCCACGTGAATGGTTTTTGTTTGTTTAAATTGATTTTATATGGGATGCCCAAATAGTTCAATGAAATAATTATTTAGACATAATTCATAAAATAGAGGTATTTATTATATTTATTTAAGCGTCATGATTTCAATATGATATTGAGTGTTGTAAAAACTAGTGATGTTCCTTCGGAGAGTTTCTAATCTTTGCATTTTAAGTTTTACTGTACAGCAATTAGCGAATTGGCTGGGTTAAAACAGCTGTTACTTAGAAGTTAATAAGCGATCATTAAAATCAGATGAAATATAAAATAAATAAATAAATTATAATCATATTAATCGTGTTTCAATATCAGTTGTGTTATTTATTTCTCGTTATTCATATTAAGTCAGTTCAATTTTACACTATAATTTTGGTATTCCTGTCACATCTAGTCACGTTTTACATCCGCGTCGTGAACCTCCTGTCAGTCAAGAGGAAAATGACAGCAAATCGGTCACTTCCTAACTCTCGTCCTAGGTCAATCTCGTTAAGTGCATGTCAAGGGGGAGTGATACGTGTTTATATGAACAGTGTATTTAGATTTGTTTGATTCCGTGCTATGACTAATAGCTTAAAAAGTTTCATGGGCGTATTGCTCATGAAAGCTTAGGAAAAAGTACCGTCTATAATACCATTTACACACTGTATTCATAAAGTGTTATGTTGGTAATTGTGTGTTATAATACAACAATATTTTACTGGTGGTAGGACCTCTTGTGAGTCCGCACAGGTAGGTACCATCACCCTGCCTATTTCTGCAGTGAAGAAATAATGTCTTTCGGTTTGAAGGGCGGGGCAGCCGTTGTAACTATACTGAGACCTTAGAACTCATATCTCAAGGTGGGTGGCGCATTTACGTTGTAGATGTCTATGGGCTCCAGTAACCACTTAACACCAGGTGGGCTGTGAGCTCGTCCACCTACCTACGCAATAAAAAATAAAAAATCTGTTTTATTCATTTGTGTATTCTTTGCTTTGTTTATTGCATTGGTGCGAGAAGGAGTTTTACGGTACATGCGGTGTTAAGAGTCAACGCCGTCTCCGCCCTGGGACGTGAGGCCTAAATCTCAATAATTTAGATATAACAACCATCCAACATTTAAGTGCTTAGTCTCAAACCACAACGCAATACTACTGAGACAGAAATAGGTAGGGTGGTTGTCGCCGCATTACCATTCGTTTCCTTATTATCCCTAGTATAATGGGATCGGGAAGGAAAATCTAATATTTGAGCAGGGCTTATAATCTAAAACGGTTAGATTGATTTTATGTTCACACAGAGCCGAAGTTGTCACAGTATATTTACAACGATGTGCTTCCAATATTAAGGTGAGCTTCGGTTTGAAGTACGACCGCTAACTAACCTTAGTAACTAAAGGTATATACAAAATAAAGAAAAGCGTAGTAAAATTGGATTGGTAAATGTAATGTATTGTAATAAAAAAACTAACAGGAAAAAATATTGTGTTCAGCGAAGGAAATTAATAAGAAAAGTTACTGAATCCATACTCAGGTAAAAGTACTAAAGTATATCCATATAATAAAATTTATTTGTGTGTCGTTTTTCTTTCTATCACCTCGAAACGAAGCAGACGTGTAATTTATAAGGAGATATTTTTAGGTCCGAAGAGTGACATAAGTGACATTTCCGGAGAAAAATCTTAGTGTCGCGAAAAAAAACACTTATCTGTGCCTACGCGGGCGAACGCGGATAATAGTCACTAGATTTTACTTTGAATAGTGTCACTTAAAAAGATCTTTTTTCGAGAATTATATTTTCAACGGTTTTTTTTTAAAAGCCGACTAATATATAATAATAATAATATAAATAATATATACCAATAATAAATACCGAATAATATTTGTCGACACCGATTAACCCAACAAATATTTTTAAAGTTTTGAACTCCTTGAAGCGTGAATTTTAAACTTTACATAAATACCTGAGAGTGGGTGCAAAATTATTTAAAATCGCAAATAGATATTACCCGTTTTTATTCCTACTAGAGGTCCCGTAGTAGTCGAAATTCGACTATAATTAATTGGAATTGTAAGTTTGTACACTATTATGATTGTATTTTATACTTCTATAATCACAAATTTCGCCAAGACTACACTTTAAAAAATATTAACAAAGACAATATTTAATCTCAATTTGACAACAGACGACAAAAGTTTGACAATAAATAGTATGCATGCGTGTGTGCGTCAAATACATGGTATGTAGTGTGTGTAATGTTTTCTTTATTGATTTAATGTATCTTTTATGCATTATTTAAAAAAAATATTAGCATTGTGCACTTCTTCTCTATATTCTCTATAAGTATGGAAAATTTCATACTCCTCCGTCCGCATAATTTTCGTAAAAAGGGATACAAAGTTTTTGCTTCACGTATTAATATATAGATGAATATTTATGTGATTTCAAAGGTATAGAAAAATGTCTAATCGCTACATTTCAGTACATCGTTGCTCATATTATGTATGAGATCAAATAACAGATTATTAACTCACGTACTTAACACACCGAACCGGTATTTAATTCCTTGAAGTATTATTTCATTTATCAATATTAGTGACAGTTGAGCTAGTTCCGTTTCCGGGAACAAATAACGATTTATTTGTAACATTCAATTCATAGGAAATTTTAATTATTTTAATTACACTTAATCTTAGACGTACCTATTTTAAATTGTGTTAGTTTCTTTCCACATTTTGCTATAAACTAAATGTTAGATAGAAGCTGTTTCCTGTAAATATTAATTACATAACGAGTTTACATTGGAGTTATAGCATGATTTAGATTTATTTCACATAAAATGGACCACTGAGATTATCCACAGTGCTATTCTTGATATCTTTTTTGCCACGTACCTTCTCGCATTGGAATGAGCTCTCCTCTACGGAGTTTCCTGACCGTCATGACATGGTCTTCTTCAAACGATGCTTGTGGAGATTACTTAATGGTAAACAGCAGCTTAGTTCTGTCCCTTTTTTTTTAACGCTGGGGAATCCGTTTACCGATACCCGGTCGAGAGGGGTAGCAGACCGGGTTATGTCGGACTCCGGCGCCTCCAGAGAAGAAGAGGGAGAAGAGGAAGACCAAAGTCCTCTTCTTCTTCTTAAAAGACCAAAGTTATCCTCTTCTTCCAATTGTCGTTATTTATTTTATTGCTTAGCTGGGTGGACGAGCTCACAGCTCACCTGGTGTTAAGTGGTTACTGGAGCCCATAAACAACGTAAATGCGCCACCCACCTTGAGATATAAGTTCTAAGGTCTCAGTATAGTTACAACGACTGCCCCGCCCTTCAAACCGAAACGCATTACTGCTTCACGGCAGAAATAGGCAGGGCCGTGGTACCTACCGGACTCACAAGACGTCCGACTACCAGTAAAAAATTGTCATTGCTGAGGTCCATGAGAGATGGTAACCAGTCACCATCAGGAGGGCTGTATGCTCGTCGGTCTACAAGGGTAATAAAAAAAACTTAGTTGTAATACCTATGCGAGCTTCCATCGCTCTTTATTAGAATTACTTACAGTACGAATTAAAATTACAGTATATTACGAATAAAGTATCGATTTATTGGTACTGTGAGGCCGAAAAGATAAAGATACCTATTTCTTTCTGTCGATAACCAGTCTTACTTTCCGTTTAGCAACGAGTGCAAGAAAGCAATAACAAGAGAAGGCCCAGAGCGTACACTAGTATCTTCTGATAGCTGTCATCGTAAAATATAATATTAAATGTCTTATAAGTCTTTATTTAGCTTAATACAAAGGATTTCGAAGCAAAATTCTCCGTAATCTATACTAATATTATAAAGAGGAAAGATTTGTTTGTTTGTTTGTTTCGAATAGGCTCCGAAACTACTGGACCGATTTGAAAAATTCTTTTTCCATTAGAAGCCGACATTGTCCCTGATGAACATAGGCTACTTTTTTTAAAAAAAATTTTATTTTATTTTTTTGGTTTCATGTGTGTTTTAATGTTTCCGAAGCGAAGCGAGGGCGGGTCGCTAGTAAGTTTTATAAAACATAACGTTGTTGTTCATAAACACTTTTAATAATACACTAACGCACAAGCTAAGTCACGATTCGTATCGACGAGTACTATTAATTGTTATTTAATGGTTCATGCAATCGTATACGTAATGATTTCGTATAAATAATTTAGTTTGGGTCCCCGTTTACGATGAAGGAATACTTAATAATATTTATCAGTAATATGTGTGGTATTGATGAGAATTTCTACCGGAAACGCGATAGTGTAAGCTGCGACACGTTTGTCGGGCCATGAAACGAACGGTCTTGAAATGAATATTGACATCTATACTTCTATACTAATATTATAAAGAGGAAAGATTTGTTTGTTTGTTTGTTTTGAATAGGCTCCGAAACTACTGAACCGATTTGAAAAATTATTTTACTGTTTGGAAGCTACACTATTTCCGAGTGACATAGGCTATAATCTTTTTTGAAAAAAACTAGTGATCTTTACTAAAACTCTAATAATGTAAAGATGTAAAAAAATTATCTAAAATATTCTTTACATCAAGTGCAGGGCACGAAAACTATTGTTGATAGAATAAAATAATGTAATACGACTTTGTAGAACACATTATTATTTACAAAAAGTATTGGGGCAGCATATGTCTAGCTATTATAGTAATGCCGCAATAAGTGTTCTTTTATTTAAAAAAATAAAACAACGTCGAATATCATTCAAATTTTTGTTAAAGACCTGGGCGGAGCCGGAGCGGGCCGCTATTATTAAATAAAACGTTATTGTTGAAATACGCTAAAATTATTACGACTTAGAAAATTTACCGTATATTAATGATTTTTGGTATTCAAAAAACGCGAATATAGATATTATAAGTTCGATATAAACATAACATAAGTCATTAAATACTAAATTGAACACCATTGTATGCGTTCAAATGTGCTTCTAATCTATAGTGTTTGGATAACTGAAACTAGATGGACTAAATATTGTTATGTATGGTATAGGTAGGACCTCTTGTGAGTCCGCGCGGGTAGGTATCACCACCCCATCTATTTCTACCGTGAAGCAATAATGCGTTTCGGTCTGAAGGGCCCCAGCCGTTGTAAATAAACTGAGACCTTAGAACTTATATCTCAATGTAGGTCGCGCTTTTGGTGAACTGTGAGCTCGTCCACCCATCTAAGCAATAAAAAAATGAATTCATTCATTAATCCATAGCACTATATTTATGTTTTATTATTATTTTGAATAACCATGTTATTTCGAAAGTATTGAAGCTTTCTAGTAGAAGTAAAAGATTTTTATGCTCGTAGTAAATGCAGGTGTAATAACTGCATTCGCAATATTTTATGACGATGAGCTGTTTAATATCGTTGTTTAAACGTGGTTTAAAACGCATAAAAATCTCGTTACCAGCTAGTAAACAAATGCATTGAACTTTTAAAAACATTAAACAAGTACCAACCTTGATATTTGATGTTAATCATAGTGATTACTTGTCGTGATTAGAGACGAGGTTTTAGTACATCAATATTATAATTAATTTATATGACTCGTTTTACTTCCTTTGACCTAGTGGTTAAAAAAGCGTAGTTATTTGGTAATTTCTTAGTAGATATACGATTTTACACTTACTCTTTGGGTGGAAATAGGGGAACGCGACTTCAGCCACTTTTAACTACTATTAACTATCATTACCTCTAACTATCTTTATTTGTCCTGATGTTAAGTGGTTACCCTGCTCTGCGTTGAGTTCTGCGTTGTCCTTCAAGCCGACAGACATTACTACTTCACGGCAGAAATAGGCAGGGCGGTGGTACCTACCTGTGCGGACTCACAAGAAGTCCTGCCACCAGTAATTACGCAACTTATAATTTTGCGGGTTTGATTTTTATTACACGGTGATATTCTTTCACCGTGGAAGTCGATCGTGAACATTTGTTTAGTACGTATTTCATTAGAAAAGTTAGTACTTGCTAGCGGGATTCGAACACCGGTGCATCGCTAGATACGAATGCACCGGACGTCTTATCCTTTAGGCCACGACGACTTCAGTAAAATTCCAGGATGATATAATCCTGTGTGTCCAGATATTGAAACTACTACAAGTGCTTTTTATCACAACATTTTATAGTGTCACACCTATACCAAATAACTATAATATGTTGTAATTCAGTGGAATTACCGCGTAATTATGAGGTCACTTGAATAAATGGACATCAATATATTCAATTACCTACATGTTTATTTTTTTGCCTCAAATTAATGGGAATTAGTAATAACAAGTTTAAAAGTGTATTACATTGTACAACATATTTGAAAAATTATAAGGTAATATTGAAACTGGTAATATTGAAACTAACCAATTTTCAATTGCCATTTAAAATTCTACTATCTTTTAAAAAAATATAACATACTGCGTGTGAATTAAGTATTAAATTCAATTCTTTGTAAATTGTAATAATATTTACGAATTAAATTTTTCGGATAACGATAAAAAATGGTTTCTTTTTTCTTTCCGTATAAGTAGTGTCTTAACTCGATTAATTATCAAGAAAAAAGTGTTCGTAGTAGTAGTACCGTTATTGACCAACTTTCTTGCTTGACGTTTTTAATTCAAAGAAAAAAAAACAATTTATTACGCACGGGCGAGAAGCATATTGTCGTAAGCAAGAAAAAAAAAATACAAAAGTTTAAAAGAATTAAAGAAAATTAAAAAAATAGACAAAAAAAAACACATTTGCACTTCACAACTGAAAGAGGTAGAACCTTAAAACATGTTGGCTTCAAGATTTTGAGATGAATGTAAAATTTCGGGAAGAGGATAATTTTGTAGGTTTTAGTAATGATCATAGTGATACAGTTTGATATTTATTTTACACGTCATTCGTATATATTACATAGATTTATTTAGAATGTATTAAGTACGAATATTAGGTACGAAGCAGAGCACAAAGAGAACCACGAATATAAGAAACACTGCATAAGCTTCCTATCTCATTTTCTCCCACATTAAATCTTATAAATTTATGTGTCTGTCTCTTTTTACTTTTCGCTTTTTCGTTTCATCTACTTTCAAACAACGATACTAAAGAAGTTTTCACTTCAAAAGTGAATGAAAAACTATATAGGTCAAAACATACAAAAAAAAAATACAGAAAAAGAAAATACTGATGGAATAAGTATAACAATAAAAATATGAAACCGTTTTGTGCCCTCAGAGTGTATAGGATATAGGCAAAGCTCAATTGCCGCTTGTTCAATATTCCATTACTACATTACGCATCTAATTTTAACGCTTATTCAATATTCCATTGCGTATCTGATTTTATTAACAAAACAACATGATAAAACGTTATTATCACGATCCGAGCCAACTAGAAGGATTGAGTAAACGATAAATCACACAAATGCTTCGTGTATCACGTTTTGGCATCAATTTGTGGAGTAAACATTCTGGAATTAAAATTCGCGATCCGGTTCTTTCATTTGACCGTACTCACTAAAAAAATTTAAAACGTTTTTTATTTAGTTTATTTAAATTAATCCTTTTGGTTTCGTTGTTTCAGGTAACTTGATTATCACGCTGTTGGATTATTTTGGATGTCTTTACTGGTATTAATAGGCTGTAAGTTAAATATTCAATATGGCGGTAAGTGTTCATTTTAAATTTTTGTCTTCTGAATAAGTTCGCAGCTAAAACTAAATTAGCTTTTCCTCCGGTGGTGAGAAATCATCGTTAAACATTTTCATGTATTCGCCTTTATGGATCATGCAAATAAAGATATATCTGAGGTGGGACTAAATTACAAAAAAATTGGTGTTAATTTTTTAAGCTCTTTGCAGATAACGGGATTATATATTTTTTTATTCTTCGTGCATTTCGTTTATCAGTACCAAGACAATAACAAGGTTACACACCAAATGTAGTATTTAACAATAGTGACTTAGGCGGGTATCGAACACGCATTCCATGGTACTGGAGACGAGTTTTCTATACACTAGTTATCGGGGAAATTAGGACGATTAGCTTCCATAAAATTTACTGAAGCCTATCGTGTTTTTTCAATAAACATTATCTCAGACTAGTAGAGTTTTTATCATAACAGAAATCCCAAATTAAAGAAATACATTCTGTGACGTTATTACTGTTCTAAAGGCGGACTTCGACTTTATTTAAAAAACGAAAAGGAACAAAAAGGAAAGAAAACTTATTTTTAACCTTCGATCATACGAATAAAAAAAAATCGTGAACTTATAATCGTATTTCGTAAGAGCACGATTTCGTATCGTCATTTCTTAAGTGATAATTGATGAACTAGTAAGACCTGTATTTCTATTTCGGGTGTCTTAACAATATTAATACGAAATAGACTACATTCATCCTTACCTATGAAGTCGCAGTTTTACAATACTGGCCATTTGAAACGTTATTTATTATGTATGGCTGGCAATAAATTCCAATGAATGTTGCCCACTGAGTTTCTCGCCGGATCTTCTCAGTGGGTCGCGTTTCCGATCCGGTGGTAGATTCTGCGAAGCACGGCTCTTGCTAGGGTTCGTGTTAGCAACGTCGTCAGGTTTGAGCCTCGTGAGCTCACCTACTAGTTAAGGCTGCGCTGATATAGTGTCTCAAGGCTATCAGCATAGGCAGGAAAAAAAAACCAATGAATTTTATGTTATTAATTGATTATTTTAATGTTTTGTTTTCATTGCATTTGTATTTTTTTCCATTAACACGGACACGATAAGAATAAGAGTAATTATGGAATGCAAGTTCCGTTGCGGTAGCAATGCCGCATAAACGGCTCACATAATTAATGACATGTACGGATTGAACACTACAAACAAACGTACGACCCACTATCGTTATTGGTTTGAAAGCTTCCGACATAAAAAATTTGATATAGTAAATGAAACATGTGGTCACTCGAAAACTAAAGTTAACAACGGAGAATTATAAGCGACAGTGAAAGCTAACGACACTCAATCTATTGCTGAGTTAACACCAGCTTTCAACGTTAGCTTCAAAACACTATTAGTTCATTTGCGTCAAATCGGTCGCTTGCAACGAAAGGCTCGACGAGTGAATTAACCAATAGACACAGCCCACTAAGTTTCTCGCCGGATCTTCTCAATGGATCGCTTTTCCGATCCGGTGGTAGATTCTGCGAAGCACTGCTCTTGCTAGGGCCAGTGTTAGCAACACTCCCAGCTTGAGCCCCGCGAGCTCACCTACACGTCAAGTAGAAGCTGAAATAGCCTCTCAAGGCTATCAGCATAGTTAGGAAAAAAATAATTAAATCGGTAACGTAAAAAAATTAAGTAGGTGAGCGCCATGAACCCGTTAAGGTATGCCTTGCGTTACTTTGATTAATCGCTCATCCTTGTTGCTTCTATACGACAACACTCGACATAATTGGGCACAACAGACGATCTCTGGGCTTCAAGAGCTTAGGAGCTACAAGGTTGAAAGCTTTGTGTCCTCTGCTGTACTTCGAAGTTTGGACAGCTTTTTGGCAGGCAAAAAATCGATATCCCAGAGGCAGCACAAAAACCCGTAAACCTAATTTCTTCAAAAAGGCATTAAAAAATTATCACTGTACTAGCAGAGATGTATCGAAACTATTGATGCATATTTTGATAGATTACAATAAATAATATTTAAAAAAAAAACTTCAACTTTCTAAGTTAATTTTAAAATCAGAAATAAATCGACAGTGACCTTTTTTGACTAGGAATCGAGAAATGGTTATGCCGAAGAGTGATGGTATACGCGGTACTTGGAAGACGGTGGTTCATGGCAACAAACACAGGGATACCTCAAGGATACTGTACTGTCTAGGGCCAGGCTTAGGACCAAGGCCATTATTGTTGGCTACCGCTTGGGGTGTTCAGACAGTGCCCTTTGTGTTCCGGGAGAAGATTTACAAATAAGCATTGTTTATTATATTTAATTTTTCATTTAGCTCACCATCAAAACAATAGTTTGTAATCACATCAACCTAATTGCAGTAACATAATAGCGATTCAATGTTAGTTGATCATAACAATAAGACAATTAGACGCAGTGATAAGAAACATGACAAAACTAATAATTATGTAAGTCGGCGTAATCTTGTCCTATTTACACAAATTTTCTACAATAATTAATAATAGAATCACGAAGTTTTCTTTAGTTAATTGAGACATTGAATAGAATTAAAAAGATGTGTTTGAAAATACTCTGCTGGGCAAGCTTGATGCGCTTGGAAAAATGCAAAACGGAAGCATACTTGGATCCTTCAAATTAGGGCCAATTATCAGAAATTTAAATAGAGCAAACTCAGTAGATATAAACCAGAAGATGGCGACAAGAAAATAGCTAACATACTCAGTGCAAACAGTGCTTCAAATTAGAACTAAGCAACGAGCAAGGGGCAGACTACCGACTTCTTGATGACTACAATAAAGAAATACTTAAAAGATTAGAATATATCACAATGATACCCAGAATAGACCATCTAAATGGAAGCCTGAATTGAAATAAGTTAGGAGTACTATAGATAATAAGCAGTGTAGCAGAAGTGATTTGCCATTTGATGATGAATCTATTTTATTTAAAAAAAATATTGCATTAATAACAATTTTAATTTTTAAAAACACAGTTAAGTTAGCGCGATCTTCAAAGCAATATACTTTCGGATAAAGCACAAATAGAAGGTGTTTCTTTAATTAATGCCTGGCTGCCGCATCCATAATTTTATAGCGTGTAGCTATTAGTGTAATTTTATGGAAAACTACCGATCTGCGATTGAATACAAACAATAATTTGTGGGTATTGATTTTTGCGGTGAGCGAAAATCATAAGATATGATTGTGTGTTCAAACTCGCTTTTGTTTGATGCTAATGTAATATTATTTCAGATGTTTTATTTATTTATTATCGTCGTTAATGGACTCGTGGCTCAGGGTTCATGAGTAAAAGGACTACCGGAATACGGAGGCTTGTTTCCTCGTAACTTTTAAAAATAAAACCGAATCATTTCAAAGCCTCTCACTACAGTAATTAATTCACTGCTAATTTTTTGCCATTAACAAAGTTTTCCCACCGATCAAGAATCTTAAATATATTAGCTATGAATCTAAATTAATTAACACGACGATTCCTAGTAAAAATAAGATTAAATCAATCAGCTTACAACGGCAGATGAGTAACCGGTTTAGATACATTGCTAGTCATGACTAAATAAATAATCATGATTGCACTTAACGTAGAAAGATCTAGAAAATGAATGAAAACATAGTGGTAGGCGTGCCTTGACTACATTATCACCACGCAGCTGAGTATCGTTTGGCCCATACCTCCTACTAATTACACTCGTCCATAAAATTGGACAATGTCAAGGACACTACAGCTAAATTACTTAAACCACTTTTCTTAAACAGCGACGGAATAACTGATGATAGTTTTCTGAAGAAAAAACTTTATATATATATTTATTTATTGCCCTTGTTGGTAGACGAGCTCACTTTATGGTGAGTGGTTACCGTTACTTATGGACGTCAGCACTGGCAGGGGCAGAGCCAAACCGCTGCCTACCGCAAAAGCTTTCAGAAGCATTCTATCTCATACTTTTCCTGGCTAAATATACAGGGTATTTACAACGAAAATGTTTGAAAAGTCATCGAGTTTCAAATCATAGCAGTGCTAAAGAATGTTTCGCTTCAAAAATCTGACCAGTCGATGCAACGAAAGGACGAAGATGACGTAGCAAGATCAGAAATAATATTATGGCTTATAACGTATGAAACAGGATGAGGGCAGTTAAACTAGGCAACGATGCGGCACGATCATCGGACATAGTAAACGTGACCACTAACTAATGTCACTATTTTAATGCTATCGCTCGTGAATACCTTTCACGAGTTCTTATATGACGCTCTTTGTAACATTTAAAACTAACCAAACGTTTTAAGCCATGAATGCTTTAATTGTTTGTCATCAAAAACAAAAAGTGATAATTTTCAAGAATTAGTCATTCTAGGTGTAAAACTCGTTGATATTATCATTAATGAATGTGTGCTATTATCATAAAAGACATATATTGTACCTTTTTTTTTAGCCCATCTGGTGTTAAGTTGTTACTGGAGCCCATAGACATCTACAAAGTAAAGGCGCCACCCACCTCGAGATATAAGTTCTAAGGTCTCAGTATAGTTACAACGGCTACCCAACCCTTCGAACCGAAACGCATTACTGCTTCACGGCGGACGGCGGTACCTGATAATAATATAGTCGATGCTACATACTAAGTTATAAAGGTTTCTCTTAATGCGCTGTCTTTTTTATTTACCCCGAGAATTAAAAAGCGATCGTCTATTCAGATACCGAAGTAATTCTATTTGAATTGTGAATTTCAAGCAAGATCAAGATTCAAGCGAGGCTTTGCACGATCTTGTGTCGACTATTACGACCGAAAAAATTACGAAATACAGTAGGATTTTATTGATGTAGCGGTAACTAGCGTAGAATTGAAGACGTTTGAGACAAAACCTGAATCGCGCTAACGATATTTTCAAGTTAGGATTACATATAATATAATTTTCGAACTAGGATATTCGAACCGTTGGTTTATTTAACAATGATACCCACTCTATGGAAAATCTTCTCTCACCAAACCAACAAAATAATGTTTTTCTTTTTTAGCGGATTGATGTGTGAAGATACCCCACATAAAGAGAAACGTGGTGGAAATGATGGAAAATTGAAAATGACGCTGTAGACATTAACAGAAACGAATGTGCTCAGATCTTTTTAATTTTCTTTAATTGTATAGATGTTACACAGCCCAACAGGTGTTAAGGGGTTACCGGAGCCCATAGAAATACAACGCAAATGCGCCACCCACCTTGAGATATAAGTTCTAAGGTCTCAGTGCAGTTGCAACGGCTACCCCACCCTTCAAACCGAAACGCATTACTGCTTCACGGCAGAAATAGGCAGGGCGGTGGTACCTACCCGCGCGGACTCACAAGAGGTCCTACCACCAGCAATTACGCAAATTATTATTTCGCGGCTTTGAGTTTTGACTTTGATATGATCACTACCAAATCTCATCATATCACCGGTTAAGATAATATGAAGACTATGAATACAAGTACAGATTTGTTTAGATAACGAAAACAATAATGAAATTATATTCAAAGAAAATTTACGTATTTAACATCATCGCGTCACTGTTAATGGATCCTAATCTTGGTAATTAATAATTTAGTAAGTTTGTTCGTTTATGAAAAATATGCAGAGCACGTGTCAATTATCCAGTCATTACAACTAGTCACGTTTTCTGAACTTACCAAAAATTCAACGAACGAAATTCTACATTAAAATTAATTATTTGAGGTAGAGGTTATTAGTACTTGTCCTGATAATGTAAAAAGGCATCAAACAAATCTATGGGTGCTTAAAGTTATTTATAGTTAAACAGTTTTAAGTTACTGTTTATAACTGTAAGTTTATTTACTGGTAGTAGGACCTCTTGTGAGTCCGCACGGGTGGGTACCACCGCCCCGCTTATTTCTGCCGTGAGGTAGTAATGCGTTTAGGTTTGAAGGGCGGGGCAGCCGTTGTAATTATACTGAGAACTTAAAACTTATATCTCAAGGTGGGTGGCGCATGTACTTTGTAGATGTCTATGGGCTCCAGTAACCACTTAACACCAGGTGGGCTGTGAGCTCGTTCACCCATCGAAGGAATAAAAATTTTTTTATTTTATCGGAATATTCATTTTAGATCTGTATATAAGTGTATTATAATTTAAACAGGTTCAATTTTATGATTCTCACGTTTTTTACTGGTATTATTTTAGTATTCATTAGGTTCCACAATGATTTTGGATTTTCGTTTCATCAGTAAATCGATTCAAACGCTAATTACAAATATTTTAAATTCTACATTCAGCTAGATATCAACTACATATATGTTGTATAAATCGGATTGTTTGTTACAAGTTTAATTCGATATGATTGTTCATTACGCATTTCTACCGTCATCAATGAAGACAAGCGTGCGGTGTAGGTATAGCATCCGATTTTCCGGGCTGCAAAAGGCTTCGACCTTTTTCAAATGGAACTAAAATGTAATTATCGATGTAAACAATTGACAAGCAGGTTGTCGGCATTCGCGCTTCGCACACCGCGCCGTTCGCACGTGCTCTCTGCACAGGTACACAAGACCTAATCACCGCGTATCGTTCGATTTTTTTTTCGCATTACCGATATCGATATTTTCATTTGAACACAGCATTGTTCGAGATGCGGTTATCTCGTTGCGAGTCCGAGTGATAAACAGTTGCACTTGACTTTGAGACGTCGGCGCGTGAAATTCGTCGATGAAAAGTGGCTTTCAGGTTTTTTTTTATATACAGTGAAACGAAACGCTGCGATTTCGGTGGCAGTGCTCATTAGTTCCGGACAATCGTGAATATTTAATACTTTTGTGTTGTTTATTCGGAAAACTCGGGGTTTTCTGCATTTCATTGTCCGTGTGTCATTGTCATGGTGATCGTGAATGCTTGCCTTGTTACACGTAAATGAGTGGAGATTAGCGGAAATAACGATTCAATTACCTTGTCGGGTTCGAAGTTGTGTTTTTCTTTAAGTCCCAAGTATATGGAACGAATCGTCGCACGGTTTGGTTATTGATTGGTAAGATATTACTGCGTTAGTTAATGTTAATGATCATTGCTCAATTTCGATATTAAATTAATAAAAAAAAATCCAAAAACTCTACAGTTCTTCTATTAAATTAAAATTCTCGTAAATTCTATTATATTAAAACTCGTATTAATCATTGTGCGTGTGAATGAATTTAATTTAAAAATGCTATTGTTATTGCCGTTTTTAAAACACAGTAAATTTTAAATTACGTAACAAAAACTATTCGCGTATACTCACTCAATCAAATAAAAGTTTGAACCATCATTTCTTCTTTCGATTTGTTTACATGAAGTCGATCTAACAATGTTTTATAACACTTTTTCTGGCCTCAAGGGTACACGGATCGTTTTCCGCTGGAGTCGTCACGTGCTTGACATTGCGCGCACTCAAACAGAATTGTTTCACTATCAAAATAAAAATCATCTGTTTGTATTTGTCATTTCTAGGCTTTGGAAATCTATGTATTTTTTTAATTCATTCGCTTGAACTTTATTCTGGCATTGACAACATATTGTAATGATAACCTGCTTTGCTTAGCTGCTATGATAAGCTGCTAAAATTGTAATGCTAAGCTAAAATAGGGTCGATTTTCTAACAAGTACTTTAGTTTGCTGTCTCATCGTTTGATAAGGGTGTTTTAAAAATATACAACTAAATAAGATATTATTGTATTTGTAATCTAAAAACATTAAATGTAACAAAATAATTAAAACACGGACAAAATTATATGGCTATTACAACTGTTTTACAATATAAAAAACAACAGATCAAAGTCTAAAAAAAAACTACGCTAATGTCATAACAATGAATGATTATGTCTTCATCCTTACACCGCTTACATATTAAACATTGTCTAAAAATATTTTATTTTTATCGGTGCTACCATAGTCGGCTTATAGCTAATAGAGTTTTAATCCAGACTATATTAAGATAGAAATGATAACAAAATAAATGTAACATATAATTTTTTTGATTAAAATAATAATACAGTACGATCACCAATCTATACAAACATAATATATATATAAATTACCAGATGACCCGGCAAATGTTTTTTGCCATATTATATATAATATATCTAGGGAATTTCTAATGTAGAAATAAAAGAAACAAACTTATTGTAAGTATGTAAGGATGTGGTAAATGAGTGAAAGAGACATGTAGCGCTGTGAACGATGAGAGAATATAAAAATAGCAAAACCTCATTCAACTACATAATTCCTGATTATATAAAATGTATATATATATATTAGGGGTGGACAACCCTTATCACTTAGGGGTATGAAAAATAGATAGTAGCCGAATCTCAGACCTACTGAACATGAACATAACATTTCATAAAAATCGGTCAAACCGTTTCAGAGGAGCATGGTAACTAATATTGTGACACAAGAATTTTATATGTAAGATATAAAAAAAAAATCAAGTATCATAACAAATAGGAAAACCAAAGATTGTAAGGTGTTAGATAAAATTTCATCAACTCGAGAAAAAATCCTTCGGCCCCTGTAGATTAAACACGTCGCATTGAAAGGGGCGGAGGTGCGAAGGTCGTAAAATATAATAACATAAACCGGTACTCTAAGGCCAATATTGTCTAGTGTTCTCAATGAATAATCATAGATTGCATTTATTGCTTAGATGGGTGGACGAGCTCACAGCCCACCCGGTGTTAAGTGGCTACTGGAGCCCATAGACATCTACAACGTAAATGCGCCACCCATTTGAAATATAAGTTCTAAGGTCTCAGTATAGTTACAACGGTTGCCCCACCCTTCAAGCCGAAACGCATTACTGCTTCACGGCAGAAATAGGCGGGTTGGTGGTACCTACCCGTGCGGAATCACGAGAGGTCCTACCACCAGTAATTACGCAAATTATAATTTGGAAGTCAATCGTGAAGCATTTGGTATTTCGTATTTCATTAGAAAAATTGGTACCCGCCTGCGGGATTCGAACACCGTTGCATCGCTAGATATGAATGCACCGGTCGTCTTATCCTTTAGGCCACGACCACTTCTAGCTGTCCTAAAGATGCCGCAGTAACGCTAGCGAGCAATCGTAATTGAGACATTGAGGTATGCGATAAACCGCCGAATGCATTTGGAATTCTTGATCCTATTTGCGCAAACCAAGTACCCAGTATCAAGATTATCTATTTCCCAAACAACAAAATGTAGTACAAATTCAATGTCAACATCATTGAGCCCTAAAACGTACTAATAAAGGCCATGTTAAAATTGGAGCTGAAAAATAATTAGACAAAGTCAAATAGCACGTGACAGCGAGGTTAGCGCATACGAGATACGTTGAATTGTTTAGGAGGATTCATTCCAATGTTTGCTGACACGTCGTGCTACGCAAACCACTCCATCAAAGCTATTTACACATGTATTTTTTTATCGCCGCTCTTTCATTTCACGAAAACATATTTAAAATTCAGACACGATAAACGGAGTTAACCTAAAGAGTAAATTTGCTGATATATTAATTTACAAATTTTTAGCTGTTGGTATTTTGACTTATCAGTTTTAAATGCAAATAGGATTCTCAATATCTGTATTCTAATTGTAATACGTTGATGTATACACGTACGTATTTAGGGCATTTACGTTATTCATTATTTCATCGAAAAATTCGACATGAAACTTAATATTATTATAACATCAGTCCGCTGAATTTCTCGCTGGATCTACTCAGCGGGTCGCGATTCCGATCCGGTAGTAAATGCATTTTCCCGAAGCACCTTCCTGGAGTTATCATGTCAAGTTAGCAAATTCTGCTTTTTCTGACTAAGTTCATGTTCACCCACACGTCCTAGACAAGCTGGAAAAGCTTTCTAGCAACCACTAATTCTTCCACATACAAAAGACTTTAGATATAATAAAGACGATTCTGTCACCAGATTTTAGATATGACGTAAAAAAAATTAAATCTAAGGAAACGTCTTAGGAAAATGGCTTAGTAGCGCCAAAAGGTTGTCATATTCTAATGCGTAATTCATCACAATCAATACGCATTTAATAGCTGAATGGTACATTAAAATTTTTAAGTGACTTATAATGACGCGGCCAGTTTTTGCACTACACAAATTGCGGGACACGCTGGAATCAATGGCCAGAAATATCTAAACTACATTAAATCTACAATATTTATACTTAATATTCAATCATGTAATAGATACACCTGTTTAACTGGTTTGACACTAACATCAATACCAACTTCTCACGCAAAATCATAAATAATGTAACGTTTTCGAAGAGAGTAAGTAGCCAGTCGTTGTACTCTTGCAAGGCAGCACATACCATAAAGAAAATTTACTTTGAATGATTATTTATTTTGAAATGCAGGGATCGCAATTGATTCAAAGACCTTGTTGCTTATCTAGGATGTATGGACGAAATTAAGAGCTCGGGTTTAAAGGGTTGCTACTAGTTCTGTGAGTACGGTGACCTTTGCCTACTGTTACCACTGGTGGATCCTTAAGAACGTTACTGGGATATCAAGGGTGACTAGCTTCTGCTTGAGCTGTATTAACTTTAAATCAAAGGGATTTCATGTGCTTATTTAGCTATCTAGCTATCCAAGAAACAGTAAATGCGTTATTTGTGGATCGGCTATCTAAAGCAAACAGAAGTCGCAACTAGAGTCATGTCGCATTCGTATAATTTATTATTATTATTTTATTATTATTTTTCTATAGCATTTCCATTCGATTCTTTTTCTTTCGATACTCATTTAAGTTTAGCTCTTTGTAGCATCCTATGTATGTCATGCTCGTATATCAGCAACTGATTTAAGCTGAAGCAACACTAGTACTTCGAAACTAACACAACTGGTATTGTGTCAAACATGCCTGCATGTTTGCCAATCTTGTTAGGTTACTCTTCATTTCTTTAGTTACGAAGATGATCGCACGGTTCGAGTGGTTTTAAATGGTCAACGTTGCCCACAAACTATTGTGAATGCCGCCAGACACTTTGTAACATTTGAGACTTTGCAATACGTAATTATTGCACTACATAGAAAATAATTAATATCTTAAATAACATGTGAATGTATTAAGCGGGAAATCCTAAACGTTTGTCATAAACAATAATATGTGAGTCCTAACATATATTTTTTTCCTGAATGAATTGCTAACACAAACAAAAAGGCATTACGTGTTCTGTTACAAATTTTTATGACAGTTTTCATACCGATAAACTACATATTGGCTACGAAACAGTCATCCATTTTACTAAAACTTCCATTAAGTTTTTGGTTAAAGAAAGAGTAGTATTTTTAGGGTAATAACTGGAAAAACTAACTTATTTATTTTTATGGTTTCCTAACACAAAAATATGCTTTTTACTCAATTACATATAGAAAACTGGCATATAAATTCATAGCCCACTAAAGGCTTAAAGATTAACGGTGCCCTTTGATTGAGATCAAATCAAAGTGAAGTTTAATTGATTATTTTATTTCTTTGTTTGATAGGTGAGATCGAAATTTCAACTGTATTATTTATTATACACATGTATAAGGACAATCTCGTCATCCTAACCCGAAGCCATGGTTTGGCTGGTTCGTGCAGAAATAGATACGAAGATTAGTACCTACTTGTGTTCACAATAAGCGCTTCAATCAGGAAATGTTCACGCTCGTATTTTTCTATCTAATCTTCAGGTGTCACGAAAATCTATACTTATCCGTCGCGTTTGATTTGTCACATGCATATCGCATGCCTGTGGCATTATGCAAATCCGACAAATTTTTTGCATTCAATTTTAAGCATCCATGACATTCGTATACTTACAAATAGGTGGTTAGTCGAATAGATGTCTTAAGACAATTGCATAAAACACTATATTAAGATAAGGAAAACAATAAATCATATTTTCATTTCAAACGGATTATGTGGATGCTACAAACATAGAGGCACATTTTAATAACAACCTGCTTATATAATATGAAGCTAAGAATTCCAAGTAAAATCTTGATATTTTTAACATTAGGTACAGACTACATACCGTTGATTAATACAGTTATATTATTCTATTTTCAGTAACACCAAGGTACGACCTTGACATGCCCTACACCTCACTTTCATAGGTCGTTGTGCTAAAATATGTTCGTTAACATACAATCAATCCAATTAACTGATAAGGGTTTTGTGTACTAAATAAATTAAGTTCCAAATAAAGCACTGCCACAAGAATCAAAGCCAAAAATTAAACAAAAACGAATCTTTTTATTTATTTAATTAGGACAGAATTTTGTTTAACATAACGCGAACAAACGAACGACAACAGCGAACAATAGACAAAAAACAAAAGAGGAATAATTCGATCGCATACCAACCGTTGAAAGTGAAACAGTTCAGTGAAGTGATGTGATTGCGGATTTGCTTCGGTCGTCGGTCCCCGGTAAAAACTGGAGGTCGACACTTATGACGTGTCAGTTGTCGTGGAGCTGACAACAGATGTCATCCAGGACGAGGGAGGTGAGTTAAGATACACGCTGACAATATTAGCACGATTTTGGAACAAAGTTTCTTATGGGACGATGCGGAGGGACCCTAACCGGGAAAAAACGTCCGTAACGTAAGAATTTTATTAGTAATGCACACAGTGTACGACTTAACTTTGTAATACTAATAACGTACAAAAAATTACAAATTTTTTTATCATTCAATGACCACGATCTCAGAGCGTTCGTTTGCGCAATAAACTAACCTAAGCAAACAACCGTGAATGAAGTGTACCACAATAAGTTCGCACGTTACCGAATGACCGTGGGTTGTTGCGAAACCTCCAGTTTTATTTTCTTTATACCTCGAATAGAACTTAAAATTAATATTTTTATAATAAGAAACTTCGTTCCTATCCGGCGTCCCACGACACCACACATCTTTTTATTTATTACAAGTTTATACATTAGAAGAATTTATTTATTATTACTTACTACTATTACATTACTTAAGAATTGAAGTGGCTTAACTAATTTTTTTTTAAGAAAACGACTCATCAACTTTGAACTACTCATAAACATGTATTCTATCAGTTTATAAAATTAAATTTAAATTTTAGTCTAGAAAAGGTCAAAGGTCACTTTCCGTTTATTTTAAATAAAGCGCATAAGGTAAGCGCTTTAAGGCTTAAAGTAGGTATATATTAAAATCGAAACTGAAAAATTACAATTTTTTAATTATATTTTTGGCGTATACCAAAAAAACGAGAATTTTGGATTAAGCCACTTCGATTCTAAAGGTACGATATGTTGAGAAGGAACATTAAAATTTTATCATCACACACAGCGGATCAGTTGCATCACGAAAGTCGTGGGAGGAAAACTATAAGAAAATGCTTTATGTCTTCTAAGGCGCGCTTTGAAAATCCTCTTAATGTTGTAAAGCTTGCTCCAATATTTTCACTACTGTAAAAAGACAGATGATGCTCAATAGCTAAACCTTAAATAGTATTGTACTACACTCTAGAAAAATGCATTTACAACACTAAAAAAAATTGTCAAATTTTATGGACATTGAAGATTGTACAAAATCTTTTTTAATAAAATTGTTTTACCGACCCTTTTGTGAATAAAATCTTATGATCGGAGCTTAAAGCTGGTGTGTACTTTACCTCGCCGTAATTACGGGAACCGGAGATATGTGTACCAATCAAACCGGATTTTTATAAAGCCATCGTACCAATGTATGTTGATCTCCCGTTTAAGCGTCTACAGCGGTGGATACATGTTTATTTATTATAAAACTGCTCATATCACTTCTTCCGTTACGTACATGATCTACTATATAAGTATATACTTATATAATGTGTATTGTAGGCTCGTATGAATAGCTCTGCCTATTTCTGTCGCGAAGCATTCATAGGTTCCTATTTAAAGGTTGCAATGTACAATTGAAGACTATGATGTATATCGGCTCCAGCAATAACTTAACACCAGAATGTCCGACCATAAAAACAATTAAAAAAAATTAGAAGAAAATTATTACTTTTAAATACACGCTAAATAGATAATAAGTACCCAGATAAAAAGGAAACAAACTATTCATTATGCGAATGTTTGCTCGATGTGGGAATCGAACCTACGACCCTCGGTCCAGCAGTCAGGAGCACTAACTACTGAACCGTCAAGTCACTCAAACCCATGTAAGCAGTCCTGGTTAAGGGGAGTCGGTGGAAAGTCCTTAGTTTTTAAAAATTTCGATAAATATATGTGGGATCGCGGTGCACAATAAAATAACCGATTTTGTTAAATTTTATTTAATCATCAACTCACAAACAAATTACGTTTTTATTTTTTTTCTAATCGTATTATGTCTGTCATTCATGCGCCATCTGTCATCTGTCAGGTCGGTCATAGATAATACAAACGAGGTCGGTGTGGCCAATGGTTACACCTAATTATTCCCACTTTAAATAAATTTTTTTATGTCAGTTGGAAATGCCGGAAGATATCGAGTAAAACGACATACTGTTCTCGAACCGATATCACAAACAATGACAGCGTCGCAACCTTGTCCGTGCGTTGTTGTAGCGAGATAAAGTGGATAGAACACACAAAAAACGACTTCGCAATGATAACGTAACGTTATATTTATTTGTATTAGGTTAGTTGAAAAATATGATTGACAATCATTTCATACAAAAACTATCCTATGATTCGAATCGGAACCCACAATGACCGCTCTGCCACAGAAACAAGCAAGATAGTCGTGCTGTGGGACTGTAGTTCAATACAATATAATTTGAAATGACGATTTCAAATTTTCTCATACATTTAAGAGCTTTTTATTGAATATTTTCGTACAATTAAAAGTAAAAAATTGACGAAGCGCACACGGTAATAATAAAACACGAAATAACTAATGAATGTACAAAATGCTACTGGGAAATTCACAACCATACTAATTTAGACTGCAAAAAACACAGGATAAAAAAAAACATTCACAACATTGTTATATTTTTTTTTCTATACAGTACGGTAGGCGGTATTAAATAAAAAAGCCATTACAAACGCACAATTGTATGACCCGGTATATTATGTAGTTTTGAGATATAAATTTTTCGATATTGGTAAAATTATACAATATTTAAATGGATAATTAATAGGCAATATTTATGAGTCTGCATTGTTCTTTAAGAGTGTTCCAAATTTTGAAGCGCTTAAAAAAATTATTTTTAACTAAGAACATGTTTCTGTCATACCCATTTGCTCTGTAGGACAGAGATCACTTCGTCCTCATTTCGCTCATCCCCAAGTAGATTAAGTGCCTACCCTACTTTCTCGACTATTATCTAATGTCTTTTCGATGTAGCATGTTCTAATTTACCTCAAGTAAACCTATAAACTAAAGTTATCACAAGAAATACTGACTTAAGGCTCTATTTGTTATATAATTTATTTGATACTTTTACTGTGGAGTTTTTTTTGTTTCATTATGGTTTTTTTTTTTTTATTGCCTATGGTCACACTACGTTAATGAATATTATTTAGTAACACTGGAAATGATACTTATTCCAGGTCGTAGTTGTGCCAATACAATTGCCAATTGTTGTAGTTGAATAAATACCCCCATCATGTCTATTTTTGCCACAGAGCAGCCTTGTGTTCTGGTTTGAAGGGTGCGATAATCATTTCCTATACATTTGAGTTTTCGTATCTCAAGCTAGATGACGGCATTCACATTCTGTTGTCTATGGACTATATTGATCATCAGGAGGGCCATGGCATCGTTTGCTCGTCTAGTTTTTTTTATCATTTTAAACGTGACTAATTTATTTAAACAAAATTTTAATTGACCGCTTGATACTAACACAACGGGCGTTTTATCCTTTAGGCCACGACAGCACTAGATATGATTTTCAGTCTGGCGTATTCTGACAAAAAGTATTATAAATGAAATGTCATTCAAGTTCTATTAAAATAAAATGTAATATATTTAATAAATACACTAAATCAGTAAATCTGCATTTAGTCTATACATTGAAAAGTCGATGTGTGTATAGAGTCCGAACCGTCTGGATCAATTTCTATGAAATTCTTAGGAAAGCTTCAGCAGGTTATGCTGTGAAATTTGGTAGCGGTCAGATGCAAATGAATTCAAAGATTGGCCACCAATACGGGCGGGGCTTAATTCAAATATACGAGTATTACAAATCTTAACAGATTAAGGACCGATATTTTTTAGCGATTTTTGCCAAAAGTAATTAAATGCATATGGGTAAAGAATTACTCAAATAAACTATTCCTAATTTTAGTTTTTTGATTATGCCCTCTTCAATATGTTATATCTACTGCCTAGATGAGCCATGGCGGTCCGTGTTTCTTACATGTTCAATGGAAAACTTGCGGTCAGTGGTATTCTAGGCAGGTGAGTTGCGGCGGTCCCAAAGGAACCGCTAATTTTGTTTTGGCAAAGTAATCCTCCCACAGGGACCGCTCCAGTCCTTAACCTCATAAATGTTTATTTTGCTATTTGTGAAGCAAAACAAGCAACTACAACTTATAAAAAGTACGTAATAATTACCGACTGGACTTCATTATTGATTCTAAGAAAAACTAAATACATTTTACAATATTGATCCCTTGACACACTTTTATATTAAATACGTATAAACGAATTAACGACTAGTATCTTGATTAACTACAGAATTAAAATGAATCTAGAACTATTTTCTTTAATAACGTTCAACGAATTATTGCGCTCTTGACGTGGAAAAGAACAGGCCTTGAATATTTTAAGGAAAACATAATATAGCTTTAAAGTTCTTGCCCACCTGGCGGTTGCCTGGAAGAGATCGCCCATAGCATTAAGACTGCCTATTATATTTTCGTACATAATGTTTTCCATTTGTGTTCATTTTGCAGTGCAATAAAACAAACTCTAAACTAAATCAAATCAGCAGGAAGCGAATGAAAACAAAATGAAAATGCTAAGACCTACTAATGATCCTCATAATTCTAAATGAATAGGAACATTATCATGAATCTCACGTTATTGATCAGAATGAGGACGAACAAAATGCCAAGCCCTAAATGTCAGTATCTACTCTGAGCAACTAAATTAGAAGCACACATTTGACGGTGTTTTTCCTTCGAATATACTTAGTATGAAATTTGTAATGCAAAACTGTGATTTAGAAACGACGGCCTTTATGAAGGTGTACCTAATTGTTTGACTTAACTACTGTGTTTTGGTCTATCTAGACGACGAAATAGATAATCTTGATACTGTGTACTTGGTTTGCGCAAATACGATCAAGAATTCCAAATGCAATGCATTCGGCGGTTTATCGCATACCTCAATGTCTCACTTTCGATTGCTCGCTAGAGTTACTGTGGTATCTCTAAGACAACTAGAAGTCGTCGTGGCCTAAAGGATAATACGTCCGGTGCATTCGTATCTAGCGATGCAACGGTGTTCGAATCCTGCAGGCGGGTACAAATTTTTCCAATGAAATACGTACCTAACAAATGTCCACGATCGACTTCCACGGTGAAGGAATAACATCGTGCAATAAGAATCAAACTTGCAAAATTATAATTTGCGTAATAACTTATATCTCAAGGTGGTTGGCGCATTTACGTTGTAGATGTCTATGGGCCCCAGTGACCACTTAACACCAGGTGAGCTCTCGTCCACCAATCTAAGCAAAAAAAACTTCCACTGCATATTACATAAAAATAGAATGCTATAAATTTAGATTGAGTAGCCATTAAGCAAATTGATGCAAACAATAAAGTTCCATTTACACACCCCTGCAGTGACAACAGGCGAGCCCGACTGTGGTGATGGGGGACTGACCTTGATCCGACCTCTCCCTTGAGCAATTTCGCTGACCTCAACAAGGCTGAAGTCGTACGCACGGGCGTAACGGACTGCTAGCACGCGATCTAAACGTTCTATTTTATACATTACTAATTAGTCTAAAAAACTGATTGCTACGAGAATTGAATGTTATATAATTTGATTTCATGCTTTTCCGATAGGTCATTCAGATGACCTCGACAAGGCCGTCGTGACACACGGGCGTGACGGATGGCTGACACGCAACCGTTCTATTAGCAAGATCTAGTGTTTCATGCTACACTTTATAGGATTTATGTAAATTCGAATTCTGCGGCTATTTAAAAAAACATATGTTTGATTGTAAAAATAATAAAACGTATCATTCATCATATCATTCAATGAATTATCATTCAATGAATTAAGGAACTTTTCCGCAAATAATCGAAATTTTCGCAATCGAGTTTCATTTGGACTTTATTGATATAATTTAAATGTTTTCTATCTGATCATCTTCATCATCATCATCTGATGATCACTGAGTCTAAATTACGTTACAAAAAAATAGTACCTACTGAAAGACCTTCATGTATTATTTAGTGATTGTTTAAAATTCGATCTATGATTTTACGAATAGTTCCCTTCTGGTTTAAAACAGGCCAATAATTGCACTTGTAGCTCAGTGGCGGTATCACACACGATTTTTAGTTTTGAGACAAAGTAAATATTTGTAGTTTATAAATGAGGAAAACATGAATGGACGAAACTGTAATGTGAGTAACTAAAGCGAAAAACATCACGAGGAAATCGCCGGACTTCCGCCTACGCTTTGTAGGGAATAGGCAGAGCATATCCGAGTTAAATCAACTAAGACCCCCAGCCAGATATTATATAACGTACAACTAAACCGAGCTGGTCCAGGGAATGGTGACGCTAAAGTTAAAGAACAGTATCCCATTTTTACTGGTGGTAGGACCTCTTGTGAGTCCGTACGGGTAGGTACCACCACCCCGCCTATTTCTCCCGTGAAGCAGTAAAGCGTTTCGGTTTGAAGGGTGGGGCAGCCGTTGTAACTATACTTGAGACCTTAGAACTTATATCTCAAGGTGGGTGGCGCATTTACGTTGTAGATGTCAATGGGCTCCAGTAATCATTTAAAACCAGGTGGGTTATGAGCTCCTCCACCCATCTAAGCAATAAATAAATAAATAAGATTAGCTTTCTAAATCATAATGACTTCAGACTTAACAATGCCACTTGATAATATAAAATAAAATTTAATTATCCAAATATTGTTGATATGTAACCGTATTTGGTCGCCCCTTCGATTTGGCACAATACTTGTTTACAATTTTTATAAAATTTGTTGCGTAAATTTATTTTAGAAACAGGAAGTTCGAATTGCTTAAGTGTTTTTTTTTGTTTATGTTAAATTGGCTCTTTACGTTAAGTTCAAACCTCAGAGTTGCGATTTACTTTACGTATTTCAATGTTTATAATCGGATTTAGTGAAAACATTTGTTTTAATCAGAAAAAATCGTAAAAGAAAGAAGAAAAAAGAGAATATAATGAAGGAAAAAGTTAGTACTGAAATTATATTACACTATTATTATTACTTTAAAAGATTCGCGACGAGCGGACGAGCTCATGACCCACCTGTTAACAACCAACAACAACTTAGTTAACAACGACAACCTAGTAAACAACAACCAACTTAATTAATATTGGAAATAGTCAATAGATAGGTATAATTTGTACAGTAAGCGATCTCAACGGTAAAAGCGATCTCTTCCAGACAACAGTTTTCATCTACACAACTTTTTCATCAACACAACTAAAACCATTTTTTTTTATTGCCTGGATGTGTGGACGAGCTCACAGCCCACCTGGTGTTAAGTGGTTACCGGAACCCATAGACATCTACAACTTATTGCGCCACACACCTTGAGATATAAGTTCTAAGGTTTCAGTATAGTTACAACGGCTGCCCCACCCTTCAAACCGAAACGCATTACTGCTTCACGGCAGAAATAGGCGGGGCGGTGGTACCTACCCGTGCGGACTCACAAGGGGTCCTACCACCAGTAAACCATTTTATTACTTTTGCTTCGAAAACCATTCATAACATAAACAGCAATTTTTGTCATTGACATAACGTTTATGTACCTAATTCATAATATTATTATTAGTCATCTATACAATTATGATTAAGTTTAAGGACTAAATGCAGACAGAACAGCCTTAAAACTTAAAAGTTAAAACAAAATAACCGCCTATAATTACATTAACATTTAGAGTAGTTGTAAATGAAATAGTCATAGATTCAGAACAAGGCCGTCCAGACGGCTGAGTGCAAAAGAGCAAATTTCTCTGTCAGGTCCAACAGGTCGTGAGGCCTCGGGCTATATTGAATCTCATTCTATAATAAAGTAATAATATATTAGATCTTATGTGTGAAACGTAACTGACTTTGTTATCAATACTTGTGTTGTCATAGATTTGAAGTTAAAATACAGTTCTAGCTCCTTTTATTTATTTTTTACTTTTCGGATCCTTGTGATCCCTTACGGCGCACGGACCTGGCCTTAGGGAGACCTTCTCTGCTCAGGTTTTAATTTCTTGTTTTTTGGGCTAGGGCGATATTTTTACTGTTATAGACTGAATGATCGCTGATATACTTCAATAATAGGTGATAATAATGAAGGTAATATAGAGAGAGGTATGTAGATAAGAAGGAGGCCTGTCTTCGCAGATGAGGATAGTAGAAGGCCGAGCCTCTCTCCGAAGTCTCCAGCCATCGCTCTTATCCCGCTTTAGAATTAGGGCTGTCGACCTTCGGGTTTTTTTCTTTTGACCATGGTGTGGCTTAAAAAATGGCTTTAAGTTGGACTAAGTTACACATACCTAAGTAATCGGGGTTGGGAGGGCTGAGTAGTTCTAGCTTTAAGGTACCGTGGAACGGCTGACGCGACAAACACTCGAATTGAGATAAGTATGAAAAATAGTTCCAAAAAACTTCCTACTAATATTAGAAACACGAAAGCTTGTAAGAATATATGGATGTATGTTTGTTACTTTTTCAAGCAAAAACAATGAATGGATTTTGATGAAACTTTACATTAATATAGCTTACACATCAGAATAACACTACCATACTTTTCTTGAATAACCCAACAACTGCGACATTGGGTTATTCAAGAAAAGAGCATATTCTTACCTGAAGGGTAGGCAACGCACTGGCGTAAACGCTGGTGACCGTGGGCGGCGGTGAATCACTTACCATCAGGTGACCCGTCTTGCTCGTTTGCCTCATAGTTGTTATAAAAAAAAAAACCATTCTTTTAACTTCTAATTCTGTAATAACCACATATTTTTAAATTATAGTTACTACTTTTACGATTTATAATAAAAAGGAGATTATTATTTTCATTTGATTTTAAATAATGATCTGATTTGAACTGAACTATCAAAATAAATAAATCATCATCATTTCATGGAAATAAAAGATGATCGGATTGAATAACTTCTCCGTTTTTTTAATAGAAGTCAACATAAAATAAATGTAACATACAACAAAGTAATTGCACATGAATAAAGATGCAATAAAACTTTTTTATCGCTGTAACATCTAATCAAGTCCACGGTTTGGTTCATAAATAATAATGCTTCATTTGCAAAAGATTGGATCTTATTCTTTAGCATGAGACACGAGATACGATGATGATCTTTTGAATTATATTGACAGTGTGCAACCCATTTGTTACCATAGATACTTAACTAACTATATCTTACAATATTGTAATATAAAATTTTAACGAAAAGAAAACCATCTTCTGCAGAATAAGATCAGAAAGTCATCAATATAATCGAAGGCAAGTGACCAGTAAAGGAAACCGCCACTACTAATCTAATATCCTAATTTCCTTTTTACTGGTGGTAGGACCTCTTGTGAGTCCGCACGGGTAGATACCACCACTCCGCCTATTTCTACCGTGAAGCAGTAATGTGTTTCCGTTTGAAGGGTGGGGTAGCCGTTGTAACTATACTGAGACCTTAGAACTAATATCTCAAGGTGGGTGTCGCATTTACGTTGTAGATGTCTATGGGCTCCAGTAAACACTTAACACCAGGTGGGCTTTCAGCTCGTCCACCCATCTAAGCAATAAAAAAAATAAAAGAACAAAAAAGAAAAGAAAAAAAATTTGAAAATTGGAAAAATGTATACGGTTATTCTCAGTGTTACGTTATGAGGAAGAAAGATTAAGCGCATTCAGCAAATGCTTAGTCAAACATGTGTAATCAAAGCGGAATCCTTTAAGTTTATTCATAGCCCGACGCCATAAAATAATTGCGAATCATGAACGATAATAATCCATTTAATGGCCGTGACCTTGGCGTAACTCATCAGGAAATGTTTTTCTGACAATTGCTCCACCATTTCAAAACATTCGATTGACAATCAACTAACTGCTCGAACCGGAAAATAGTACATTAAATTTTTCGTGTCTAAAATAAGCAAGGATTTTATCGCTATTGTTATTTTTATCGTTTTTTAATGAAAAGCGAGATATGAGATCCAAGTTGTAGCTGCAGCAGAATTAGACAAGATCGTGGCTATTGATAGAGTCATGTGGGTTTCCAATACAAGACTTTTCTGCCAAAAGTGTTTTTCAGTTTGAAAACAAATAAACCTATAGTTTTTCGCATTTTGTTCAGCCATATTTAGTATAGAAATTCAATCACGGTTTTAAGTTTATTGGCGTTGACATTAAACTACTTAAGAATCGATTTTATTTAAAGCTTTCGGTATAAAATGCAGCAAAGTATATGTGTTTTTTTTGTATTTTCAGACAAATATTGGTTCTCAAAATTGTCATGGGTCATCCCCAGTAAATGCCGGTTGTCAGTCCTCTCCACTTCTTGACTTTGCTGTCTATTTTCCGGTGAATCTCTTCGTCACCTATATAGGTATAGTGATGATATTCACGGAAGAAAATTGTTCTCGAGGATGAAACCATACGGCCATGTTACAGTTTCTAAATAAGCATCATGTTAGAACACACAGTTTTATACATGCAAATAAAATATAAATCATCGGAAAAACGCTAAACTATAAATAAAAGCAAAATTGACACTATATTTTTATATCGGCCAATAAGGAAAGCAAGAGTGCGGAAGTATGTATGTAATCTTTGCAGTATTCTCGTTGAGATAAATCAACCATATAATACGTTGTTGTTTATTCAGAATTAAATAGCTTTCTAACTGGATTAAAATATTTAATTCATTAAAAAAACACACACAATGTTCCAAATTTTCACAAATATCCATACTTTCCAACTAAAATAGTCAGTTTAAATTTTTGTTGCAAATTAACGTAGCTAAATAATGTTAGCTTATGAGTAAACTTTTTCGAATAGTATACTGATATGAATTACTACTGGTTTGAATTTTTATAATATATATATAATGTATAATACGTATATTAATAGATAAGTAAATTATCCATATATATTAAGAATATACATATGTAGTCATATCCATATTAATTTTAGCTCCTAACATACCCTCGTCATTATTTCTCTTTTATCCGTGTTTTATGGAAGAGATTTCTTAAAGAAATAGGCTATGATAGAGTAAATAAAGTAATATTAGATAGAGAAAAACAAGATAATAAAATAAATGATAAAAATTAAGTCGTCTTCTGAAATCAACGATGCTATTTTTTCCCGTAGAGTTTTACAAATATTATTTTTGTACAAAAACAAACTTCCCTGAATATTTGAAGGTCATAGTAAGTTGTTAATTTCGCTATATTTCATATTCACGAAGGCGCGTGATGGATTACTTGAGCGCATATGACGTTTCGCCTTACGTACTTATGTAGCGACGGGCCTAAAGGAAATTTCCAGCACCGATCTTACAAATGAACGCTGTTTGCTTTATTCGATTTTATTGCATTATTGTTGAATTTACGCGTACGACATCGGGTGAGATCTTTCGCCTACATCAATTACGTGAGTCTGTAATTACACATTAACATCCAGTTCATGATTTTAAACGGATTTAATAAAAGTAATCCAAAACGTTACGAGTACTTTGCAAAATCATCGTTTTTAATTATTCACTTTATAGCCTTGTTGGTCTAATGGGCTCACTTGATTGTCGGTATCCGAGATTTGAGTGTACCTACCTACTCGTTTTTAACACGCCTTTATTAGTTTTACTAAGCTGTATCTTATCTGTCTATGTATTAAAAAAATTCTACGAATCTTTTAACAACTTCAACACTTACGTTCTTTTGAAGTTTTACACACGTATCAAGGTCTGATGACCGTGATTTTGTTACTTTGGCATAATCAGAACAGAATGGCCAGAAAATAAAAAAATATATTTTTAAGCCCATATCTCCATGTATAAGAGAAATGAATAGAGGAAGTTAAGTAAGAAAACAGAAGTAAGCTTTTGGATAAAATATATATCTGCTGGTAAATAGGTTGCTTACGTTTGTCGCATTTTAAGATACATAATATGATATTAGGTAAAATACGAAATATTATAAATAGACCGCGAAATATTATTTATGTAGATTTGTATATGTACATGAAGACTTATAATTACATTATTTACAAAAGATATTCGTTTTAATGCGAATGCTTATCATAAAGTTATTGACAGAGGAACAGCGCTGATAAACAAAATAACACATAAACACGTATTGTAAGACTGCAAGGGATTTTTTGCAAGGATAAACCTTAGTTGCTCAATCTTAGCAAAGTGTTTCAATCTTGTGTTTTTTTGTTTAAGAAGGTCAATGTCGAAATAGTTTTGTTTAATTGAAATGTGAATTATTTCTAAATGTTTTATTTTTATTTTATTGCACTAGTTGTGTTGTCGTGCTCATGGTACATGTGATGTTGACTTACCGAGCCTTTAGACATCCTAAAGTGTATACCGTCGCCCACTTTGAAACATAATATCGGAATATCTATTGTATAGTATGTCCCACCCTTCAAATCGGAACGTGTAATATTACTGCTTCGCGTCTGAGTGATGGTATACCTCGTCATCGTGGCCTAAAGGATAAGACGTCCGGTGCATTCGTATCTAGCGATGCAACGGTGTTCGAATCCCGCAGGCGGGTATCAATTTTTCTAATGAAATACGTACTTAACAATTGTTCACGATTAACTTCCACGGTGAAGGAATAACATCGTGTAATAAAAATCAAACCCGCAAAATGATAATTTGCGTAATTACTGGTGGTAGGACCTCTTGTGAGTCCGCACGGGTAGGTACCACCGCCCTGCCTATTTCTGCCGTGAAGCGGTAATGCGTTTCGGTTTGAAAGGCGGAGCAGCCATTGTAACTATACTTGAGACCTTAGAACTTATATCTCAAGGTGAGTGGCGCATTTACGTTTTAGATATCTATGGTCTTCGGTAACCACTTAACACCAGGTGGGCTCGTCCACTGATCTAGGCAATAGAAAAAAAGACTGGAAAGACCTTCGGGCCACGACAAAACCTTCCTCACCAAAAATTTAACTGACGATATTTTATTCGTGAATACCAAGACATAAATCTTGATTAACTTCACGTTATCAGAGGACAAAAATAATAAAAGAAACGAACATAATGAGCTATTATTAATTTCACATGGAACTTTATAACACGTTATGATTGCTATAATTCGATACGTGACTCGCATCGAGACTGCACGACAAGGCTCCGCAAATTTACGTTTACCGTTCATTGTGACGTTCGATTTCCTTGTCGCTATGAAGACACGTACTGTTTTATGGAAATTTCACTTTTGCGGACAGCAAACGTAAGCTGGTCTTGTTATCGTGTCTCGTAAGGATAAACAGGAAGGTTCCCATTTGTCTTTACCTTGATCCTGTGGACTTCTTTATCGCGTTTCTCGTGTTCATTGTTAAAGAGCCTGAGGTCGTTTGATTACATTGTTTTTTACTTAACTTGACCTCGGGGTGCGATGGAATTATTTGTCGCGTTCTGTATTTAATGACAGTTCGATGAAAAACATCTTTTTCTTTAACGAATTTTAAGAGAATTTATGAGTTACCAACGCTTTGGTTCTGTAATAGCTAAGAGATTAAGCATAAATTATTTATTATTTCTTCTTTTGTTTTGCTAGGCGATTACTTCAGATATCCTATTTAACGTTTTTAGGTCGTAGCGCTTTTTTTAACCATCATAAGGCGAGGACGGCTTACCAGTGGTAAGTGGTCACTGTTGCTAATGTTCATTAGCAATTTTAGAAGCAAATCGAAGCCTATTACTGAAGCTCTCCGGTCACCTGTTATTAAGTGGCTAATCACGCTGATACTGATAAGAAATTGTAAGCGGACGCTGACAGTAAGATTAGTTGAGCTCTGAATGAAATTGGAATAACGATTGTCCTGTTCCATTAATTTATCCACGAATAAAGTAGATAGAGGTATGACTGTATGGGCTGACAGTATATATATCGGTAATCTATACTAATATATAAATCTACAGTGGTTTTTACGGATGTTCCGTTATAACTACTGAACCATGCGTCCGATTTACTTGAAACTTGGTATCCATGTAGAAAATACATGTACTTAATGGATAGGCTAATATTTATGTGAGTGTTGGACTCCTTACACCAGTTGCGGGGGCGTTAATGATGAGAATCTTTGTGGGGGTGAGAAATAATAATGTTAATTTTAAATGCCCAGCAAAGCGGACGATTACAGCTAGTTACTCATATTTATGAATACTAGCGTTTACCAAGTGCTCAAATGTCGAATATATTCAATAATACCACAAGTTAGAAATTCAGTGTATGTTTGTTATTTGTTTTTTTTTTCCATGTCAATCTAAAAAAAATATGACGGAGAAAATGTACTGCCTGTTTCCACTTTGGCCTGTTTATGATTATGTTGTAATCATAATGAATGATATGCTCACACATACTTTGGGTGAATATTGCCCACTTATATGCCCCTATTGTATAACTTGAATTACAGAGAGTGTCAAAATAATAAAATCGCTGAAGCAACACCATTCATATGTTTAATGTTTTAGGGAAGAACTTTATTTCGATTTCTTCTGCGTAGCTCGAAGTTTTCTATCTAATCGAGTTCTTTTAAAATTCTGTAGATAGCTAAATACATAAATAAACACACCAGTAGCCAATTTAGTATTCATACAATAGTAAAAAAAAAACTATTTGATAATTTTAAGTCGAAGCAGCCATTAGAGTCCGTAATATTAAAAAAACGAAAGCCTAGACAATAAATAACTCGTTCACTTAAATAAATGTCATCAGCTCGGAGACGTTTTGTACTAAAGGCGACTGAATGATATTGAAATAAAAAATATTAGCGTTAGATGTACCTGACTTGAATTCTTTCGGTAGGCATGCACGGATATTAGCTCCTTTTTGTTTTACTGTATAGGCGAGTTCAAAATTCACTTGACGTTAGGAGTTATTGGAATAATAACATGCATCCGAATAAATGCTAATCTACCCTTTAAGCTGGAGAACGTGGTTGCTTTGCGATCGTAAACATGATTGAATAACGAACACATTTGTAATCTAAAATTATTTTACATCGAATGCACTTGTTGCGCTAAGCAGTAAAATCAATATTAAAATGTTTTTGATAAAGTCACAAATTTAGAAATTATTCGCATTTTATAGTTAAAAGTGACATGTAATTAAAAGTTAAAGTAGAGAACTGATTAAAAAATATGTCTATTTGTTTCAAACGGATTTTGAACGCTAACAGGAACCCTGAATATTTCCAAGCTAAAAAATTAGGTATAGAGAATGTCAGTGATACAGAAAATGGAAAAATAATTTAAACAAACAAACAAACAAACAAAAAAGCATTAATTGGAAAACACAGGCAGTCGCTTCAGGCATCTATTGTACTCGTAGTACATCGATATAAAAATTATAAACGTGAAGATGTGTTTGTTTATTTGTTTGTACTATTTTCATGTCGATACGAAGCAACGGATTGTCGTAATTTTTTAAGTCATAATTTCAAGTCAAGGCTAGCTTTTAGAAAACTTCTCATTCCCAAGGGAAACTATTTCAGAAAAAGATATTAAACTTTTCCTTGACCACGCGTATGTAACCCCGGATTACAACTAGTTATATATAAACTCGGATACTATTTACACGGCAAATTAGATAAAAGATCATACAAACCAGTCACGTTGTATCCACTTGAAATTTATTACAAAACCACGTGCGACAAAACAAAAGTCTTAATTTACAAAAGACGGTCACGGCATACTAATATATAGTCATATTATTTATTAACCCATTCACCCAATGCAACCAAATAACCCGTATCCAAGTTAGGATTTCAGCAGAAAGAAATGTAAAAATCCCCCTATGCCATGATGAATTTAGTTTGTTTGCGTATTTTAGTGGCAATTTCATACCCAATCCTGTAGACATATCCGATCCTGGAGCCCGAATGGTAAACAGTCGACGTCGCTCAAAACACGTCATTACGGATACTTCCGATCCATTAACAGTGCTTTTAGGTACCACAAGCACCGGTCACCGTCCTCGTCGAACCCGTCGCTTGCGACGAAGGACTCGACGAGCGAATTAACCCGCAGACACAGCCCACTGAGTGTCTCGCCGGATCTTCTCAGTGGGTCGCTTTTCCGATCCGGTGGTAGATTCTGCGAAGCACTGCTCTTGCTAGGGCCAGTGTTAGCAATACTATCTCCTCTGAACATCAACTTTCACAATGCCCTTCAAGAAGCTAAGGATCGCAGCAGATGGAGGGAAATCGTACAGGAGAAACTAATGCAGCAAGGGAGTCACGACCCTCAGTAATGAGGAAAACAACGCGAAGGGGTGGAGTAGCAATTATACTGTGATAAAATTAGCCTTTTTTTCTGTTTTTTTTTTTTGGACGAGCTCACAGCCCCCCTAGTGTTAAGTGGTTACTGGAGCCCTTAGACATCCACAACGTAAATGCGCCACCCACCTTGAGATACAAGTTCTAAGGTCTCAGTATAGTTACAACGGGTCCCCCTTCGAACCGAAACGCATTACTGCTTCACGGCAGAAATAGGCAGGGCGGTGGTACCCACCCGCATGGATTCACAAAAGGTCCTACCACCAAACTTAATTAATGTGCATTAAAATTAAGTAATGTGAACTGAAACTCATGGTCACGGACTCCTAAATTATCATTCGTCAAGTATTCTGCCGATCAGTTAGCTTATATAATCTATACTCTATACTAATATTATAAAGAGGAAAGATTTGTTTGGTTGTTTGTATTGAATAGACTCCGAAATTTATATCAAAATTATAAAAACTTTAATGTCATCTCGCATGATTTTAGATATCTATTTGATCCGGCTAGCTTGGTAGTGTTATCCTTGGCAAAACGCTTTTTTTTTAAAACGTTCATCGACTAGATAAATGCATTTTTTTAATTGTCTATTTCTAAGAAACAATGGTGTGATATAAAATATAATATTATACCGTGAAATCGAAACACGTAAACATTCAATAGAATTCATTTTACGTGACGTCAAACTGTAAACAATGAGAATAAATCGTAAGCAATATAGATTCGTTCTGGCAGGATGCCTAGACATCTAATATGACTTACTATTGTTTTATATATTATTGGCGGTTTGGTTACGAATTAAATTCATTCATTAAATAAATAATAAAAATAGTACAATTTCTTACATCAAAAATATACCTATTGAATGTTTGCGAGCGAGAAATCGGTCGCCAGAAAGTCAATTTTATGTTTCTGTTGTGATTGTATTTATAATGTGTTGTTTATTTTTTTTAAATTAGCTAAACTCTATGCTATTTTAAATGTATTCAATTACTTTTTTGTTCTTCGTCATCGTCATCTGAAAGATGCTGTAGTCAACAAAGAAGTCACTACTGGACACAATCCTCCTCCAAGTTTCTCTAAAAAGTTTAGTCGCATGCTCGAAACAAATTTCTAAATTTTCATTCAGGTTATTCCAAATCGCCACTGACGCACTCTTACAGTAGCAACCATTTGTACTATTAGCAGCATGTCCTAGTATTTCAGTTTCGTAATTCATCGGCTTATGTCGGCCATCTTGATTCTTGAGCGAACCTTTTTTTCGGAAACTAATTCCGAGCAGAACACTATATGCAGTGCCTTTTGGATAATTTCAAGCCTTTCAATGATCAAGTCTCACTGATTACGTATGCTATCATTGAACAGACAATTACATCTTAAAATATATGAGCATTCGAGACGAAAAGACACCATAGCCTCTCGCCGTTATAAGTTTCAGTAAAAAAAAAAGCTAAACCAAATTAAATAGTTGAAATCGACAATATTTTTGAAAAAAAATCTGTTCTGTTCCATTTTAAAATTTACATTTGATAATAATGAATAAATAATCAATGAGAGACATAATAAGTGAGTTGTGACAAAAAAATGTTTTGACCGAACGAATGCAAATAACCCTTAATCCAGTTTCTTAAAAAACTAATAAAATTAATCTCGTTACTGACTACATTAAATTAGCATATTAACTTCCTTTGTTATTCAATGGTTAGCAAAAATAACACAATTTATTGAAATCAAACACAGGTATTTATTTGAAACATGAACGAATTTAATATTAAGCTGTTGCTTGAATAGAATACACGAAAGAGGCACTTAAAAGTTATACAGAACTGAATCGTACGAGTATAATTTGACTGTTGGCAAAAACGAACCACCGTTTTGCTTATTTCAATCACAAAGCAGCCGACATGCCAACACAACACAACAAAAAGTCGTCGTGGCCTAAAGGATAAGACGTCCGGTGCATTCGTTGTTGCGATGCACCGGTGTTCGAATCCCGCAGGCGGGTACCAATTTTTCGAATGAAATACGTACTTAACAAATGTTCACGATTGACTTCCACGGTGAAGGAATAACATCGTGTAATAAAAAAACAAAACCCGCAAAATTTTAATTTGCGTAATCACTGGTGGTAGGACCTATTGTGAGTCTGCACGGGTAGGTACCACCGCCCTGCCTATTTCTGNAAAAAAAAAAAAAAAAAAAAAAAAAAAAAAACACAAGATGGCCAGCTACTCAAGAGACCAAAAAGCAAGCTTAATAATACTTCGATCAAATTAGTTAAGATGATTTTAAGATAAAAACATGAATACTGTAGAAAGTAACAGATTATTGGTGGAATGTCTTTTGTTTTATCTGCAGATAGAAAGAAAAGTAATCGTTTAGTATAAATATAAATTCGATCTATAAGGTACACATGTTATTGAAAGTATTAAATTTCAGGGTCACAATATCGGGAATTTGTTATTACGGTCACGATACACAATTACTTATATCCTAAAATAAATCCTTTTTTTTATTATCATTGAAGTATTCCTGGTGGCCCTGAGGCCTTTCCAGTTTCAACAGGACAGGTGGGCGAGCAAAGGCTCAGCCAGGAGGAAAATAAATCTCTTTAGCCATTTGGAGCATTCAATGCTATTTCAGAATATTATGCAAAAGGTTTGGACGTGCGGAGAAACTACCTGCTTACCCAACCAACTTGTTAATGGATGTCATTGTTCCGTAATTAACCACAAACCGTCAACGTTGAATATTTCTAAATAATATAATTCCAATAATTTCATTAAGCTTAGTCGCAATCGGTTGAATGGCATGGCAAAGCATAAAAAACGAACGAATAGACAAACATGTTAAAATATTTGATTAATTGGGCTTGAAACAGTGACCGAAGCTACCACAAGGATGATTGTCAACCGTGAGACGTTATGTAAGATTACTTTTGTACAACAAACAGCTATTCTTCTTCCATGGAAAATTCTTGATTGCTTTGCGACAAATATAGTAAGATGGAGGTACCTGCCTACACTCGGATATATCATATGTCGTACAATCAGTAGGCGCTAAAGACGAGATCTAGTTGTTAGGAATTAGAGAATTCGGTAAATGGGGTTTGCTATTCTGAAAATATATATACCAGTCTCTCGTTCCCATCATCTTGTAGTCCGCACGGGTAGGTACCACCACCGCACCTATTTCTGCCGTGACGTAGTAATGCGTTTCGGTTTGAAGGGTGGGACTGCCATTGTACTGTTAAAATTGAGACCTTATAACTTATGTCTTGTGGTGGGTGGCGGCATTTACGTTGTAGATATCTTTAAGCTACTACTTAACAGCTCGTCAAGCCATCGATGCTATGAAAAAAATAATCCTATATTGAAGATAGATGACCGTTTGTAACGCGTCCCTGATAATCATAACTATTCATATCCGAAGACTCCAAATTTATTCACATTCATAATACATGGCATGCTTATCATTACAATTTGGCCCTTTATCGTATTTTAAACAAAGTTTAAGCATCGTATATCTAAGTTTTATACAATCGTTCGAAACCGGACGGAGTGGCCCAACCGCATTTTTGCCAACAAAAACTCAGGCACATACGTACATACATACATACTGCAGACACGCGATCTCGTTCAACGTGTGATTTACATTACGCTGTAATCAGTGGGTGTCAAAAATAACATCTTGACTTGAAACTCATTCTATACTATACAATTGCAACTTACTAGTGGTGTATTATTAAAATGCAAATTTTTAATTAACGAAAAAACAGAACAGAAATCTTTAACAGAAATTTTGAACAGAAATCTCCAAACGCTTGAAGGAGGTTACACATGATGCTAAGGCTGGCTGGTACTTTGCACAAAGAGTGAGTCTGGCTGTCCAACGAGGCAACGTAGCCAGTATCTTGGGGACTGTGCCTCCTTCAAGCGCCTTGGAAGATCTGTTCTACTGTGTGGGTTGAGCTATGTTAAATTATTTTGATTTGACTTTTTGTTAATAAACGAGATAAAAATTAAAAAAATAAAAAAAAAAACCAGAAAACTAATTTCGATGGAACCATTATGTTTTTAATACGCTTTTATTAGCTTCAAACGTATGTATGTTTGTAACGGAATTTTTGAACATGATTTTGACCCCCTTCAAAACGTCGGATTAACTCGAAATTTGGTATACTTATTAAGGACCGATGACAATTAAATATTTAAAAAATTATTGAAAAAAAATATATTGAAAAAATTGAAATTCAACTAAAAAATTAAAAATAAATAATAGTTAACAAAGTAACATTATTAAAATTTATTTTCAATTTTTAGTTGGAGTTTCTATAAAAGCGTATTTTGTTAGTTATTTTTAAACTATTATTTATTTATGGCAAAACACGCATAGATCAAGCTCCATTAAGTCATATTCTTTTTTAATATTTACCTTAGGAGTTCATTAGAAGTGACCAGCATCTTCCCATAATGTTTGTGAGTCTACTCCACCTATGAATGGAATAGCACTCGGGAAGTCAGAAACGCGAGTTTCTAAGTGAAACCGACATTTAGCTCAGAAATTAGCTTTGGCCCCTAATAAAACATTTTGGTATTGGAGAGCACGTGCGCTAAACGCGACTATATAGTGATGCGACTTCCAGATTCTACAAACAAGTGGAAAACGTGCATTCCTACACTATTTTATGAGTGCGATGGCTTGTAAAGACAAGAATGGACGTTTTAAACGATGAGTATCTGCCACAAAGATGTTCATAGGCTATTACTAAACGTTGTCACAACACTTATGTGAGCTAAGTCTGGAGACGAAGAGCAGATTATTATATACCAATAGCATCCCAAGCTATCATACTATCAACGAGTACGTTTTTGAAATTTAATAAAATTTTTAAACGTACATCAGTTTCATAATCACAATCACTTATTTAGAAATAAATCTACGTAGATGATTTCTAATTTTATTCGTGGTAGGACCTCTTGTGAGTCCGCACGGGTAGGTACCACCACCCTGCCTATTTCTGCCGTGAAACAGTAATGCGTTTCGGTTTGAAGGGTAGGGTAGCCGTTGTAACTATACTTGAGACCTTAGAACACATTTACGATGTAGATGTCTATGGGCTCCAGTAACCACTTAACACCAGGTGGGCTGTGAGCTCGTCCACCCATCTAAGCAATAAAAAAAAAGATGAATCGGCGGTTAAATGATGATTCTGGCATTAACGTTAATTAACACATTGTCTACTGTTGTCGTGTGTCGGCAACGTGTAACTTTGACGTCGCCGTCAAATGTTTTTATGACGAAAAGTAATGCTAATATTGACAAAGGCGATGTTTGCTTCAACCGATCGCTGTTTCTTGGATTTCGCGGTGGGATTTACTATATTTGGTCACGTCAAAAGTTTAATTTAAAAAAAAACGGCTCTTGTAATGCACCCGGATTCACATTTTTGTAATAATCTAAAGCCTGGGTCCGTGATATTAATTAATATATTAATGAATAATTTAACCCTTTCTTTAGGATGTAAATTTTATATTAATTAAATTCCCTAGTTCTTATCTATCGTTTGTAACAAAACTATCCATTTATTCAAGATTTCTAGCAACACTGAGTAATCAACTATTATTATTATTATTATTATTTATTAACTATTCCTAAGGCTTGACATAATAAACACGTAAATCTTTTCAACTACGACGATTTCAATAAAAAAAATGTTTTAATATTTTCACCAGTATTCGCGAGTCGATGACATAATTAAAGATACTTTTACATTTTAATATTGTGCTTAAAATTTTCATTTTAATATTTCCGTTGTTTCGAATACATTAAAGTTTTCGTGGTCCATGGCCGACTGACTTCTTCTTTCAAAGATAAAAATTTATGTCAAACTTGAAAATGTTGATTTTAATTTACGAAATTTCTAAAATCACAAATGTAGATTTTACTGTACAAGACTATCTGAGAGAATTCAATTTTCATGTTATCCTCATAATTTAGAATTGCACTAAGTAATAACACAAAAATGTTTTCTAAGAATCCATAATTACACAAGCGAAGTGTTCACACAACAACGGCCGCCTACGTCTTGATGAAGCAAAAACTACTCATTTATCTTAACTTGAATAAATCATTAGTAAATATGGCTAACAAAACAGTCTCAAACAAACACGACATTCGAATAAGGATTGACTTTAATAATAAATTATTAACGCGAGAAGTTTTCCATTAAAACACACAACAGACAATATTTAACTCATCGTTACCTAGTCTGGGCTCTTGAAAACGTCTTTTGAATAATTTAGCATAATTTTTGTGTTTACCTACCGATTCGTGCAAAGTACTCGCAGGCCATGCAAAGTACATTGATGTCAATACAACAAAAACTCTCCCTGAAGAGCCAACTACAACTAGACCAAGTTTTAAGTCAATCGCATATGTGCGAGCGTATGTACAACGAAGAAACAAATACAAAACATTCATTTTATATGTATACTAGCTGACCCGGCAAACATTGTTTTGCCATATATAAGATTTATAGGGAATTTCTAGGGTAGAAAAAAAAACTAACTTATTGTAAGTGTGTAAGGATGTGGTAAATGAGTGAAAGAGGCATGCTGTGAACGATGAGGGAATATAAAAATAACAAAACCTCATTCAACCAAATAATGCCTCACTATAACAAAAAAACAATTCAAAAAATAAAAAAAATATGTTAGGGGTGGGGACAGCCCCTATCACTTAGGGGTATGAAAAATAGATAGTAGCCGATTCTCATGCATATAAAATTTCATAAAAATCGGTCGTTTCAGAGGAGTTGCATTCACGTCAAACTGAATATTCAGAAATAAACGCATTCATTTCATTTTCCCGGGATTAGTAGTTGATTGTATCTCTCTCTAGTTCATAAATTAACAGTCGATTTGTAGATCCATTGGTCCGTAAAATATAGAATCAGAGAGCACACCGTCGTGTTTCATCATCATCATCATCATCATCTCAGCCTGTCCATTGTCCACTGCTGAACATAGGCCTCTCCAAGTGATCTCTAGTGCGGCCGGTCCGTTGCCACCTGCATCCAACGTGACCCAGCGGTTCTTACCAGGTCGTCGGTCCATCTCGTAGGTGGCCGTCCCACACTGCGCTTGCCAGTACGTGGTCTCCACTCGAGGATGTTTCCGCCCCATCGGCCGTCCGATCTTTGCGCTATGTGGCCTGCCCACTGCCACTTCAGCGTGCTAATCCTACGGGCTATGTCAGTAACTTTGGTTCTTCTACGGATCTCCTCATTTCTGATTCGGTCCCGTAGAGAATTACCAAGCATTATTTATTGTTTTGTGAAATATCATTTACCATAGTAAAAGTAATAGTGATTTTTTCCTGTGGAAAAAAAAAGAAAGAACTAATTCGGTGCGGTATTTCATTAGTATATTTTTTTCGATGTGATTTTTCAACATGTAAATTTTCATTCACATACATATTATATTAATACTGGTGGTCGCCCAACGGTCGAAATTCGACCATAATTATTAATTTATGTTAAAAGTTTGAACATTATTATGGTTCTATCATCAAAGACTTTATTACAGCTATGATCACAGATTTCGCCAAGGCTATACACTAAAAACAAACAATATTAGTCTATTTTCAATTTGACCACAGACTTAAACAAAAACCAAAGAGTATATAAATACATGGTAGTGTGTGTTATGTTTTTTTAGTTGATTTTATGTTTTTTTATGAATAATTAAAAAAATTAACATTCTGCTCTTCTTCTCTATATTCTGTATAAGTGGGCGAACTTTTATTTTCCTCCGTCCACACAATTTTCGTAAAAAGGAGAACAAAGTTTTTGCTTCACGTATTATTAATATAGATAAAGATTGTTAGTGCAAAGGACAACATATCCACACATGTAGGACCACGTTGTGTTTCAAGGTAGACGTCATACAGGTATATTACCCTTGATATTAGTGTCTACGGAGAGTCGTGACGCCCGAACGACATGTCTTTGCTATATAAATAAAATATATTGCAAGCATGTAGCCATAAGTGTATCAAGGTAATGTATCGCTATCAAGTGTAAAATGGTCTTTATTCTTGACAGATTAAGGTGGGAAGTGAAGTAATCAGAAGATCGTCGGTTTTGGCATTATTGATCGTTGTTGTAGTACATGACTTTTTAATCTAATTGTAGTACAAGTACCTACCAAAACAATATAGCACTTGGCGTGACAAAATAAGTTACACTACTTCGTTTGCCAATTAACTATGTTGAAGCCCAGTCGTTTTTGCTACGAACCAGAATCATTTCATTTTACACCGGCTTTTTTTTTAAGTGGGAGGATTACTGGTGGCCCTGAGGCCTTTCCAGTTTCACCAGAAGAGGTGGGCGAGCAAAGGCTCAGCCAAGAGGGGTGGGATTAACTAGCAGCTGCCCGAGCGCTTCCGGAAGAGACCTAACAACTCAAGGGCAACATCGCGAATGAATCTACCACCTTTTTTTTCCTATTGCAATTGTTGCAATTCCTTGTGCAATTTGCAAATACAAGCAGCAAGGGCAGTGATCTTCTATCATCGGAAATCATTTAATGATAGTTAAAACACGCGAAATCGAACCTAATATATGTGTGGTTTTAATTAAATGAGTGTTTTTCCAATAATTTTTTTTTATTGCTTAGCTGGACAGACGAGCTCACGGCCTAAATGGTGTTTAGTGGTCATCGGAGCCCATAGACATCAACCTCGTTAATGTGGCCGGCTACATTGAGACATGAGCTCAAAATCTCAATTATAACAGTACATCGGCTGCCCCACCCTTCAAACCGGAACGCATTACTGGTTGACAGCAAAAATAGGGGACCGGCTCACAACTTTTAATGTTTTCAGATTTACTGCATTATCTGAAAACATTGTTATTGACACGTGTATTGCAGATCGGTTTCATAATTTCCGATTTATTTTACGACTTCTTTAGTACAACTACTTACTGTGTTGCCTTTGACAATGAAATGATAACGAGATTTGTTTATAAACAATTCTAATTTTCAATAAGGATAAATAGGGGACAAATGCGACTCACAATCGAATTCAGTGGGGCATGTCTAGTAAAGTAGAAATTGATAAACTTATTAATATTGGAAAGAAGTTCCTTAGGAGACGATGCGGATGGGTACCCTAACCGGGAAAAAACGTCCTAAGATTTTTATTAGTAATGCACACACTGTACGACTTAACTTTGTAATAACGTACAAAAAATAACATATTTTTTTTATTATATAACATATTTTTTATAAATAAAAAAATCATAATAAAAAATGTATACGCGAATATTTATTTTCTTTAGGCCTCGAAAAGAACTTAAAATTAATATTTTTATAATAAGGAACTTCGTTCCTATCCGGTGTCCCACAACACCACGCATTTTTTTATTATAACTAGAACGACGACGAGCTTAGTCGAATCTAAAATCCTGACCGGGAACAGCGAGATTAAATTTATTTTAACCCTAATTTTTTTACATTTTGATTGTCGTGTAGGTCACCGGTGCCCTACGCGGCGCACTGAATTAATTATGCAACTTCTATTACTAAGCCCCTGGATTTTTTATTTAGTAATCTGTGCCCTAGATTGCCTAACTTTGCTTTCTTTTGTTGTTAATGTCTTTTAGTCATTTAAGTCTCTTAGAAATAGATTAATTCTCAGTGTCTTCGGATTCGTCTTTCCCAGAGTCTATCTACTACATATTCCGGCGCCTTAGTAACAGAAATCGACATAATAGCTTCAGTGAGCCACGTAGGGTACTGGTGACCTACAGGGCAGTCAAAGGGTTAATGCTGTTATGTAGGTTCTTAGACTGCTCATATATTTTCTATATTTCCTGAATACTTCTGATTAAACATCTTATCTGTTCACATGACATTACATATTTCGTTTCGGAAAGTTTTTTTTTTTTATTGCCCTTGTAGGCAGACGAGCATACGGCCCACCTGATGGTGAGTGGTTACCGTCGCCCATGGACTTCAGCAATGCCAGGGGCAGAGCCAAGTCGCTGCCTACCGCAAACCTGCCTACCGTATTCCAAAGTATAGTTTTTATGCCCGTCAGCTAAAAATACTTCTATCTTTGCTACGATTTAGTTAGTACGTTTTTGCTATGTTATTTATTTTTGTTATATATTTATTTTATTTTTGTTTCTTATAGCAGTAAAAATCCTAATTTTTGTTTGGTTTCATACATTATAATTATATCCACAAACACACGGACAAGTGGCTGTAATGAAATCACTATAGGGTCTTTTTATTACTTTACGGGAAAAGAAGCTTAAACGACGTGACGTTATAAAATTGAACCTTAAACACACGGCTTTGTGTATTTTGATTACAGTGCTATATTTAAGAACATCCGTTACTTTTATATTGCACTTAATTACTTAAAGCAAAAGAAGTTTGAACATCTTTATTGTTCCCAAGGTTTTTACAATGCATCATTGTAGATTTTTTTTTGTTTTTTTTTTTATTTAAGTTTTGGGTATATGAAATTGTAAGCAAGTTCGTCGCGCTTTGGTCCGAACACGTGCGGCAAAGGTCAATGTCAACCACTTCAGAGTACAAGATGAATTAATAAAGGTCAAAGGTCAAATATGTGCATTGAATATTTGCGAGAGGCTAAATCAGCAATTTTGATTGTATTACGCGATCTTTATTGTAAAGATTGACGCACATTGTCAACTTAGCAAGCCTTTGTGAAAATATATTCGGAAGCGTTTGTTTAATTGGTATGAACAGCTAAAAATTTAATATTAGGGCAAAAGAAACCAATTTGAAAGAAATCTTTTGTCAACACCACGTTGATTAAATAAAATAAGTATCGGTAAGTAATGATAGGCATCGATGACATGTACATGTATGAGAAAAGATTGCTGATGTTAAAAGGGCAACCTAATTATTTGCTTTATGGGCGATTTTCGTTTAAAACTTAACAGTTTTTTTTTCTTCCCTACCTATGCTGATAGCCTTGAGAAGTTATTTCAGCTTCTTCTTGTCATGTAGGTGAGCTCACGGGGCTCAAGCCGGGAGTGTTGCTAACAGTGGCCCTAGCAAGAGCAGTGCTTCGCAGAATCTACCGCCGGATCGGAAACGCGATCCACTGAGAAGATCCGGCGAGAAACACAGAGGGCTGTGTCTATAGGTTAATTCGCTCATCGAGCCCTACGTCGCAAACGATGGGTTCGACAAGGACGGCGACCGGCGCTTGTGGTATCTAAAAGCACCGTTAATGGATCGGGAGGATCCGTAATGACATGTTTAGGGCGACGTCGACTGTTTACCATTCGGTCCACAGGATCGGGTATGTAATTTCCAGCGGCCACGATAATATGTTATCGCACTTTTTTCTGTGTGGCCTTACATCCTACCAAGTCTTGAATGGCTACCGTAATCCTCCCACCTTAAGATATGAAGAAGCGAATATGTGAATATATTTTTCATGACCGGCAGCTAGCATCTACCCGTGCGGGTTTAAAACACGCTCTAAGACCAGTAAGGTTTTTTTATTAACCAATCTTCATACTAATTTAATATACTCCGACATCATGAAATTTCCTATTAGTAAAAACCTTACTCCAATTAGAATTGATATAGATTTTGTTTCAACAATCTTTATGATAGTATATTGCTTTACAATGTGCAAGCGCACAAAATTCCTTACTAGCGGTAAAAATATTTATAAATTCCTCCGTTTAATTGTTCAGTTATAAATACTTCCTTGGTTGTTTTATAGCTTTAATATGTCGTAATAAAGTAGTATCCTTCACCTTTATAAGTTTAAAATTAATCACTGACTGTACATACTTCAGAACCGGCCACTTAACGCTTCGTCGAGGAGCCGGTAAGTGTCTTCTTTATTAAAATATTCGAGCAAAATTACCATGAGTTTGCGAATAAGTCCGCAGCGTAGGTAAATGCGCAATTTTATCGTTAATACCTTTAAGTTGAAGTGTCTATCGATAAATGGCAAGCTCACTGAGATAACAGCTTAAAAGTTAAAAAACGTGCTTGAATGTTTGGAGCCAATATAATATTTTTTTATCCTGTTGATTAGAGGACAAAGTAATACAAACAATGCAAATTTTCAACATTCATTATCGGACGTATTGAAGCCCGTAAAAGTTACTTCGAAAGATTCCATTATTCACATACACGAATACAGTATATTTATTTATCGTATGGCATCCGTTTACACTGTGTGGTTATAATTTAAATTTACAGTTTGTGAAATAATCGATAGTTTCTTCTGTTACATTTTTGAGATCTTCCATTTGGCCTGCGAATTTCGTTAGTGGGCATTCCATGACAATGTGGCGTACAGTTTGCTCTGGACATCCGCATTCACGGCTTTCGTTTTCCGTCCAGCCCCATTTCTTCCATAGTATAAGTAGCTATCTATCTATATATTAATACGTGAAGCAAAAACTTTGTATCCCTTTTTACGAAAATTGCGCGAACGGATGAGTATGAAATTTTCTACACTTAGAGAGAATATAGAGAAGAAGCGCACAATGCTAATTTATTTTTTAAATAATGCATAAAAGATACATTAAATCAATAAAGAAAACATTACACACACTACATACCATGTATTTGACGCACACACGCATGCATACTATTTATTGTCAAACTTTTGTTCTTGACGTCTGTTGTCAAATTGAGAATAGATTAAATATTCTTTGTCTTTATTAATATTTTTTATAGTGTAGCCTTGGCGAAATTTGTGATTATAGAAGTATAAAATACAATCATAATAGTGTACAAATTTACAATTCCAATTAATTATAGTCGAATCTCGACTACTGCGGGACCTCTAGTAAAAATAAACATTAAAAAGAATTCGTAATATCGGACATAGTAAAATGTAAATAATGAAGGCGATATTAAATCAGTAGCTTTAAATATCTTTACGAGTTGCAAAAAGCGAGAAAACACAATAAAGGACAAGCTAACAAAAGCGTGCAAATAACAAAGATATCTTTAAACATCTTTATAACGTTCGAATCGCGAACTTATTTAACACAAATTCTTCACCTTACGATTTGAGGTCGTTCGTATTTAGCTTTAGACGTGTAAATTGCTTATTTATACATTTAGTGGTGCACCTTCATAATAATATTATGTTTATTATTGAACAGACAAACATATTTATTGTGCTCTTCGATTTGTTAGCAGTTTTAAAGTGTTCATTTTTATGTGATATATTTATTACGGAGCATATTTTTTTTGCTTAGACGGGTGGACGAGCTCACAGCCCACCTGGGGTAAAGTGGTTACTGGAGCCCATGGACACCTACAACGTAAATGTGCCACCCACCTCGAGATATAAGTTCTAAGATCTCAGTATAGTTACAACGGCTGCCCCACCCTTCAAACCGAAACGCATTACTGCTTCACGGCAGAAATAGGCAGTGTGGTGGTACCTACCCGCGCGGACTCACAAGAGGTCCTACCACCAGTAAGAATTAACAGCATATTCAAAACGTTCCGTTTTGTTATAAACTGTATGAATGATTGAACTATTCTCGACGATTCCACTAGTAATTCTTCCACCGCAGCTTAGCATGAAAATTAGAGAAACATCTTTTTGGTTATAAATGAGCACGACCTCCTGTAGCCCAAAACAATCTATTTACGGTATTAAGTATTCTACCTATTACCATAAGACTTGAGGTTTAAGTCTCGATTGTATTCTTGTCACGACTCTCTTCTTCTTGTCCTTATCCCACATTATGTTGAGTTGGCGTAGCGTTTCCTTTCATCATGTCGCTTAAGGATTTAGTATGAGTTTCACGACCGGCCGCCTCTGGCTTATCTCTACCCCTGCTTAGATCTTTAGGTATCTCTTAGACTTAGGCTCCTTTCTTAGGTATCTCTATACATACACTGCAATATACATTCTAGTCATAGCTCTGTGTTTTCTAATTCAGAATGCTTCCCGCACAGGCTCTCAATATACCCATCCTATCAAGCAAGCAAGAAATACGGCAATTTCTAGATTGACATATATGTATTTACAAGAACTGTTTGTTGCACGAACAACGATTTCTATCACATTAAGGTAGTTGGGACATCTTTACAATACCACAAACGTTCGGTAACTAAAGGATGTGTCCAATTACTTCAAAACGTAGGCACAATAATGTTTTGCAAGCAGTTCAAGAAAATACGAACGGCCAATGACCCGTACCAGACTTTTTTCACATGTTCAGACAATGAAATATCTTGAATATATTCATCGTATTGTGTCGGCTTGAAAAAGCAATGGAGATTTATTTAAACTCTCTTCAGAAATTGCTACTGAACATATCAATAAGTAGTCGCAATAAATAATAACGTTTATTGTTAGACTCATCTAATAGTGTTTATTCCACATAAATTCAACTTTATATTTATAATACTAAATTAAATTATTAATAATTATAATTAAAAATGTTAAATATACTCATCTTGACTTTTTTTGTTTAAGGTAAGCAACGCAGTTGTTATAGAATATAAATGGTGAACAATGAAAGAGGTTCTCACGTAAGTTAAATTTGGAATATTCACTAATTGTGAAAATAGTTTATTTTACAGGATAACTTCAGTTCTGTTTCGGCTAATTTTCATTGCATAATTTTATTATTAAATAGCTCGTCTCAATTTTTGTTCTGTTACTCATCTAGCACCTATACTATATTAAAACATACTAGCAGCTATTCCTGGCTCTGTGCGGGAAAAGCAGAATGAAAGTAAGATACTGAAAGTATAAAATATGATAAGACGTCCGGTGCATTCGTATCGAGCGATGCACCGGTGTTCGAATCCCGCAGGCGGGTATCAATTTTTCTAATGAAATACGTACTTAACAAATCTTCACGATTGACTTCCACGGTGAAGGAATAACATCGTGTAATAAAAATCAAACCCGCAAAATATAATTTGCGTAATTACTGGTGGTAGGACCTCTTGTGAGTCCGCGCGGGTGGGTACCACCGCCCTGCCTGTTTCTGTCGTGAAGCAGTAATGCGTTTCGGTTTGAAGGGTAGGGCAGCCGTTCTAACTATACTTAGGACCTTAGAACTTATATCTCAAGGTAGGTGGCGCATTTACGTTGTAGATGTCCATGGGCTCCAGTAACCACTTAACACCAGGTGGGCTGTGAGCTCGTCCACCCAAATAAGCAATAAAAATAAAAATAAAAAAAACGTATTCCTTGCTCCGTGCGGGAAAAGCAAAATTAAAGTAAGATACTGAATGTATAAAATATGAAGTGTAATTTAGAGTATTATACCCAAAAAAAATTGTATCGAGACTTAATATGTACTGCGGCGTTGATTTTCCGTCGGTACCAATGTAGCGACCTGCACACCAGCTTCAGACCGATCACCCATTCATTCCAGTACATATATCAGTAGATTTTTTAAACGTGTTTTAATGATATTGACGCATCAATAGAATAAAACAAAGTATAATTGTCTTTGCTTAAATGATGCACAATATGTTGTTGTGAATGTTTAATTTAAATCTTTCAGGCTTCCTTCAAAAGTGATCGTTTACTCATTAAGCTTTGAACCCCTAATAAATCATCTTAGGGGTGAAATACATAAAAAATGCCAGAAGACGTGTTCGTTCATTTCTAACCAAAAAATTACGAACTACCCTTATTTGGCCCCCTTGGGGATGAAATTACCTAAAACATTTTTAGTGGATACAACATAAATGGCATCAACTACTAAAATGTCAAGTGTGTAACCCTAGCGGGATACTAAATCATATATGTATAGTATATAAATAGACTTTACTCTGATTTTAATTTGCCCTGTAGGAAAGCTCGAATTGAAGTTAAAGTCAATTTTTGTATATTTAAATTATTCTTTTTTCAAAATTGTTGTTTAACAGTAAAGAATAAAACAGAAAAGGTCTATATCTAATTAATTTGTAAAGCCTGCTTGTCATCAACGCATGAATTTTTTCTCTTTACTTAATGTCTCCACTTCTGTGCATTTTACTTTGTCTATTTGAAGACAAGCACTGACTTTTAAATTATGTATAAATAATATCGTGTTATCTATCGGGTCCAATAGCTTGTGAACATCAAGTGTGATCTTTTTATTGATCTACATCAGTGATTCTCAACCACTGTTCCGCGGCACTTTTGTGTGCCGCCAAATTTCAAAAGTGTGCCGCCAAATTTTGCGAATATATAATAATGTTAATACTATTAAATTATATAATTTTAAAAGAAAAATATTTTAAACATGAACATAATATATTTAAATCCACAAAAAAAAATTTATAGTATATTGTAGTTTATTTCGTATATTAAAATTTTTTGATAAACTATTTATGCAGTGTGTGTAGTAAGTAAATAATTTTTATCTTTTTTTTTTTGTGTGCCGCCAAATTTTGAAATCGTTAAATATGTGCCGCAACAAAAAAAAAGGTTGAGAATCACTGATCTACATAAAAGAAAAAAATGACAAATACTAAGGTGTAACCTAAGGAAGTTGACTAACAAAACAAATAAGCTTCACAATTTGGTTGACGCACCGAAATCACTTTAGCGATACAATTAATATTATGTTATCGTTATTAGACATCCATTGTACCCGTTTACTAATGACTTGTCAATGTGGGCCAATTAGTATCATATTAATTCTTCAACCTTTTGTATTTTGTTCATTTATCATAAGCGTTTTACTGACTTGTTTTTGATTACTGCTCATGCTAAGTGATCACCAGGGCCTAATATTTAATAGTATTGTTTTTGACGTACTCATGGGCTAAAGGATGTAAAGACGGCGTACTTGTATTGAACTATGGTCCTCCTGGTTGAGCCCTTGCTCGCCCACCTGCCCTGGTAAAACAGGAAAGGCCTCCGGACCAACAGTAATCTCTCAAACATAAAAAAAATGAACTATGCCTCAGGTAAATATAATTTTAAGATAATACGTACCCATAAAGGTACACGAATTACATCCGCGGTAAAGGTATAAAAATCTGAGATAAAATTGGACTGCACGTGCTAGAGTGTAATCACATTTGTGCCGTAAGCCAGGCTTTCCGATTTGAAGGGGATAATTATTGTTCAACAAGGGAATTGTAGCTTCGACCTTATTACTCCTGATGAGTGGCTAAATTCACGTTATGATATCTATAGAGCCCGGTAACTATTTAGCAATAGGGGACCGAAAAGTGACCCTCCCATTTAGTGTTTCGTCTTTCATTTCGTCACAATTTCAAATTCAATTGCTTTATAACAAAAACTGCTCTCAATTTGATATCCTCATTTTTCACTCATATGAATGAATCTAATTTCTAGTTAAAATTTTAGAATTTAATTTCACATATTTGTCATACTAGAATCATTGCACACTGTCTTACGAAGGGTTTGTATAAATAATAATTGAAGGGTGATTCACCCTTCCAGACGTGAAACACACGTCAATAGAATGTGGACGAATTTGAAATATATCAGCACATAGCTATTTCGTACTGCGCCGCCACTTTAAATTATTAATGCTAATAAAAGTTTTTTTAAATTTATTGCTTAGATGGGTAGACGAGCTCACAGCCCACCTGGTGTTGAGTGGTTACTGGAGCCCATAGACATCTACAACGTAAATACGCCACCCACCTCGAGATATAAGTGCTAAGGTCTCAGTATACTTACAACGGCTGCCTCACCCTTCAAACCGAAACGCAATACTGCTTCATGGCAGAAATAGGCGGGGTGGTGGTACCTACCTTTAAAGTAATTCGGGTGCTAGAATAGAAACTTTACAGCGCATTTCAACATTGACATTGTTCATGATAACAAAAATACGGTTTACGGTAGGCAGCGGCTTGGCTCTGCCCCTGGAATTGCTGAAGTCCATGGGCGACGATAACCACTCACCATCAGGTGAGCCGTATGCTCGTCTGCCTACAAGGGCAATTAAAAAAAAGAATAAAGAAAAAACTATAATTATTATTACACAGTTCTCGAACCTTTATGAGTTTAATCGCCGACGCAGCTATGCCAATATGCTATTCAAATCTTGTAGGTATGTTTAGGAGTTAACGAATGATTTCCACGATAAAGGTCTAGAGCATCGCCTTAACCCAACAATATTCCACTTATTTTCCAATATCGCTACCAAACTGCGTCTTCATAGGGTTAATGTAAAAATCAATGAGCTTCATTCGACATTTAACATTACTATGCAAAATCTGCGTATACAAATGTCTCGGGATTCCCTAAATTAAATATTAATTGTCGAACATCCGCGAGTAAAGCTTAATGTTGCAGTACATTAAGTGATAAGCCTATAATTATGTACGTCAAAACATGTTACGATATTTTTAAAATGTAGAATATTATCTTTGCACGTAAATGCATACAATTATATGGTAATAAATTAAATAAAAATATTGAGGTAGCTTCAAACTACATGATAGCCTTTACAACTTGAGGTCGATGTCTCAATTGGTATCACCTCCCCATAACAGCCTGGCCACGGGACATTCGCCGATGCGAATATTCGCGCGGTGCGAACGGCGAAGCGTCTAGCGACTAAAACAAGCGCATAGAAATGTACCTAACAAGCCACGCGCACCGGCGACCGGCGAAGCGACCGGCGAAATGTACCGAGCGAATCGTGCGATGCGGCGGGCGAGCAAAACAAATGCATGAATACGGACGGCGCGAGCCACGGAGTCGAGCGGTAGTCGCGGCGAATAGTGCAGTGATTAAATGAGTTTAGTTGTTTTCGCCGCGAAAAATTAACGCCGAAATTTTTATATTTTTTATTTATTTTTTATTTTATATTTTTAAAGTCGTCGTGGCCTAACGGACGTCCGGTGCAATCGTGTTGAGCGATGCACCGGTGTTCGAATATCAGGCGGGTACCAATTTTTGTAATGAAATACGTACTCAACAACACTCAACGTTCACGATTGATTTCCACGGTGAAGGAATAACATCGTGTGATAAAAATGAAATCTTCAAAATAATAATTTGCGTAATTACTGGTGGTAGGACCTCTTGTGAGTCTACACGGGTGGGTACTACCACCCTGCCTATTTCTGCCGTGAAGTAGTAATGCGTTTCGGTTTGAAGGGTGAGGCAGCCATTATAACTATACTTGAGACCTTAGAACTTATATCTCAAGGTGGGTGGCGCATTTACGTTGTGGATGTCTATGGGCTCCAGTAACCACTTAACACAAGGTGGGCTGTGAGCTCGTCCACCCATCTAAGCAATAAAAAAATAAAATAGCTGAAATACTAGCTAGACCAGCTATTTGGAAGTCTAGCCACCCAAAGTATTTCTCGTACTTCTTGTGGAATTCTCCATCTATAGGTATACTCCGATTCTTATTCAAATCATGTACTTCACAATCTTTTCCAAATAATAGGTCCTGAACCAAAAAACTATTAATTTGTAAGCAATATCGAGATAATTTCGATATAGACATTTCGCTGTCGGACTTCCTTACTAGTCGCGGCGGCGAACGTGAGTACCCGTGGCCTGCAAACGGTGCTGCGCGAATGGTCGCCTCGCCCACCGCTTCGCTGTTCGCACCGCCGATCCCCGTGGCCAGGCCGTAAGAGCTCACAATACACGTATTCAAACGTATTGCGGGTTTACTGCCTATAGACAAAGCCCATTAGGTTGCTCACCGGATTTTCTTCGTGGGTGGCGATTCAGATCCGGTGGTACATTCTGCGAAGCACTGCTCTTGCTAGGGCTTTTGTTAGCAAAAACTCTCAGGTTGAGTCCGAGAGCTCACCTACCCGTCCGCGAGAAGCTGGCATAGCCCATTAGGCTACCAGTGATTAGGTAGGAAAAAAAGGCTTACTAAAAAAAACAAAGGATAATTTAAATTGCCGAAACTTAATAATTTCAACCATAATATAATACTTATAAAACATTTTTTTGTTGTTTGAGCATTAAAAATAATGATTCATAGCGCTTGTCTCATTAGGACAGACTGGGCGGTTCAGCGTCTCAATTATATTCATTTAACAATTTTTTTTTGGGAGATGAATGACTCGTCACTTTATAGTGAACTAGGATTACGCTACTTATCGCGTTTGTTTCAAAATGAACAATTTCTATGTAATCTTCATTGTCTTCATAGAAGCATAATTGTATTGTTTTATCTAGGATGTGGTAAAATTTTATTTAAATTTATAAAATGTTATCCACATATCGGACTTTGTTAATGTGACGAAATAATATATTCAATTCTTGAACTACCTATAAGATTATAAAAGTTTCATCACAATCTATATATAGTAAGTACCTTTTATATCTGTCGAGCAAACATAAGCGAATAGATACGAGATATTTAAATTAGCATCGTTTACATTAACACATTTACATTACAATATTTTTTTATTCATAGTTACTAAAATAGCCTCAACATTTTTAGGGGCCTATTGTTTCATACATTACCTGGTTATGTCTATACTTACTGCGTGAACGGAAAATCCAACTTAAACAAAGTTCCAGACTTCGAGATGCTATTGATTCCTTCTGTGGGAAATGAAACGTAAAATTCAAGAAATGTTTACTAAAGAAAAATAGGCGGTAGTTAGGACAACTTTCAAATTTCGACGTATAGCGCCTTAGTCGTCCGTGAAAGTCCTCTTACTCGCTTCGGTTTCTTCAATACTGAGGGTCGTGACCACCTCCTCGCAACAAGAGCTTGCTGTGGATCACTTGATGACATTTGTTCCTATCTGCCTCTGAGCGTAGAGAATCGTGGACTGTTGTGTCTGGAGTAGTGCGAATTTGGCCAGTCCGTGACCACCAGAATTGTAAAGTATTCAAAACTTCGGAAATAACATATAGACAATAAAAAAACTAAATTAAAAGCTTAAATTAAATTATTTATATACATGTGTAGCCTCAGTTAAAATTATATCTGTAAATCTGATAAGCTAAGGAAATTTCATGGTAGTAGGTATTGCCTGGACATCACATCTAAAACTTTTTTGTAAATATCTCTAACGCAACGCATTGAAAGACTTCTGATATCGAAATTATGTTATTTTTTCGAGATATTCATCCATTAGTCATTTTTTGTTCACTCCGCGCTTCACATCCAAAAAGGTTTTAGTGTTTGAACAAACGATAATTGGTAATCTATTGACAGGTCATGTCTTAACACGTATGTTCATTACGCGATATAAAATAATACTAGTGGTCCCCCAGTAGTCGAAATTCGACTATAATTAATTGGAATTGTAAGTTAGTACACTATTATGATATTTTCATCATCATCATCATCATCAACAGCCTACAGTCGTCCACTGCTGGACATAAGCCTCTCCCAATCTACACCACTGAGCCCGGTCTGCGGCTCTCCTCATCCACTTCTTGCCGGCCACTGTGATATTTTATACTTCTATAATCACAAATTTCGCTAAGGCTACACTATAAAAAATTAATAATAAAGACAAACAATATTTAATCTATTCTCAATTTGACCACAGACGTCAAGAACAAAAGTTTGACAATAAATAAATAGTATGCATACGTGTGTGCGTCAAATACATGGTATGTAGTGTGTGTAATGTTTTCTTTATTGATATAATGTACCTTTTATGCATTATTTAAAAAAAAAATTAGCATTGTGCACCTCTTCTCTATTTTTTCTATAAGTGTGGAAAATTTCATACTCCTCCGTCCGCGCAATTTTCGTAAAAAGGGATACAAAATTTTTCCTTCACGTATTAATATATAGATAAATATGTACATACTTAAAAACTAAACAACACGCTTATATAGCAAGCCGAATACTTAATTTAATTATTACTTTTATCCTGCTGATACTGGTCATTATATTAGAGCGAAATTGTAAAGTGATTATTTTTTCATCAGTCCTTGATGCGTGTGGAAAATTTCGAGTTGATCAGACTTCGCGAAGTCGGTGAAAGTGACATTCAGATTTTTTTTTATTGATTCGATGTGCGGACGCGTTCACAGCCTACCTGGTTTTAAGTGGTTACTGGAGCCCATAGACATCTACAACGTAAATGACGCCACCCATCTTGAGATATGAGTTCTAAGGTCTCAGTTAGTTAGAACAGCTACCCCACCCTTCAAACCGAAACGCATTACTGCTTCACGGCAAAAATAAGCAAGGAGGTGGTACCTACCCGTGCGGACTCACAAGAGATCCTACCGCCAGTAAGATTCCATTACAAACATAAAGCCATATATCACAAAACTGTATTAGTAAAACTCGTCGAAACTCAAATAGTACCTCCTATTAAAATGTAAATCACGCCTGAATTATATAATTGTTCGTGAAAATTGTGCTAAATTATTGCTAAGTGCCAAGAAACCCATTTATTGACATGCACGAGGATTAGTGCTCCGTCACGAAGAGCCTTTAATGACACTTTCATGCTTTTTAATATCAGTCGATGTCGCTAACAATTTATTTCTAAAACTAGCTGACCCGGCAGACTTCGTAGTGCCTCAATCGATAAATAAGATACCTAAACTTTTGTATAAAATAAACTTAAAACAAACTAAAGGAATCGGTCCGACGGGAGACACATCAAAGGAAAAACAAAATCGTTATTTTTATTTAATTCCGAGCATTTTCATTCATTTATCTACCTTTTAAACCTTCTCTGGACTTTTACAAATAATTCCAGACCAAAATTAGCCAAATCGGTCCAGCCGTTCTCGAGTTTTAGCGAGACTAACGAACAGCAATTCATTTATATATATAGAGATTATAAGATTATCTTCATTACGTCAATGTTCCACAAACACAAAAATTGACATGAACTAGTGACCTAGTGGTTAAAGTTTTCCTTGTATCAACTTTTCAATATTGATAATCTATTATGTCTTTGCAAAATTGTGTTTCCTGTGATTTATGTAATATAATGATTGAATTTTAAATCAATGCAAACGTGGACAAAAGCCGTAATTTCTGTAATTTTTAAATCAAATTCTCCCCTTCTTTTAAGTGAATGTTTCTATACGGAATCGTCTATCTATATCGACTTGGGTTCCCTCTGTATTATGTACCGTATGTTCTGGGGAGTGCTCTGAGGAATTGTTTGAGATGATCCCCTCATCTCCTTTTTATCATCGCACCTCCCGCCATCGGAGCAGAGTTCATCTGGACCCGCTGCGTTCATCGACAGTGCGTTTCCAGAGGTCTTTTTTGCCACGTACCATCCGGCTATGGAATGAGCTCCCCTACACGGTGTTTCCTGAGCGCTATGACATGTCCTTCTTTAAAAGAGGCTTGTGGAGAGTATTAAGCGGTAGGCAGCGGCTTGGCTCTGCCCCTGGCATTGCTGAAGTCCATGGGCGACGGTAACCACTCACCATCAGGTGGGCCGTATGCTCTTCTGCCTGCAAGGGCAAAAAAAATATATTTATCTTAATTAAAATATTTTTTCTTATCTATTTATAATTACGAAGGTTAAACGAATTACAACAGTTTTTCCTCTTTCTTTATTTACATAGTAACAACCAATTAGTGCCTTTGTCATCTACACTCGTTTTCGATTCTATGGAGGTTTGTAAAAAATGCTTCTGACAACAGTTCGAAAATACGTATGAATATCAATGAAAATTAACATAAACGTGACATAAAGGATTATTCTCGAAAAAGTAATAATTTGCATTGCAAATCATCATCACTTATCAAAAGATTTAAACTTTTCTGAAATTCAAAGAACTTTTTGCTGACGAACTTGTGACACGTGATGTACAAAAATTCCTGTTTCTTTTGTACAAATATTAAATAACACATCCCAAAGCGTACAATACAACACAGCAGGTACGCTACCGTGTTATCCATCAGGTCGATAAGGCGCCCAATTTGTACATATATAACGGCACGTGATATTCGGAGTTAATGAAAATCAGTAAATGTTTTCTAAGACAGCTTATTCAGTTTTATTTATAATCGTTGTTATAAAAGTTGTGCAATGGATGTGCAAAGTTTTATGAGTTCTCATCAAATAAAATTTAGTGAACGAAAAAATAAGTCAGCATTCATTACCAATTTCTATCAAACATTCATTATTTTTCAAGTTATATTCACGATGATTCAAGATTAACAAATAACACACAAAAATATAAAAACATAAGATAGCACTGTTTACTTTGTCATAATGTGGAATTCTAGTTTGACGGCTTATCATCGGCAAATAAATGACATCCAATATTTGATGACCGCAAAATACAGTAAATTGAATATTTGAACAATAAAAATAAAAGGATAAGAAAATACTTATTCAAATATAAAAATAGAATCGACTCTTTGAACTTTTGGCTCGGTTCACTGAACTAGTATGGACTATTATTTTATAATCTATTTATATGTAACTAGCTGACCCGGCAGTTCGTAGTGCCTCAATCGATAAATAAAAGACCAAAACTTTTGTATAAAATAAACTTAAAACAAACAAAAGGAATCTGTCCAACGGGGGACACACCAAAGGAAAAACAAAATTGTTATTTTTATTTAATTCTGAGCATTTTCATTCATTTATCTACCTTTTAAACCTTCTCTGGACTTCCACAAATAATTCAAGACCAAAATTAGCCAAATCGGTCCAGCCGTTCTCATGTTTTAGCGAGACTAACGAACAGCAATTCATTTATATATATATAGATTATTTTAATTAAATTATAATCAATAACTTAATATTCGTTACGAATATTCGTGCACTAAGTATCACGGATTCATAAGGCTTATCTCACGAATCCGTCGATTTCAAGTGGCAATCCAATAAAACCAACAAAACGAATATGCAATGCCCAACATGCACTTAAAGAAAATGTACAGTACGTCTAAGTCCATTGTTCTTTTATCGGTCAAGTGTTTTCGTGAACAAAGCAATTGTAAGATTTTAGAAACGATAATCCCTTTATCGATATATAACTGAACATTTGAACGATACATTCCAATGAACGTGGATTGTCAAAAATACGGAAACAGTTTATTTCGTTAGGGAAATGCTTAGAGCTATTGTACTCAATGTAATGCCAGTATCTGTCTTCCAAGGGAAACTTTCAAACGGTTGTCTTAGCGGCGGCCACGTTAAATTGTTAAAATGCCGCGAAGGAACGTTCCTACGCTTTTTGTTTCCTACCTATGCTGATAGCCTTGAGAGGCTATTTCAGCTTCACCCTAACATGTAGGTGAGCTCACGGGGCTCAAACCGGAAGTGTTGTCTACACTGCCCCTAGCAAGAGTAGTGCTTCGCAGAATCTAGCACTGGATCGGAAACGCGACCCACTGAGAAGATCCGGTGAGAAACTCAGTGGGCTGTGTCTATGGGTTGATTCGCTCGTCGAGACCTTCGTCGCAAGCGACGGGTTTGATGAGGACAGTGACCGTCGTGTTTTGGGCGACATCGACAATACGCTAATAACGCTAATTTCATATATTAGGTCTTTATCTGAGAAATTGCGGTTTAAGATACAATGACATCAATCTACTGCTGCTAGCTCGGCGGTAGATTGAATATCGTCAGCTTTCACTATCACCTACAATTCTGCATTGTTGCCTCTAGTTTTTGGGTGACCACAAGGTAATTTTTTTGGATCAAAATTTCCATCTCGGAAGCCTTCAAACCAATAAAGAGTTGCGCGTTCGTTTATAGTGTTCACTCCATACATCTCAATAATATTGTGCGACGTTTTTGCGGCATTGCTACCGCGATAGAATTCGTATTCCGTGATTACACGTATTTTTATTGATGAAAAAGTTACAAAAGCTACAAAAGTCAGTAAAAATAAAGACTAATCAATACACAAATAAATGAATTTAAAAATAGCGTCCCTTATCACTACATAATATAAAACAAAGTCGCTTTCTCTGTCCCTATATCCCTATGTGTGCTTAAATATTTAAAATTACGCAACGGATTTTGATGCGGTTTTTTATTAGATAGAATGATTGAAGAGGAAGGTTTAAATGTATAATAACATCCATTAAATAGTGGAAAAATCAATAATAAATTACAGTATCCGAAGCGAAGCGAGAGCGGGTCGATAGTTTTGAAATAAAATTCATTTGAATTTAGAATTTACTGCCTAATTGAAACAGAATTTACTGCCTAACATAATTGTAAAACGGCCAATCCTTAGGTAAATAGATCTACATACATATTATTATCGCATGAGAGAATTCTTAATAATCGAATCTTATTCCTTTTAATAAAACTTCGCACAGCAATTTACCATTTTGTTAGTTCATGTTCTAAACGTTTGCGCGTCATTTATCCGATCGGGTCGTACAACTGTTAATAACACATCTAGGATACGTATTCTCACGCCGTCTGTCATATCGGAGTGGTGCTATAAATTACAAGGCACAAAGTAATTCCAGTTTATTGGTTTATTCCATAGCTATGAGTAACACTTAAGCATACACTTCAGATTTTTTATTTTATTGCTTCGATGGGTAGACGAACGAGCTCATAGCCCACCTGGTGTCAAGTGGTTACCGCAGCCCATAGAACATCTACAACGTAAATTCCGCCACCCGGCTCGAGATATGAGTTCTAAGTCTCAGTGATTAGTGTACATCGGCTGCCTCAGCCTTCAAACCGAAACGCATTACTGTTTCACGACAGACATGGGCAGGGTGGTGATACCCGTGCGGACTCGCAAGACGTCCTAACACCAGTACCAGTTTCAATAAATTAGTCAATTTCGACTAAAAACTACTGTTAAATTTTCTGGTAGTGCCACGGTCGAAAATTAAGTACCGAATTTTATGACTAAATATGTTCCTCCCGAATAGCTATCACGATGAAGAAATATCATCTATACTAATATTATAGAGAAGAAAGATTTGATTGTTTGTTTGTATTGAATAGGCTCCGAAACTACTGAACCGATTTGAAAAAATCTTTCACTGTTTGGAAGCTACACTATACCCGAGTGAAATAGGCTATTTTTTTCTTTTTTTTAAATTAGGGATTCTTACTAAAACTCCAAAAATGTACCTAACCCAAGGTGTAAAAACATACCTAAGTTTGAAGTCGTCGTGGCCTAAACGATAAGACGTCCGGTGCATTCGTGTTGAGCGATGCACCGGTGTTCGAATCCCGCGGGCTGGTACCATTTTTTCTAATGAAATACGTACTCAACAAATGTTCATGATTGACTTCCACGGTGAAGGAATAACATCGTGTAATAAAAGTGAAACCCGCAAAATTATAATTTGCGTAATTACTGGTGGTAGGACCTCTTGTGATATCCGCGCGGGTAGGTACCACCGCCCGGCCTATTTCTGCCGTGAAGCAGTAATGCGTTTCGGTTTGAAGGGTGGGGCAGCCGTTGTAACTATACTGAGACCTTAGAACTTATATCTCAAGGTGGGTGGCGCATTTACGTTGTAGATGTCTATGAGCTCCAGTAACCACTTAACACTAGGTGGGCTGTGAGCTCGTCCACACATCTAAGCAATAAAAAATAAATACCTAAAATATTCATTACATCGCGTGCGCTGCGAAAACTATTGATGATAGAATAAAATAATGTACCATGGCTTTGTAGAACACATTATTATTTACAAAACGTGTCGTGGCAGTATGTCTAACTATTACAGGTATGCCACAATAAGTGTTATTTTATTGAAAACAATAAAATAACGTCAAATATCATTTACAGGGAAGCTCTGACTCAATAAGCTCAATGGCTTATGTTTTGTATGTATGCCCTTTTTACGAAAATTAGAAAGTAAATAATATAAAAACAACAAAAAAGAGATAAAAAAGAAAGTCATTTAAATGAAAATAAAAGTTCATTAAAATAACTAAAATATTCAAACTATCTTTATAATTTTCTTTTTTTTAGTAACCTGACGCAAATAGAAGGGTTGATGATGTGTGTGTATTATAATTTTTTATTTTGAAATTATTGCTAAAGACTCGAGCAAAGCTGGAGCGGGCCGCTAGTAGTGTCATAAAATGAAAAGCAAAAAAATCCTTTCTTTCCACAATTACAACTGAGTGTATTTTAAGGCTGCTCAGGTATATACCAACATACTATTACCATCTATTTTCACCGCGAAGTAATTTAATTTCGAGAGTAATTTAATATCGGGTTCATAAGCCCTTCTGCAGCAATAAAACACAAGGCAGGACAATGATCGAAAGACGTGACATCAAAGTATTAATAATTCAACATTGTCCTTAGGAACGCACTGAATTTGATTTCCTAGAAGGAAAAATCATAAGGAAAAAAAAATACCACAGAGTACTATTCTTGTGTTTGTATTAAGCTACGTAGATTTTAGTTGAGGAATTTGCGTCAGAATCGTTTGACGCTACGTTACGTCAAAAGGAATTAATCTCAGCATACTTAATTTTATTAGAATACACCTGCAAATGATCTTGAACCCGATGTCACCAGAGTTTATAGATAATACAAAAAGAATGTAGAATATACCTTGAAACACGACATAAAGTTTATATTCTCTGAATTTGTTTGTTAATCCGTGCGCGTGAACTTCAGAAGTCGCATGGAAAACATTTTATTTGAGCTACTACACAACGTGACGAAAACACAATACAGAAAGCGATAGGGCCTAAGAGCATTTTAGTCTGTTAAAAACTTAATATGTAGCTTTGTATTATATGACGTTATTGTGTTTTTTTTCTCATAAGACAAAGACCTTGAGAAGTATTTTTTAATTGTAATTTGATCAGTAGTTTTTAGGTGTTGCGAACGCTACAGTAGATATAGAATACATTAGTTTTACAATACAGATTATCACATTCCGTTTCGAATTTTGCTTTGAATTGAAAAGGGGTCGTTATGTCCCAGCACTTAAGAATTGAGATCCGTCTATTTGCTTGATTGTAATCTCGCTATTATAGGTACTACGGATGTCTACTGAGAAAAACAAAAATGTCGTTGGTCTATTTCTACTTATTGATGGCCAGACAGACGTAGTATATTTTTTAACGCTAACAATTTTTTCATAAAAAAAAAAAACCCAAATTCAACACAGCCTTTACCATAATTTGAGACTTCACTACAACTACTGTACAACAGATCGATATTTTTCTTCGGCTTTATGAATTATATTATTTATCTAAAAGCTATGTAAATTTGTTAACGTTTTCGTAAATTACATTCGGACGAGCTAGTATTAGCGTACAGATCACGTCCTATAGACGCGTATTGATTTAAATACTCAGATATTCGAATATGTTGTCATTCACGTGGGCTTCTTATAGTCAATGCAACGCATGTACACCCTGGTAAGGGTTTTACCCACTGGCTAATGAGATAGGACGCTTGCTTTGAACAGAAATAAGACCAAAGGCCCGTTGAGGTATTTTTATGTAGTGTCGAAATCACCTATCCACTTTGAGATACGAGATGAGATTATGCGTGCATTAACATAGAATGAACGCCATGTTTTACCAAAATGACCGACCGCCAGTATCTATATATTAATACGTGAAGCAAAAACTTTATACCCCTTTTCACGAAAATTGCGCGGACGGAGGAGTATGAAATTTCTCACACGTATGGAGAATATAGAGAAGGAGTGCACAATGCTAATATTTTTTTAAATACTGCATCAAAAATATTTTAAATCGATAAAGAAAACATTACACACGCTACCATATGTTTGACACACACGCATATGAATACTCTATGTTTATTGTCAAACTTTTGTTGCTCTGTTAGTCTGTGATCAAATTGAGAATAGGTTAATATTTTTTATTTGTCTATAGTCTTGTAGTCTTGGCGAAATCTGTAATTATATTATAGAAGTATAATATTATTTGACACTAGAACCATAATAACGTTCAAACTTATAATTTCAATTAATTATAGTCGAATTTCGTCTACTGCGGGACCACTAGTATTATATAATGTCCATCATCATCATCATTCCTTCCTATTACCCTCTGCTGGCGTGAAGGGCTCGAACCAAATTTTTCCATTTACATCGGTCTTGGGCAATCTGTTCTAGCTCCTCCCACGTCATGCCCAAGACCCCTAGCTCCTGCTCCACCGAGCGACGCCAAGTTGTTCTGGGGCGGCCTCTCTTCCTCTTGCCAGACACTTTCCAGGTCAGTGCTCTCTTTGATAGGTGGGTAGCGGGCTTTCTCAAAATGTGACCAATCCAATGCCACTTCCGCGTAAGGATCTCCTTCTCCATTGGTGTCTGCTCAGTGATCCTCCACAGCTCTTTGTTGCTGATCTTCTCATGCCAAACGATTTTCAAAATTTGATGCAGGCACTTATTCACAAACACTTGAAATTTTCTTATCAAGTCCTTGCGAACAAACCAAGTTTCAATATAATGTCCAAAATGTAATAAAATAGGATGGACTCGTTTTTAGTTACTTACTCGTTTATTTTATTGCGTAAACTCACCGCTTACTTCAGGGTCGTAATGGTCTTAAATCACTCACTAACTGAGTAAATAGAGGGTAAATAGAGGGCTATCTGAATTAAATATCGTTTTGGTCCGACATGTATTAGCGAAATTTTAGTATGTTGTGATGAATGTAATGTTTTTTTGAAAATACTTGACTTAAACAAATGAAGATCCAAACAATGAAGATTAGTGTTCTAGAAAATAATTCAAAAATTACGCTGATCGAGTCATTTTTAAGTTTATTTAAAATTGTAATTCTGAAATCTTGTTGACTTGTTTCTGTTATACATATAAGTTAGCTCATCGCCAATAACATTAACTGAGCCCACTGAGTTTCTCCCCGGATCTTCTCTTCACTGGTGGTAGGACCTCTTGGGAGTCCGCACGGGTAGGTACCACCACCTCGCCTATTTTTCGCCGTGAAGCAGTAATGCGTTTCGGTTCGAAGAGTGGGGTAGCCGTTGTAACTATACTGAGATCTCAGAACTTATATCTCGAGGTGGGTGGCGCATTTACGTTGTAGATGTCTATGGGCTCCAGTAACCACTTAACACCAGGTGGGCTGTGAGCTCGTTCATCCATCTAAGCAATAAAAAAAAAAAAAAAGTGGGTCGCGTTTCCGATCCGGTAGTAGATTCTGCGAAGCACTGCTCTTGCTAGAGCCAGTATTATCAACACACCCGGTTAGAGCCCCGTAAGCTCACCTACACGTCAAGGAAAAGCTGAAATAGCCTCTCAAGGCTATTATTAGCATAGGTAGGGATAAAAAAACATTAACTGTAACTTTTTGAGCTACAGCTGGTACTCCGAGGAAATATTCTAGCCACACACAGTATTAATAGTACTATGACTATCTATACTATATGGCGTGTGACGCACAAATTGCTTCAACTATATTAAAATATGTGTATGTGTATAACAATGTCTTGCAGTGAATATTTTGCGGAAATCGAATCGAAGCCTGCCCAGGATTCATTCTAGAACCGGCAAATCATGTTCATTGAATGACGTTTGACTTTTGGATTGTAAAAGATAGATGGGTTCGTTATATTATGAGCCTTTGAATATTTAACATTTTTTTGCGTTTAGTTTTGTAGATACTGTGATTATGAAAATATAACCACATTAATATCCATATCTAGCACAAAATTGATGTTCAAATAATTAATATTGCTAGCTAAATTTAGACAGTTATGAATTATGAACATTAATCTATGTTTTCTGACCGACTAATAAATAATGTATTTCAACACCGATATATATAACATTGGATCCAATTAAAGTTGGATCAAACTGACGAGAAATCCATACCAGTTTTTAGTTACGTAAACATTGTCAATTAGTGTTAAATCTGTAAGGCATTAGACATTATTATTGGACACGGAAATTGGCCACACATCACAGAATATATTTACGGAGCCCTTAATATTACCGACATATATTAAATGTATGCAGCTGATCATTCACCGTTAGGTCTGGCCACAAAGCCAATGAAAAAGTACATATTAATGATAGTATTTCAAATTGGCTAAACATTATTGATGGAGTGCACAAACGCAGGCACAGAATTATAACAACCTCTTTATGTTTTTTTTTGAATAAAGACTGGAATATTCCACGCTTGAATTTTTAAAATATGGGCTATCAATAATAATATACTAATATAATATAAAATATGGGAATTATTTAAATATCCGATCTTAGACACGAAATATCAAGTTTTTTTTATAAAAAATATATTTCGCTCTAGGCAGACCAGCGTACGGCCCACCTGGTAGTTAGTGGTTCCAGTCACCCTTGGACATCAGCGATGCCAGGGACAGAGCCAAGATACTGCCTGCCGTAAAAATGAGAATAAATGAGAGAATGTTATATTTACTTAAAACTTAAACGGAATTTTCTTGCTGACGTGTAATGTAATGTAATTTGAGTTATTTTTGCATATATAGGCGAACGGGGTGACGACCCACTTGGTGTTAAGTGATCGCTGGGAACCTATAAATTTCATAGAGACAATACCATCCGTCTTTAATTATCCGGGGATCAAACATCATTTGGCTGTATCATCATCATTATTATCATAGAATTTACAGCTCAGGGTGGGCCTTAGCCTGGTCCAGTATATCCCTCCAGTCTGCTCTGTTCAGGGCTTTCTCCTTCCAGTTCTTGACACCGATAACTTTAAGGTCGTTGTCTATGCCATCTAAACATCAGAGAAGCCATCTAAAATCGGAGATGGCGTTATCACCATTGGCTTGTACAACAGCTTTCAAATAGGAACATTTTCGCAGCAGATATAGATAGGTCTATGGTGCCTCCAAGTGCGTACGAAAACAGTGCACCCACCCACCACGACTAGTATTAAAAAGTTATTTAAAATCAATTAAAGAGTAGTTTAAAAGCAAATCGACTTTTAATATTTTTTACAATGAAAACTTTAGATTACGCTTGAATTAATTACCTAAGTATATTGTTTATCGGGATCTAACTTTATTTTTGTATTCCAGTTTTAATAAAATTAAACAATTGTGTTATAATGATATGCTACAATCCAGCTTGATGAAAACCATCTTATTGCGGGATAGAGACAATCGCCGGATCTTCTCAGTGCACTGCTCTTGCTAGGGTCAGTGTTAGCATCACATAGGTTTGAGCCCCGTGAGCTCACCTACTAGTTAAGGTTACGCTGAAATCAAGCCTCTCAAGGATATCAGCTTAGGTAGAAGAAGAAAAAAATTAGATGGATGTAATATGCTCTGCGTAAACCCTGTCCCACCGTCTCAATAGTTCCGACTGGGGTGGGGCGCCGGTTGTGAGCGGCAGGAGTTTTTAGTGAGGTTCAACACCCCCACATACCCCATCTGCCGCGCGGGTGGGGATCGGGCGATTTTTTCCTGTGGAAAAAAAATAGATATAGGTCATAGGAGTTATTAGATTCACCTCTACGAGTATTTTAGATACCTACTCAATTTATAGTATTTTGTTATTGTATAAAATCCATTCAAAACGTATGTTACGAGTTATATAACAAACGCAAAGTATGTTAAGTAATTAATTTTATGTAAAAACGTGTTTCTTAGACAACAAAAATAATAAATAGAGAATAGATATAGTAATAGATATTGTTATTCAATCGCAGATGCTAACTAGTTTTAGCGAATCTCAACGTTTAATTAAGTTTTAAAATGATCTTTATTTCAAGGATATATTGTACGTTTTTACTCGTATGGGAAGATTATCTATCTATATCTATACTTAATATTATAAAGAGGAAAGATTTGTTTGTTTGTTTGTTTCGAATAGGCTCCGAAACTACTGGACCGATTTGAAAAATTCTTTTTCCATTAGAAGCCGACATTGTCCCTGATGAACATAGACTACTTTTATTACTGTTTTTTTTATTTTATTTTTTTGGTTTATGTGTGTTTTAATGTTTCCGAAGCGAAGCGAGGGCGGGTCGCTAGTTTCGTTATAATTTAAGAAGCACAGTGATACGTCAAACTTTTTTTTATGTCGTCCTTGGTCAGACTAATTCAAGTCGAGGCAGGCCTATAAGTTCAAAAATACTTATTACAATGAGTTTCTGGCCGGATCTTCTCAGTGGGTCGCGTTTCCGATCCGGTGGTAGATTCTGCGAAGCTTCTAATTAAGTTGAATCCTGAAGACGCATCTGTTTCATGCCGCTATGTATGTAGGAACCCTGAAAACTTTATTCTTTGAATACCGTAGAAGTGCACTATGAAGGGATTCCTTGAAATTGTAGCCGTCAAAGGGTGACATGTGTGCTAAGTTTGTACAAAGGATCTCCTAACACTGTGAACTGAAATATATACTCTTGGAAAGAAATGAAAAAAGAAGAATTTTGAATTCAATATGTAAACACGGCCGCTTATACGCAGCGGACACCCAAGCAGGCGATGAATTTTTGAAGGTGAATAAGCGAGGAACAACCTTCGTATTTTGTAGCAAATTTTTTTTATAAGCAAGCACACCTGTTATTGTTTTTTTTTTATTTGTTGCTTAGATGAGTGGACGAGGTCACAGCCCACCTGGTGTGAAGTGGTTACTGGAGCCCATAGATATCTACGACGTAAATGCGCCACCCACCTTGAGATATAAGTTTTAAGGTCTCAAGTATAGTTACAACGGCTGCCCCGCCCTTCAAACCGAAACGCATTACTTCACCGTGGAAGTCAATCGTGAACGTTTGCTAACTACGTATTTCAATAGAAAATTTGGTACCTGCCCGCGGGATTCGCACACCGTCACGGTTGCCTTGCTAGATATGAACGCACCGGGCATCTTACGGAAATGGCTCTCGCATCGCGAGTTTCTTTTGTTTATTGATTCAACCTTTATTGCTGTGTAAACGGCTTAAGCAACTAATAATGTTATATGGCCAGTCCATACACATCAATCACAAGGGGAATCCCGCCACTCACTATAACAGATCTCTCAATTGCATAACTGCCACCTCATCTTTCAAACCGAAACGAATCTAACATCCACAGTTTCCCCAGCCCTCTTCAAACAAGTCTTTCATAAAGTACTTAGCGGTAGGCAGCCACTTGGCTATACCCATGGCATAGCCGACGTCTTTGAGTGACGGTAATCACTCCCCCTTAGATGCTCGTCAAAGGCCTTAATAAAACAATGTGTGTACAATGTCACGTTCAACGGCCATCTGGTGTAGTGGTAAGTGACATGGTCACTACACAAGGGGGTCGCGGGTTCGAATCCCGCCAAGGGAAGATATTTGTATGATAAATATAAATGTCTTTTCCAGGGTTATGGATGTATATTAAAATTTGTGTATGTGTATAATAAAAATCTAATATTTATTTCCGTTATCTGGTACCTGTAACACAAGTTCTTTACGAACTTATCACGGGACCAGTTAACGTGGCGTGACTGTTAGTAAATATTTATTTATTTATTTATTTATGTGTACCTAGTACTTTATTGCTAAATGATTACATTTTTCGCGGCCAGACCGTGTGCATGTGCCTACAGTAAACCCAGTATTTCTCTTTTGGGTCTTTCTGGACTGAGGCAAAATCTAAACCCGAATACAATAGGAAACATATCAAAGCCTTCATCATCAACCAAATACACGGGTCGGAAGTAACACGTCGGAATACAAACGAAATAAAGGTCAGCGCTTTGTATGCGAAGCTGGTCACCACCAGCCTAATATGGCACTTGTTAGTGACAACGATAACCTTATGAGGTCACATCGCCTATTGTTAATCGCCTGTGCCGCGTGAGACACAGATTAGGACATCAACTGACTATTGGGCGCCTTTTTTGTTAGAAGGGCGCTATGAGCGAAAGGGAAATATGTTTGAGTTTATTTATATCTTCAGCCTTTTGCTTCGATCAACAATAGTAACTAGATAAATGGATACGTACAAAATTAAAGCAAAAACTGTCCGCGTGAATATATACTTATATAGCTACATTCGTTTACTAACAAACGGAGAAAAAAGTTTTGAAACACTTTTACGTTCAAACTAATAACAACTATAGCACCTAGTAATAAAGTCACAAATCTCCAAAACATTATCTAATACTTACGATCATTCGTCACATAAAACGAGCAAAGCAATAAATTACTCCTGTCACTTACCAATAAAAAGACATATTTTAAACAACTTTTAATGTTAAATCAATCTTAAAGGCAACAAATAAAGTAACTTTTCCCTTAATTGCTCTGAGAACTAACATCGTTTTGCTTTATTTATTTTTGCTTCTTGAAATGCCGATTTCTATTTACTACAGGAGGTAAGGGAGTCGCGCTTAACACTAAAATAATTTATTAATGAATTAAAGTAAAAGTTTAGTTGTTTACTTTTTATGTTTTGGAAATGTATGTGTGTTAGTATCTATACATTACTTATTATTTTATTAGCGTTACGTTTTTGTGATATATATAATTTTAAGTTTTCGCGACCAGTTCACATAATAAAACAACGTTTAAACGGTTTCAAGCGTGGTATTTTTATTACAATGTTTCGGCCACGTTTCAGTAGCCGTGAGCACGGAAGGCAAAGATGTCCAGTGTCAATAAGCGGAG
>NW_021011494.1:2388354-2561216 GCF_003987935.1 Bombyx mandarina
TAAATGACAATTATTGTATGACGAAGCATAGGTAGTGTTTATAGATGTAATATTTTCATACAAGGTCATGATCTGTCACGATCAACTTTAAGCAAGAACTGCTATAGTTAAGAAACAAATTTATTAAATTTAATTCAAATTGTCTACTATGTTTGTAATGGAAAGCTGACATGTTTATATTTCGCACAAATGACTTAAGTGACATTGAATGATTTGATTATCTAGACTTAATTAACTTTTAGATAACTTTCGATTTAATGTGTACGCTAGTAGGATTATTCTAGAGGAGTTATTGTTATTCGAAATTTTATACAATTGTACGTTCATACAATCTTTTAACAGAAAATTGTTTGTAATATAGGGAAATTAAATAGCTTACAGAGAATTACAGCTTTTTATTTTAAAAAACTGTTTTCTCTCTGTATGAAAAGATCTTATCGATTAGAATGCTGAACACAATCAAACATTCCTTAATATCTCATAAGTACTACCGGGAATTTCAGCGATTCTAAACGATAAGATTTTTTCATAAAGAGAGTTATTAAAAATATTAAAATTACTAAAAAAGCCACCTGGTGGGGGGTAGGGAGACTAATAATCGACCGTAGCGACGCCTGCTGGACCGGGCTTTAACTAAAGCAAAAATAAAAATGAGAGTTGCGCATCTATCTCGAATATATTAAGTGTATAATCTATGATGCCTGCAATTTGTGTCTCAAACAAAAAAAAAAAGTATGGTTGCCGCTGTTATAATTCACTTCATCTAAAAAAATAAATAAACATTTGATTTCACTTAATTACATTCCATTTCACATAATAAGTATAGTCTTGGCCTTCCAAATGCTTTAGCGGTATAGACTTCTTTCCGTGTGCCTATCCAAGGAATGAAAAACTTATAGAAAACAAAATTTCAATGTTTTCATGAGACCGATTTTGCGCTAATAAACTCTGATTCTTTGATAAATATCAATCATGAAATGTCGATTGACGAAATTATAGGAAAAACTACATTCTTGTAATTTTGTATATTAAAATTAGTCATTCAAAGTTAAAAATCCAGTAATACCTAACCACAATGTCGATGATAACTGGCACTCTTAATCAATACATACAATGTGTGGAACGTATGTACAGAACGGGACAAGGTAACATATTGTCTAGACTGTTGTCTCTAAGAGATGAACATGTCTACAATAGGAATCTATTATCGAGCGATATTGCAACCCTTGTCACAGGAAATTGTGTTGCTCCATTAGATGAACTTGTAATTGCACACTTATCATGTCTTAAGGTGAGATATATGAATTTAATTCTGGTTTTAAATTGATAAATATAGATTAAAAAATAGCAAATGTACCATTATTAATCTGGCCGTTACTACAGCCAATAATTGTAGTGTGAATATTACCTGTTAAGTGTATTTTAAATATATCGTTTTATTAGCTTCTCGTCAAATACTTTTACTGGTGGCAAGACCTCTTGAGTCAGTAGTAGTCAGAAGCAGTAATGCATTTCGGTTAGAGACTGAGACCTTAGAACTTATATTTCAATATGGGTGGCGCATTTACGTTGTAGATATCTATGGGCTCCAGTAACCACTTAACACCAGGTGGGCTGTGAGCTCATCCACCGATCTAAGCAATAAAAAAAAATGCTTTGCATTCCAGGCATTATATGCAAGTGATTACATTGAGGCATACGATCATCAGAGTATATGTGTGGCCTCTGTCGTAAAGCTATTACAGGGACAGAAAGAAGAGAACTGGTGCCTTCCGGTTATGTATGCTGCATGTTTAGATCTTAGACTTGTTGCACAGAAAGCAGAGGCATCTAGCCGTAAGTATGAATTTGCATACATCATTCAAGAGCTAAGATAAGATGGTAATAGTATCAAGTGATTAGGGCATTAAGAATAAGATGCCTGGAGTACTCGTATTGAAATCTTCAAATGCCAAGGAAAACAATGTGTCATAGAAATGAGATCTTATAGTATTTATGGTGGTCGGTTGTGTTATAAGTTTGCACAACTAGTTATTACCAAACTGCCTGTATCTGTAGTAAAGCAAGCATGTATTCTAGCTTGAAGAATGGTGCAGCAATTACACTATACAATTCAGCCTTAAACTTTATCACTTAAGGCAGACTTCACAAAGTAACATCTACAGACTCTAGTAAACACTCATCATCTGGTGGCTGTATAAGTGCAAGTTCCCTTCCACTGAAGATTTGTCTCCTTAATTTTGTTTGAAGAGTCACAAGCCCAAGTGCTCAGTATATTCACAGGTGGTAGGATTCAACTCTGTTATGGTGGAACAGTGTCGAAAAGACGATGAAATTATCTCAAATACTTGCATGAGTTTTGTCTTAGTTAATATTTTGTTAAATAATCTGTATTCTGTACAATTAAATTCATTTGTCAATATTTCAGCTCAAAATGGCAGTAAAATTATGGAAAAAGCAGCAGAGAGCTTATTAGCTTGCTTCAGAGTCTGTGCTGCTGACAACAGAGCTTCAGATGTGGATACCAAAAAGATAGGCATGTTGTGTCTTGTAAACCAACTTCTTAAAGTATATTTCAGGATAAACAAGCTCCACCTTTGCAAACCATTGATTAGAGCCATTGATTCTTCACCGTTCAAAGACCAATTCCCACTGGCCCAACAAATTACGTACAGATATTTTGTGGGCCGTAAAGCCATGTTTGACTCAGACTATCGTCTAGCTGATGAATACTTATCATTTGCTTTTGAAAATTGTCACAGAAGAAGCATACGAAATAAAAGACTCATTCTAACTTATTTAGTTCCTGTGAAAATGCTGTTGGGTTTCATGCCCGCAAAATATTTACTAGAGAAATATGATTTGCTACAATTCTGGGATCTAATATCAGCTGTGAAAAATGGAGATTTGCGTGGTATCGATATGGTTATGGAGGAACATGAAAAGTTCTTCATAACGGCTGGTATTTATTTGATCGTAGAAAAATTAAAGATTACAGCATACAGAAATTTGTTTAGGAAAGTATATTTAGCGGAGAATTCACATCAGATAGACATAGCTAGCTTCGAGGCAGCACTACAAATAATGGGACAAGAAGATGTTGATTCAGATGAAACTCAATGTATTGTTGCAAATCTCATATATGATGGAAAAATCAAAGGATACATCTCATACCAACACAAGAAAGTGGTTGTCAGTAAACAAAATGCTTTTCCTCCATTATCTAGTCTGTATTAAATTTATACCATTTAAATAATACCTAGGGGAATACACACTTAATTTTTTGATTGTTTTAATAAAAATTAAGATTCCATTAGCATAAAGGCTGATTAAGTGAAATGTGATGATGAGCAATTGTATATCTGACGCAATTTCACTATTTAAATACTTTCTTTTTTATTACATATAATATCCATAAAAATACACAAAACAGTTCAGTAGTCCAGTTTTTTTATTTTAGTAGCACTAATGTGTTTAGGGTTGTCATTAAATAAAATAGAAACTCACAACGGTAGGGGTGTCTTTACACCAAAATTTGTCATTAATAAAACAAAATATTATACATAATAACATAATACATAACATGAGTCCAAACCTTAAGTTGTCAGTGAATATGGATAAGCACTATAACAATAATATCTATTAATTGAGTGTCATTAATGTGGATTTTAATAAAAGATGATGATGATGAGAGATGAATGACATGATGTGTAATTGTTTTGAATCCTGCTTGATCTGTATTATGTTTAAAATTTAAATAAACGTCTAGGGATTACAGATAAATAATAATTTTGAATTCGATATTTCGCGTCGTTCGGAATCTCTATTTATGAAAATACTATTTGTCCCTGTTATGTATCGTATGTTGCAAATATATTCCATTACCAAAGTGAGCAATAGTTTCAATGTTCCCATCACTAGGAGAACACGCTACGCACTGAATTTTTCACCGGCTTTGCAAAATGGTTCCGATCATAGATTTATACATTTAAATTCCGATAGCGTGGTAGATTCAGCGAAGCACTGATTCGAACTAGCGCAAATGGTACCAAAAGTCTCAGGTTGAGCCCCGTAAGCTCACCTACCCGTTAAATGAAATCAGAATAGCCCTTCGAAGCTACTTAATTGGGCAGGTTAAAACAAAACTACGACTTAACATCATCATCTACTCCGTGTGCTTAGTATAAGTTAACGTTCTCGATCGCGTAAAAGTTAACTACCTCAAATTTGTATTGAACTGGAACGTTTGCCTACGTTTACCGCTAGGGGCGCTGTTCCAACTGCATACAAATTTAAGTTTACTTTTACGCTATCGAGAACGTTAAAAACTAACACTAAGCACACTGAGTAGATGATGTTACGGATATAATTGGATAGTAAACTTAAAAATACATAATCAGTTATATATTATAGGAAAAGTTTTGATGACGTGACAACGTCTTATAATTCGATGGAGCCGGCTGCACGCACGAAAAAAACATGACTCATAGAGGCGTTCCATTTGAGGCTTGAAGTGCAAGCGAGAGCGCGCAACGAGCAACAAAGAGGCACAATCAACCTCCGCGTTCGGCAGCGTTCGACATCTGTCTCTCTCCTACTTGAGTGAGCCATGCATCCGCGTGGACAGCTGCTATACAATAATACATTTACATGTTTTCGTCAAGTATGAAGTTCAGTAAAAAGTGAATGTGGTGTTAATTTTTTTTTTTGTTTTTTTTTTTTTTTACATATATTTAATATACATCCATAACCCTGGAAAATACATTTATATTTATCATACAAATATCTTCCCTTGGCGGGATTCGAACCCGCGACCCCCTTGTGTAGTGACCATGTCACTTACCACTACACCAGACGGCTGTTCATGAAATTCTGAATTCACCTGTATAAAACTTATAACGTTTTTCTACCATTTCAGTATTTACCAAAAACCATTTATTTAAATATTCCGAAAACTGTTTCTGGAGAAAAATAAAATGTCTTTACTACTGGATACGTTTTGTTATTTAAAGCTATGTTCTTTGTTGACATATAATACTCGTATTTAAGGTTGATCATAATTATTATGACAAACGACTGCAAGGGAATGTCCTCTATCGAGCAGTGTGCTTAGTGCGAGTTTTTTAACGTTCTCGATAGCGTAAAAGTTAACCCAATTTTGTACGCAGTTGGAACAGCGCCCCTAGCGGCTAACGTAGGCAAACGATTCCAATCCATACAAATATGAGCTAACTTTTACGCTATCGAGAACGTTAAAAAACTCGCACTAAGCACATAGATGTCATTTCCCGATAAACCGACATTCAGAATATGGTTTCGAATTTGTATATGTAACGCTAAATTATCTTGAAATTATGTTGGCTCGACATATGCGCCTGCCACATTTCAGGTTAAATGAAGGTAAAACGATTAAAAATGCCAATGACAGTAACCATTATTTTTTATTAAATCCACAATATATTTCAAAGAATAATATAAATATAGTAAATTTGCGATTTACTAATATTACAGCATCATTCCCAAGAATGCCGTATTAGTATAAGGTAATCAAGTCTTATCTTATAAACGAGTTTGATTCTAATAGGTATGTTAAACATTTCCAAGAAGATAGAAGACTTTGTAATATGCACTTTATATAGTCGAAGATTAAATTACGAGTATGTGCAAATTTGTGTTGACGGAAAACCTTTTGATTTCTTCAGCGAGACTAATTTATAAAAACGTTACAAAAGATATGCAACTGGATATGCTAAAACACGTAAAAATGCAATAATTATTGTAGTCTGCAAAAATGGTCATACAACATAAAGATGCACATAGCCCGAATATATAGAAATAGGTAGAAAAATATGAAGAAATATTTGACTAGCTACATATTTAACATTTCTCTACCTTACGCTTAGCATTCATTTTTATCTATTCTTTGAAATCATAACAAAACTGGTATTTTTGTGAAATGGTATGAAATAAAATGGCGGTTTAAACATTAAACGCATTTTTTTCCACATATTTGGCAACATTCAAAATTACTTAGCTGTGATGACGAAATCCGGTGGAAAACTTTTGATGTATGGTAAGTCCTTAATGTTTTTTTTTTATTCATAAAATAGACATTGGATTAATAGCTGCAACAATACATCTTATTCTAAAAAAGATAATTACAAAACGTGTATTATAATACCATGCTACGTATGTTTAAGTTTTACGCTCTAATTTGATCTAAACGTTCATGCTATAAATACTAAAACATACAGTTAATAATGATGAGGGAAACCGACACCTACGTCTCCGCACGCAGGACGCATGCTCGACCTCCGGAAACTAGCCCGTGATCAAGATTCGAAACAACTAAATCACAATAACAAGTAGACATAGGTGCATTAATAACAATATTAATTTAATTATAGGTTATAGCAACGTGTTTATGGCATTGATAGTCTGAAATATAAATTAAATAACCAAAACTAACCAAAATGTCTGTCATATATGATTAGGGAACCAACTCATTTATTCTGAACAAACAATCCAAACGTATTTTTTAACTTGTTCGGCAACTATCTCCGTCCTTCACTGACGCGAGCGTTTTATGCGGCAACTATCTTTTTCTATACATAACACGAACTTGAAGCGCGAATACTGCCTGTAGCACGTTTTTGGCGGTTTGATGCTTCGCCATAGATAATAAATATTATGTAATATCGCTACAGAAACTTGCCGAACCGATAAAGACGTATATATTAATGACCTAGCTTAAAAAAAAAGTTAAAACAGAAATTAGCACAAATGTAGACGCCCACAATGAGGCTTTAAGCACGTAACCATAGCGTAGACCAGCGGTCGGGGAACCGGGATAAATTATCTTAAATGGGGGGTAAAATTAAATTTTAGGGGGTAAAAATGAAACTTTTGTAAGTAAAAAGAATATATTGAAGTGAAACTTCTTTAGAATCGTTAAATTTTTAGTTATTGTTTTCTTTTCAAAATTATCATGGGGGCTATAATAGGAAAGATGCTAAAAAAGAAGCGATTGCGGGTTTTTTTTTGTTCTTCGCCATGGGGTAATATCAACTTGCACAAAAATATTTTGGGGTAATCATTAAAAAATGAGTATGTGAGAGTGAGCATTACTATAATTCTCATGTTGTATTTGTTATTTTAGCTGTTCTACACACACTCATCCACTTTTAATTATTATTCTCATAATACTCTCGCAGGTCTGCTGGAAGAGATTTCTTAAAGAAATAAGCAGTGCCTTTGTACATAATTCTCCTATTACTCTGTACTATGTCTTATTTTTTGTGTGTACGTAAATAAATAAATAAATAAAAAATAAAAAAGTTCCCCGACCGCTGGCGTAGACAAATAAAGGACTAGTGATGTAACTAACGTTGACGGTAAAGTAAACGATAAGGTCGTGAGTGCGTCGGGCGCGGCCGCTTAGTTCCGCTCGTACGGGGCGCGCGGCGGTCCTCGCAGCAACTCGTCCTTGTAGGCGGCCAGTATGGCGCGCGACATGCCCGGCTCCGATGCACTCGTCTCCAGGAACTGCCGCATCAGCCTAAAGTGTTATTTTGATGAGTTAATAAATTGGAAAGGTGGACAGAAGTAGATACGTATTAAGAACTCAAGGTCAAGACTATTTTTGCCTTTGATTGGTACCTATGATTGACGTTGAGTTTAGAATTGAATTTGCATTAGTTGACTTAAAAGTACAGTTACTATAGGTGAATTAATGAATTAACGAACGACGGGTATGCTCGAGGCGTTATACGATACTATCGTTCGGCCGTTCACCAATCTTAAAAAACTTATAGTTTAAGGATATGTAACAGCCCGTCGCTTGCGACGAAGGGCTTGACGAGTTAATTAACCCATAGACACAGACCATTGAATTTCTCGCCGGATCTTCTCAGTGGGTCGTGTTTCCGATCCGGTGGTAGATTCTGCGAAGCACTCTTCTTGCCAGGGCCAGTGTTAACAACACTCCCGGTTTGAGCCCCGTGAGCTCACCTACTAGCTCGGTTAATTTATAATAGCCCCTAGAGGTTACTAGAATAGGTGGGAAAAAAAGTCTACCTGTTCCCAGGGCTCACGCCGATGGAATCGTGCGCCTGCAGCAGTTCCGGGTGATCGCCGATCGTGTCCGTCAAAGCAGCGATCATGACATCTAGAATGAAAGCATTATATGTTATTACTAGGGGTGCCACACATAACATTTTAATAATTAAAGGCATTATACAATCTTCGGTTTTCACGAGTCGCAAACATTAATTAAAACAGCTTTCGCGGTTTAATCTTGTGTTTTTATTGTCATTATATTATTGCGGACAGTTCCAAAACTTCACAATGTTTGTGGTCACGGATGACTAAAGTGTTATTCGTTGAAATCTGAACACTGCAGTAGCACCATTTCTAAAAAAAATTCGTTGCCACGAAAACTGTACTCGAAATTTCGCCATTTCGAATTTTTTACTGGTGGTAGGAGGTCCTAGGTGGCGGTACCTACCTATTCCCGCCGTGAAGCAGTAATGTGTTTCGGTTTGAAGGGTGGGGCAGCCGTTGTAACTATACTGAGACCTTAGAACTTATATCTCAAGGTGGGTGGCGCATTTACGTTGTAGATGTCTATGGGCTACGGTAACTGCTTAAGACCAGGTGGGCTGTGAGCTCGTTCACCCATATAAGCTAAATAAATAAACAATAAATAATGCGAAAATAAACCGTAAAAGGCGTTTTAATGAAATGATAAACACGCAATTATCTCGCAGCAACTTATTTTTTTATGTACAATAATCGTACGTCTCCGTTTCCTATTTCCATAATAACAAATGACACTATAAGCGCTGTTTGTTTGTACCGAGCACTTTCTTCTCGATGGTCCGGGAGAGCTGTCCCCGCTCGGCCTCCAGCTCTAGGAACGCCATGAAGCGCTGCGTGGCGGCGCGCGCAGACGCGGGGTCCCGGGACAGAGACTGCGAGAACATCATCTGGAAGTGTTATAGTAACGCTATGTTCTGTCGTACGCTTATTCGTACGTATGTTCTGTCGTACGCTTATGTCTCTTTAGTGGACATGGTATCAACATGTCCAATTCGAGATAATATAAGGTCGAAATCTCAATTGTTTTTTCCCTACCTATGCTGATAGCCTTGAGAGGCTAATTCAGCTTCTCCTTGACGTTTAGGTGAGCTCACGGGGCTTAAGCCAGAGTGGTGCTAACACTAGCTCTAGCAAGGGGAGTGCTTCGCAGAATCTACCAACGGATCAGAAACGCGACCCACTGAGAAGATCCGGCGAGAAACTCAGTGGGCTATTAAATTGTACTAAAGGTCCCGCAGTAGTCGAAATTAGACTATAATTAATTGGAATTGTAAGTTTGTACACTATTATGATTGTATTTTATACTTTTATACTTCTATAATCACAAATTTCGCCAAGACTACACTATAAAAATATAAACAAAGACAAACAATATTTAATCTATTCTCAACTTGACAACAGACGTCAAAAACAAAAGTTTGACAATAAATAGTATGCATGCGTGTGTGCGTCAAATACATGGTCTGTAGTGTGTGTAATGTTTTTTTTATTGATTTAATGTTAGCCAAAACCACAACTTACAGGATACGTCCATTACAGAATCCTTTATGAGATCCGATCCAAGGAGCCCTCAATCTTTTATGCATTATTTTAAAAAAATATTAGCATTGTGCACTTCTTGTCTATATTCTCTATAAGTGTGGAAAATTTCATACTCCTCCGTCCGCGCAATTTTCGTAAAAAGGGATACAAAGTTTTTGCTTCACGTATTAATATATAGATTAGTAACGGCTGTCAATTGTTTAAAACAGAAGCGCATAAATTCGTGCTACAATGAAGCTAATGAATATCACCCTTACATTACTCTACCACTAATAAACTGAAAAGTATAAGATAACAGGGCATCAGCAATTTTCAATTTAATCGGTTGATGGACACGCGAATGTATTATTTACTAGGAAAAATCCAGAAAATCTTAGTTATTTATCTATATTAATGAATATGAAACTTTGTTGAAGTACCTACCCGGCGATAAATATTGCTCATCGACCTTTAGAAAGAGACAATTGGCTAATTCCGTAGAGCGTTATCCTTGTCGCTCACTACCTATATAGTTTGCCAAGCATATAATAACTGCAAAAATGTGTTCGGTAATCGGCCTGTACCTATTTGATACACGAGAGATTAACGTAAACAACTCTTTATCCCGGGAAAAGGAAACGTATTTCAAAATTCGTGAAGTCAAACCGCGGGGCGCGTCTAGTCAAAATCAGAGTAATTAACACAACACGTTTATTATACACATTGTCATGTATATTAGTAATTTAGATTTAAAACAGATGTTTAAAAATAAGTAATAGAAATAAGTTGCATAAGTATCCTAAATATAAAAAATGTAATGAAAGACTCGAAAATTAAAGGATAACCCTTCCCAACTCCTGATGTGCACTAATAGAGATAGAATGAAAGATGATGAATAAATAAAGGAATCAGGATGATAGTGAAAGCGTGAGAAGAAAACAGGGTGAAATGAAGTGAAAGGAAGATTGTAAAAACGGACTCCGACAAAGCGCCGGAGGTAAGAAGCAGCATAAAAAAAAACGAAGCTCCGCGACACGTACCTTGGCGAGCTGGTAGATGATTTCCTCGAGAGTGTATTCCGTGTACAGAGTATCAGCTGCCTTCAGTTTGTCCATCATCTCCTCGTACTCCTCATCGGTGATGATCTGGCCGTCGCGGTCGTAGTCCGATGTGCCTGCGATAAGCACACACCGCAATGGTAAAACATTACTTATTTACTGGTGGTATGACGTCTTGTGAATCCGCGCGGGTAAGTACCACCACCCTGCCTATTTCTGCCGCGAAGCAGTAATGCGTTTCGATTTGAAGCGTGGGGCAACCGTTGTAACTATATGAGACCTTAGAACTCATATTTCAAGGTGGGTGGCGACATTTACGTTGTAGATGACTATGGGTTCTGGTAACCACTTAAAATCAGGTGGGCCGTGAGCTCGTCCACCAACCTATGCTATAAAAAATAAAAAAAACATATAATGGTACTTTTCGTTACTAAAAATGTGTATTCGATATTGTTAAGAAAGAGGCAATACACAACCCTAAAGTTACACAGTTATGTTCCCGCCAAAAGCCTTTGGTAATATTTGGTGTTGCAAGCACACGTGTAGTGAAATATCAACTCACTGATAATGTTGGTCTGGAGCATCGGGTCGTAGGCGCGTTTGACGGGGTCCAGGGGGGCGCCGGCGCCGAGCTCCCAGCCGCGCGCGTGGTTACCTCCGAACGAGGACTGGACCACTGGAACGCGGTACTGGTAATCCTGGGTCCGTCACCAACTCGCTCAAATTAAATCATTCAACGAACATTCTTATTTGTATATCTATACTAATATATAAATCTACAGTGGTTTTTACGGATGTTCCGTTATAACTACTGAACCGTGCATCCGATTGACTTGAAACTTGGTATCCATGTAGAAAATACATGTACTTAATGGATAGCCTAATATTTATATGAGTGTTGGAATCCCTACACCAGTTGCGGGGGCGTTAATGATGAGAATCTCTGTGGGGGTACAAATAATAATGTTAATTTTAAATGCCCAGCGAAGCGGACGGGTACAACTAGTCTTTGTGTGTATGGACCTATCTATGTATTTGTTTTGGCAATGTAATTTATAACCTAGTGTTCATTTTACTCATGTCTACTGTAATTCTCAAAATTATCGCCATGCATTAACTTCATCACAGCTACGCACTTCTTGAATCTTTCACTTCATCAACGATGGTTAACTGGAAGAGAATGCCTGCTTGGCGTTAAGTTCGCCTTTGTACACTATTTTGTGCAATAAAGAATTTTCATTCATTCATTCAACTTCTATCTATTTCTATCGTAAACACAGTTTGAAGGGTGGGGCAGCCGTTATACAATAAAACGTAACAAGCATTTGAGATTTCGATCACACACTTAGCGTTATGTTAGTAGGAGGTCTTGTGAGTCCGCACGGGTAGGTACCACCGCCCCGCCTATTTCTGCCGTGAAGCAGTAATGCGTTTCGGTTTGAAGAGTGTGGCAGCCGTTGTAACTATACTGAGACCTTAGAACTCATATCTTAAGGTGGATGGCGGCATTTACGTTGTAATGTCTATGGTTTCCGGTAACCACTTAACACCAGGTCAATTGGGATTTCGATCTCAATGTCTAAAAGCGACATAGACTTAGCGTTATATGCAACATCAGAACCGCCTCAAAAAGCTATAAAGTAATAACAAATTTCAGAACATAAGTAGGTGTATGGGGAACCACGCGTTTAATTGCTTTACAGATTAACCTCGATCGGAAGAAACGAAAACGTTTCTCGATAAATTGACCCAATTCTTTACTCGTTCAAGTTAAATTGAAAGGAATCGTTTGCCCGAAACAAGCGGAAAGCCTTAACATTTAATTGGATTTGTCGTCGAGATGTGCCTTGGTGTTGAGAAATGTCCCCCGGAGGAGACTTTCAAGAGTTTATTTCCTATAATATTTTTCGAGGGATCATTCGCAGTTTCTGTCAAACTAAAATATCCAGAAATAAATCTAAAACTCTTTCCTATATATTTTTATTGACAATAAAACCTCTAATTAATTGTTACGAGTTAATCTTTTTGCATCTATTATTCGAAATTTGAAATTAAGTCTTCCAGTAATATTTTCGCGGTAAAAATATTCAAAATGGTGGTCTCGCAACGCGTCTTATTATGTAGTGACTATCATCAATATTGTATTAGGGATTTGATTCAGTACAGAACTTTAAACCGGTGTTCAATACGAAATAGACACAATATAAATGATTTTGCGTATAACTGGTATTAGATATACTATGTGCCCGCATGGGTAAATGTCACTATTCTGAGCATTCCTACCGCGAAGCTGTCACGCGTTCCGATATGAAGGGTGGAGAACCGCTATAGAATTGTAACTACGACCTCAACTTTTAAGGCAGCATTGAATTGTGTGGTCTATGGTCACTAATCACTAATCACACAAAAGTATGAAGAAAATAATAATATTAATCAGCTGCGACGAAAAAGAGAAGGCGTTCCACTGAGTTGATGGAGCCGGAACTTGTATAAATATATTTTGTAAATGTCGTTGGCGTGATTTAGGTTTTGGAACGAAGTTCTTTATGGGACGATGCGGAGGGGTACCCTAACCAGGAAAAAACGTCCGTAACGTAAGATTTTTATTAGTAATGCACACAGTGTACGACTTAACTTTGTAATAACCTACCTACAGAAAATAACATTTTTTTTTATCATTCATTGACCACGATCTCAGAGCGTTCGTTTGCGCAATACACTAACTCTTATGCAAACAACCGTGAATGAAGTGTACCACAATAAGTTCGCACGTTACCGAATGACCGTAGGTTGTTGCGAAACCTCCAGTTTTATTTTCTTTATACCTCGAATAGAACTAACCTTGACCTGTTCTAGGAGCATGTTCCTGAGTTTCTCCTGGTGAGCGTTCTCCTCTGCAGCCTTCATGTTCTGCGCGTAGTGCGCGCGGAGATAGTCCAAATTGAATTTGATTTCTTCTAAGAAAGATATAGCTTCTTCCTTCGTCATCTGAATTTTAGTGAGAGCAAAGTAATTTTTATTGAACACACAAATTAATTACATTACTTTATCTATACTAATATTATAATTATAAAGAGGAAAGATTTGTTTGTTTGTTTGTTTCGAATAGGCTCCGAAACTACTGGACCGATTTGAAAAATTATTTTTCCATTAGAAGCCGACATTGTCCCTGATGAACATAGGCTACTTTTTTTTATTTTTGTTATATTTTTTTTGGTTTCATGTGTGTTTTAATGTTTCCGAAGCGAAGCGAGGGCGGGTCGCTAGTAATATATAATGGAATAGGCAACCTCTAACACACGATGCACAAAAATACCTCATTTCACTCAATCTCTAGGTAATATAAGGGAAAGACTAAACATTCAATTACCACTTTCTTTTCTGAACTTTCCCCACTTACACAAGAAAAAATAATGATGACAAAACAAAAGACTAACCAATGAAATCAATCTAAAATCTAATTGCACATTCATTTCCTTTTAATTTATGTCAATTTTTTTTCAAATTTTAAATCTATAGATTTTTAACCAGTGAGGGCTCATTTTCGCAACAGAAGTCCATAGACAACACTACGTAATTTCGAAATCTTTATTTCATTCGTATAAAAGTTATCAATGCAGATTGAATGTAATTGTTTCGAAAGACAAAATTTATTGCCGTTCACGATGCTCCCCTACAACGCTGCAACATAATCTTCTATTTAAGCATCATCATACTATACTACGATCAGGTTGTACACAAGTCGCTTCTCTTGTCCACGGGCCTGTATAACATAAAAAATATATACATTTCTCACCATTCCCTCCTGCAAGAAGACTTCAATGGCGGTGGTCACGCCGCGCTCGTCTCCGGTCCAGAACACGTATTCGGCCATCTCCATCGGCGTGTACTGGACACCGGCTGCTGTGTTCGCCGGTGAAAAGTGTTCCACTTGCTGCAGAGACCAACGAATATCTTATTGTCTCTTCTATCTATTTTACTGGTGGTAGGACCTCTTGTGAGTCCGCACGGGTAGATACCATCACCCCCTCTATTTCTGTCATGAAGCAGTAATGCGTTTCGGTTTGAAAAGTGGGGTAGCCGTTGTAACTATACTGAGACCTTAACTTATCTTAAGGTATAACCACATAACACCATGTGGGCTGTGAGCACGTACAACCTTTTAAGAAAAAAAAAATGAATTGCTGTTCGTTAATCTCGCTAAAACTCGAGAACGGCTGGACAGATTTGGCTAATCTTGGTCTTGAATTATTTGTGGAAGTCCAGAGAAGGTTTAAAAGGTAGATAAATATGAAGATGCACGGAATGAAATAAAAATAAAATTTTTGTTTTTCCTTTGATGTGTCCCCCGTCGGACGGATTCCTTTTGTTTGTTTTAAGTTTATTTTATACAAAAGTTTAGGTCTTTTATTTATCGATTGAGGCACTACGAAGTCTGCCGGGTCAGCTAGTATACTATATTTTTTTTAAATTTCAAAATCCAATATCACTGACATTAATAGGAGCTGGATTGAGAGCACGGCGCGCTGCGGTGTGGCCCTGGGGCGCGCTGGTTGCCGAGCCTGGCTGGATAAGGCGTGCTGCTCCGTGAAAAACCTGAAAAAATATTACTTGATGTCCAAAACATTCCACAACTCTAAAGTGTTATAAGTTGCATTTCATTTCCCGCCGTTCGCGACCAGGAAAACTGTAAACTTAATATTATATTAGCTTATTAATTTTACATTATTAATATCGGGAATCTATACTAATATTATATAAATCTACAGTGGTTTTTACGAATGTTCCGTTATAACTACTGAACCATGCATCCGGTTGAAACTTGGTATTCATGTAGAAAATACATGTACTTAATGGATAGGCTAATATTTATATGAGTGTTGGACTCCCTAGACCAGTTGCGGGGGCGTTAATGATGAGAATCTTTGTGGGAGTGAATAATAATAATGTTAATTTTAAATGCTCAGCGAAGCGGACGGATACAGCTAGTTATATTATATTTATTTGGGTACACAAAAACACAAAGTCCACTTGACTGTGGAAATCTAGGAACAGATGATCATCACAAATCATGAATGGATAAGGAAATTTTCAAAAATATTTATTTTAAATTCAAAAATTTTAATTTATTTATTTAGTAGGCAAACTTGACATTTACAGTTATTTCCAAACCCAAAAACTTAATCACTGAATTTTATTTTGATTCTTTCGTGACCTGTAAAGTAATTAATATCTGATGCGTCAAAATAAGAAATGTATTCAAATTAAACGAAAACTGTTAAACATTAATTTGTTTTATCACTGAACTGACTGGCTGGTGTTCTCGTAGATGAATGTCTAGCACAATAAATCACGCACAGTAAATACACACTTTTTTTTATTGCTTATATGGGTGGAAGAGCTCACAGCCCACCTGGTGTTAAGTGGTTACTGGAGCCCATAGACAGCTACAACGTAAATGCGCCACCCACCTTGAGATATAAGCTCTAAAGTCTCAGAATAGTTACAACGGCTGCCCCGCCCTTCAAACCGAAACGCATTACTGCTTCACGGCAGAAATAGGCAAGGCGGTGGTACCTACCCGCGCGGACTCACAAGAGGTCCTACCACCAGTAAAAATACACACAAAAAAAAAATACACTAAATAAAGCACAATAAATCAACACTTGCCTTAGGAGTAACCTCATCTGCTGCTGCCGTTGGAGGTGATGTGACGTCATGCACGCTGACATGAGAGCCGTCATTTTCGAGGACGCGGTGAACACCTTCCGAAGGCACGTCCAGCTGGGCTTGAGCGTGTACCCGTGGTTTCTCACCGTTCACCGAGTCAGCCGAAGCGTGTTGCTCTAGTCGAGATACAAGCTCGCCGTTTGCTTTTATGGCATCTACGCATAAGGAATAAACGCATGGTGAAAATAATATTTGCTACGGTTTTTTCTTTATTGCTTAGATGGGTTACTGGAACCCATAGACATCTACAACGTAAATGCGCCACCCACCTTGAGATATAAATTTTAAGGTCTCAGTATAGCTACAACGTCTGCCCCATCCTTCAAACCGAAACGCATTACTACTTCACGGCTGAAATAGGCAGAGTAGTGGTACCCACCCGCCCGGACTCACGAGAGGTCCTACCACCAGTAAATTTCTCGATTCGTAGAAATAATTGAAAACTACTTTTGCGATTTAATCTCGGGTTTTTTAATGTCATTATGCAACGACTGAGAGTCGCCTGTGACCACGAAAACTGTAAATTATTTGAAACATCGGAAATAAAATAGTGATAATAAATAGCCGCGAAATCAAACAGTAGCAGCAGTTTTAATAGTCTGTCTAAATTAATTTATGTACAAAAAGTAAGTGAATTTTAATTTCGACTTTTTGAACGTGATGTACATTTTTGTCTGTTTAAGCTGCGCAATTTTCTAGGACTCTAATATAAAATTTAAAATTTATAGCACGTTTTAACTACGGTTCTAAGTCCTATCCATTATTGCATGGAGAAAAAATAGGCATAAATTATGTTTATTTGTGCTTTTAGGCATTTAAAACATCGGTCCCCGTTCTCGTCAAGCCCGTCGAATACGGCGAAGGGTTCGACTTGCCACTTAACTCACACTCACTCACTCACAGATACAACCCACTGAGTTTCTGCCCGGATCTTCTCAGTGGGTCGCGATTCTGATCCGGTGGTAGAAACAGCGAAGCATTGTCCTTGCTGGGGCTAGTTTAAGGCCCTAAGCTTCGATCGTTACTATTGATGATCGAAGGCCCTAAGTGAGCTCACCTAACTAACAGGGCGTAGCGTGGAATAGTCGTACAAGCTACCAACGATTAGGTAGAAAAAAAATACTTTTTTACTTTTGATATATGCCACTTTACGTACTCTTTATTATACTGTAGTTAAAATGCTTTAATTGCTCATTTGTACAAAAGTTGATTTATATGCAATGTATGTATGTTCCCTATAGACTCTTAAACTGCGGAACCGATTTCAATGAAGTTTTTAGGGAATCCTCGGCTCCTACGGTTCCTACAAAGTATAGTGGCGATCGAAAGTCAAATTAAAGGTCGGCCTGCAAAGCGTGTTTGACTAGTCACTCAACTATATACCAATTAGGCCAATGACAACTATTAATCGAAACCATAAAATCGAATTCACGGCAAAAAACCATAAAATCGAATTCACGGCATAATAATTTAATTATAACATACTAAACTATTTAGGCTCGAAAATGAAAGTCAATTTACTCCACTATTAAGTGTTTATCAAATATTTGAGCTTTGACTTACGGAAATTGAATTCATGATGCTGATCAAATTATTGCCTATAAAATATATTGTGTCAAATACACATATAATGAAACTACTAATAGTATATCTATGCCTACAATAGTAAACTAGTATTTCAAGTGTACATTACAAACCTAGTGATTTCATAGACAAATTTGTTCATTGATAACTACAAATTAGAGATTAGAATACACAATCGCTCATGCAAATAGATAATTATTGTTGATATTGTAAGCGAGAGTCTCTCCGGTTGAGCCTCGCGAGCTCACCTACAAACGTTAGGGCGAAGCTGAAATAGCCTCTCAAGGCTATAAGGCAAGCAAAGGTAGGAAAAAAAAAAAGTAAGCGAGTACGGATAGGTTTCATTATTCTATTTCTCCCATTAAGAAGACATGCATTTCGGTTTGAAGAATTACACTACAATTATAATATGTAGAATAGGCAACTAAGACGTCGACCTGATGCACGGCATTCGTGTTGCTATGTCTATTTCATCTGGTAACCATCTACCATTAGGTGAGGCGTGAGTACGTTCACCCACAAATTCAATTAAAAATAATAATACAAATTGACTGTTTATAATAATTTTATTCAGTGTAGCCATATAACTTACGTAATATAACGTACTAAAATGTGAACTTCATTAATTGAAAACGAAATCCGAAATACTTGATATTCACCTATCCTCGTTATTCCAGTACAGTTTCATTAAAGTACACAGCTGAGATCGCGTAAGCAAACAGACTATTAACAAGAGCTTAAAGCTTGGTTTAGAGGGGACGTACAGAGGTTTTATCCGCTCTGTTAATGGACTCAATATCGCTTTTAGTATTCCAGGTGCGATCAGGAGCATTATATTAACGGTTACTACTCGATACGCAACTTAATTAGTCTTTGTCAATGCTGCCTCGTCTGACTCTATTTCGTTTTGCATAATCAATATTCGATACCCTGTTAACTTAGTAATAATACAGAATTGTGGCCGGTCATTTATTGTGCGGCGTGACTAGGCTCGATAAAATCCGCAACGAGCACGTGCGTGGAAGTCTAGGTGTACGGGACACCGCCGACAAGATGCAGGAGAATAGGCTGAGATGGTATGGTCACGTGAAAAGGAAGCCGCCTGAATACGTCGGAAATTTGCCGCTCCTGCTCGACCTCCCCGGTCGGAGACCTAGAGGTAGACCCAAGACAAGGTGGAGGGACGTAGTGCTAAAGGACAAGAGAGAATGCAATGTTGCTGACGAGGATGTCGAAGACAGAGCGAAATGGAGGAGTAAAGTCAGGAAAGCTGACCTAACCACCATGTGGGATACGGTATTTTCCATTAATCACTGTTTAACTTCACTTCCATTCCATTGCAAATTTAGAAGAAAACATGATTACTTTTCTATAAAACATTAAACAATACCGCCGATACGCTAGTCATGCCTTGTTTGAGGGCTCACGTATTGTATATTATGTATTCATTGAGTATAGAGGAATTTGTAAACGCTTTTCTTTCGGGTGATTTGTTAGGAGAATTTGTTCGCCGAAACCCTAAAGTAAATATCATGTAAGTAAGTAAATTTTGTTTGTAATGCATAGCAACATAAATAGAACGACGATGTTATGTAAAATAAAAATAAAAGTATTAAAACAAAAGCACAAAATTCGACTTAAACAGAATAAAATAAATAGTCGAGATGAAATAAATATGAATATTTAATTATGTATAATTATTGGCGATAACTTAAAAACGAATGGTCAGATCTTGATAAAGGTTAGATGGGACTACATGTTGACATTCAAAAAATAAAATCATTAAAATCTGTTCACCTGGAAAAAAATCGTAGGTAATTTATAAGCACATAAATAAATCCAATGGCGGATCCAGGGGGAGGGTCATGGGGGTCATGACCACCCCCTGAGCTGGGTCCAGGACTTAGGTGGACCACTAATTGAATAAAATGATTTTATTTATATATTTTGTCACCATATAGATTTTATGTAACTACATACTTTTAATATTTAATTAATTTAATATAATATAATAACTTTGTATAATGGCAAACGTTTGGGAACGAACGCATCTAAATTTGACTATGTGACCCCCTCCTGGCGCCAAAGCTGGATCCGCCCTTGAATAAATCACGGTCGATTTAATAACTTCCTTTTTTTTTAAGTCCATAACAAAAAAGTTTTTGCATTAAATCGTAAACTTTTTAGAGAATAAACCTACATGGTGAAACAAAAAATAAATAAAAAAAGAAGCCCTTTTATGTTCTCAAACATGTCTTAACTTACCGAGGCTATGGAATTCAACGTGTGCGCTTCCGATCCCAGCACCATCTCCACTCGAATCCGCTGTCAAAGAAAGAATGTTTTAATTTTAACGTGAAGTTAAATTTTTAATTGATAGATAAACTCACGATTAAAATACAGATTAAAAAAATAATACATTTATTTTCTATTTTCAGAACTAGGCAAATTTGTCAATTAATTTTCGTATTATTTTATATGTTTAGTAGAGGTATGAGGTAAAGCTAATTCTTGAGGTAGCAGTAATTATGGTCGAGCATTTGGCGAAAACTTTTCTAAATTAATATTGTTGCAATTGCATTAAATAACTAATATGTAAAAAAAATCAATATGTAGAAAATAAATAATTAATAATTATTAAATGATTAAATAATTTTTCGACATCTACGCGAACACACCTTTACCTAATGACTACTTTTTTGCAAAACTCACTCAAAAACTAGGTCTAATCATAAAAAGACGTCACCAATATTATTATCTAACGGGCAGATATTATTACAGAGTGACCGACAAAATTATAGCCATTAAATAACAATACTTAACTAGTACTTTTTCCTTATGAACCCATTTCGTATTTCACCGATAAAAAATAAAATGGCTTAAAGGTTTTATTTTATATTCAGTTACCGCGTACCTTCAATTATCAATTCAACATTATTTTTCCAACAACGCAATTAACTATAATCACGTATTATTTTCACTTTATTTGAGAAATGTTTGAGTTCGTTCCACTTAACAGGATACTTCTTAGAAATTGTGGTTGATCTAATGAATTCGACGCCTATAAACATTTATTGGGACTAACTAGAAAACCTCGTGTATAGCTGACCTCATTCCGAGACACTGAGTAAAAACTCCACCACAAGAAATTCTTGTAACAGAAGTTCAAATCGATACTTATTACGGACATTAGCTAAATTTGAGTTAATAATTCGGTTAATGGTGCACAGCGAATTTATATTCAGTAAATGGTATTCAGCTAATGAAATGCTAAGCAGAAAATTACCTTTAAAACATTGTCGATTTAATGCTTTCTAAGTGTACTAGAAACCATTTTCAAAAATGCTTTTTGCTAAAACTAATTGAAAATTATCTCCATTGCCTTTAATGCCAAATTTTAAGCCTTAAGTAATATATATTATTTTGTGTAAATTTATCACAGCAATTCGTTTTTCTCAATCTTTCCACTCCATAATGATGATATCACAGAAATTCTTACTTTTGCTGTGATTGGCGCGAAAATGAGTACATAAACCCAATGAATATAATATTTAGAATTATGATGAGAATGAGGGGTTCCAAATTCAAATGTAGTATTCTTTTTTTTATTGTGAATATATTTATGACCAGAATCTGTACATGTAACAATTATTTGAGAAAACATAGGTAAATGATTTTTTTTAATAGATTTTCGTCAAAAGCCAGTTTATTTAAAAATAGATACATCTATACTAATAATATAAAGAGGAAAGATTTGTTTGTTTGTTTGTTTCGAATAGGCTCCGAAACTACTGGACCGATTTGAAAAATTCTTTTTCCATTAGAAGCCGACATTGTCCCTGATGAACATAGGCTACTTTTTTTTATTTTTTTTTTTGGTTTCATGTGTGTTTTAATGTTTCCGAAGCGAAGCGAGGGCGGGTCGCTAGTTATTTATAAAATAAACTTGCCGCGGACGATTGGTTGATATACCATTTATTTTTGCTAGAGCTCTTTACGGTACGGATTACGGAAACGTGCCCGATGTCCCCTCGTAAATATTTACTATCGAGTCTCTCGTACGATACGGATACTTGGGCAGGTTACTGCAGCTTCCATTACATACTTCGTTTCACGTTATGTCAACAGCAAATTGATTGTTACGGTGTGATTTTACTTGTGCGTGTTTTTATTTCAATTTTGAAACGAAATGCATTTTATGTTTATGTAATTAGCATTTTATATTCATTGATAGATAGCTCTCATATTACTACTGACTATTTCCGATTTCATATTCGCGTAATTAGCATTTTATATTCATTGATAGATAACTCTCACATTATTACTGACTATTTCCCTCGCGAAGTGTACCTCTGTTTAGATGGTAAGTGAGATAGTTATTCCATTGCAGTTGGGATTGAGACCTCAAAGATTTGGTGCTCCTACATACCTTTAGTAGAACAACAATTAATATTAAACTATTCTAAATTGAATTAGCCTAAACGGTCAGACGAGCTCACCGAAATTCAATAATTTAGAAAATCGTGATAAAAACTCTTCGAACAAAACTATTTCGTCGTAATTTGAAATCGGAACGTTTATTTCCACTTTTACCCATTACTTTATTTTTAATTTTTATTCAGTTTTTTCGTTCATTTGATTTCTTTTACTGATTACTCTTTGCATATTAATTTATTATATTAATAAAATATTAATATTCCATTGAAGATGCAAATACTATGCAGGTTTTTTTTTCTAATTTAAAATTTTCAACTTCAAAGTTAGAACGTGACTGACTCCGAATATAAATCTTGGATCTTTGAAATTTATAGACATCGTCCTTTCTGCTCCTTGATTACAGATCGACCGTCGTCTATGTCAATTTGGATTTTGTAATCCTTCGGGGCCCAGAGGTCGTCTCTCACGCGGTAAACTTAACTAATTCCCTCCGTCTAAAGATCAGCACATTTCAAAGACACGTCAGCTTTGTGAGTTCGAAAGTGGGTTTGTTTCAGATTAAGTCAGTAAAGTAAAGTCGTTAGAAAAATTATATTCCATAGTGGCTCATCTGCCAGTACTGTTATTTGTTTTAATATTGAGGATATTAATATGTGGCAGGTAGCCATCATACAACGCAAGATAATTGACAGATGCCTGAATCTCGCTTACGACATTTTCAAGATAAAGCGCATATATACAAGTTCCGAACAACAACATTTGGACCGTCGGTCTACCGAGCAATATCATCCGCTCGGTGGAAGATCTTCCCTTTGTCGTTTAAGCTTCCCCAAAACTAGTGACCCCGACGTGATGTGAATACGCAACCTTCTGATTCATCTTCAGCGCATCAAGAACTTCGGCTACCACAATCCCCGCATTCTCGCAGATAAAAGTACATCATTGACAGTCGTCCCACAGCAAGCCAGCATCGCAGCCTCAACAGGACCATCGCAGCCGACTCACCGCGCTTCCTGGTCCTACGGCACGCAACTTCACTGCCTCATCACGCCGCTACAGTTCATCGCAGCCCACGACCGGATCATCAACGCTTGGGGTCACACATCTCCGGCGTGGCAGCTCTGCATCACATGGACTACGCACGACACGCACGCAACATTCAAGCTCAGTCTCGACTCACCGCAGACTTCGAGCAGCACTGGCGACAATCACGCAGCATTCAGCTCAGTTTCGACTCACTGCAAACTTCGAGCAGCACTGGCGACACGCACGCAGCATTCAAGCTCAGCCTCGACTCACCGCAGGCTTCGAGCAGCACTGGCCCTTGCAAGCTAATCTCAGCACGGACAACGCTAACTAAAAATGACACGACCTCCAGTCTCGGAGGGGAGTGATGTGGCAGGTAGCCATCATACAACGGAAGATAATTGACAGATGCCTGAATCTCGCTTACGACATTTTCAAGATAAAGCGCATATATACAAGTTCCGAACAACAGCATTTGGTCTACCGAGCAATATCATCCGCTCGGTGGAAGATCTTCCCTTTGTCGTTTAAGCTTCCCCAAAAATATAGTACCATTAATTTAATTGGTATTATAAAGAAGTTAAAATAAAATAAAAAAAACTAATGTATGATTTGAGCTCAAGATTGAAACTGTTCCTTTTCTGATATGTCCTCACCGTGTAGGATAATTAATGATAGATAGATAAATAAATAGTTTTTGATATGTATTTCATTTGAATTTTTTTTATTGCTTACATGGATGGACGAGCTCACAGCCCACCTGGTGTTAAGTGGTTACTGGAGCCCATAGACATCTACAACGTAAATGCGCCACCCACCTTGAGATATAAGTTCTAAGATCTCAGTATGTATTCGCTTTTCGATTATTCTGTAGCTAACTGGCAATACCAACGCCGGAAGCCGTACAAATGGCGGGAAGTTGGAGCACATTGAAGGACTCCGTCAAGTGGAAAGTGATGTCATAGTACTTATGACGGCCAGTATTATAGTCGGGTATAGATTAAGCAAGGATTTCAATTTTGTAATCCAATTCAATGATGTCAGCGTTTTTTGGTGGTTTCACGTCCAATGGTTACTGCTAATGTTGCGTTTGTGTTATTTATGTTGCAATCCTGTTAAAAGAACTCGTGTTGGGACAACGAGATACACAATAATAATGTGTGTGTGTGTGGTAAGCGCTTGGATGCGAGGCTTAGTTACACTGTTAATCCAGCTTATGATCAAATAATAGAAGACATGAATGGATAAAGGGATTAAGTATAATTTTTAAGGTTTTTTAGTTTTTACATTGAATGAAAGTGTTATGTGCGTATACACGTACCATCCGGCTATGGAATGAGCTCCCCTACACGGTGTTTCCCGAGCGCTATGACATGTCCTTCTTCAAACGAGGCTTGTGGAGAGTATTAAGCGGTAGGCAGCGGCTTGGCTCTGCCCCTGGCATTGCTGAAGTCCATGGGCGACGGTAACCACTCACCATCAGGTGGGCCGTATGCTCGTCTGCCTACAAAGGCAATAAAAAAAAATAAAAAAAAAAACCGTTAGCTGTTGTAACTATACTGAGATCTTAGAGCTCATATCACAAGGTGGGTGGCGGCATTTGCGCTGTAGATGTCTATGGGCTCCGGTAACCAATTAAGATCAGGTGGGCTGTGAGCTCGTCCACCCGTCTAAGCAATTAAAAAAATTCAAAAAATTGTTATACCTTAAAATTCCTAGCTTAAAGGCTATTTTTAGAAATTGCATGTGATGCAGGAGTTACAAGTAACAAAAGTTCGTTGCCCGTTTTCTCAAAATTAATAAATTGTATCATATCCCCTTCATCCACTCATGTCTTCAATAACAAGCAATGCATTGGATCTAAACCATAGTGCCCTTTTTTTGTTTCTTTTTAATGCTTAGATAGGTGGACGAGCTCACGGCCCACCTGATGTTAATTGGTTACCGGAGCCCATAGACATCTACAGCGCAAATGTCGCCACCCACCTTGAGTTATGAGTTCTAAGAATTCAGTATAGTTACTACGGCTGCCCCATCCTTCAAACCGAAACGCATTACTGCTTCACGGCAAAAATAGGCAGGGTGGTGTTTGAAGGGTGGGGCAGCCGTTGTAACTATACTTGAGACCTTAGAACTGATATCTCAAGGTGAGTGGCGCATTTACGTCGTAGATGTCTATGGGCTCCTGTAACCACTTAACACCAGGTGGGCTGTGAGCTCGTCCACCCATCTAAGTAATAAAAAATAATAAAAAAGCAGTTTTTAATGATTATCTTAAAAGTATTGCGTTACGTGACCTCTTATTTCATGCTAGTATTATATCGACGCTTGAAAGGCAAAAGTGACTAAGCGACAATAACTACTTTGTACATAAATGATAGGCAATAAGCATATTCGATGCGCAAAAAAAATTTATTTATAGGTCTATTAAAATCATTTCAATCCTACAGCTACTAGATTCTACTACAGCTGGAGTCGTTAAAATAAATTTTGTTTTCGGGTATTTCAACTTTAAATTAGTCTACTGTAAAGTTCACGCATTGTCGCTTAGTCACGTTTGCCTTTCAAGCGTCGATATCTTCCGAAGCATTAGCTTCTTTACACATAGGTAATTAATAAGCTAAACTAAATTATAGAAAAACCGACTTGCATTTTCTGCAATTGTTTTCCACGTCTCAGGTCCGAGTTTGAGAAATTGTTTGGTTTCATTCGTTTTTAAGGTTTCGAAGTTTATTTTTGAAATACGAAACAACAAGTTTTCCTTTCCAAGAAATATGTGTATAAGAAAATACATTTCAGACGCAAGAATCCCTAGAAAATTCTCTGTTTACGATTCGTTGATTGTTTGAGTATATAATAGAATTTTTGGTCAGTAATATCACAAGTGTGTCCTTTGTAATTGCCCTTGTGGGCAGACGAGGACACGACCCACCTGATGGTGAGTGGTTAACGTCGCCCATGAACTTCAGCAATGCCAGGGGCAGAGCCAAGCCGCTGCCTACAACAATGCCAGGGACAGAACCAAGCCGCTGCCTACCTAATGTGTTTTTTTATACACCTTTTTCTCGCTAAATTATAATTTGCATAATTACTGATGGTAGGACCTATTGTGAATCCGCACGGGTAGGTACCACCACCCTGCCTATTTTTGCCGTGAAGCAGTAAAGAATTCCGATTTGAAGGGTGGGAGAGCTGTTGAGAACTGAGAATTAGAAATCATGTCTCAAGGTAGGTGGTGGTATTTATATTGTTGTTGTCTACGGGCTCTGATAACGACTTAACACCATATTGGCCGTGAGCTCGTTCATCCGCCTAATAAATAATTAAAAAACCCTCTTGGCTTTGTTGTTTCCGAAAAACTCACCCGTTTTCAATTTTTCCAACTGCTCCACCGGCAAATCCTGAAACAGAAACATATTCTTAATCAATAAACTAATAAATTCCCTAATCTTCGAAAGACCATCTATCTTGGTCCATTATGAAAGGGGTTGGAGATAACAATATCTGGTAGAGAGACAGCATTCCATGTAGACATATTAGCTATTCTGGTAGTACCTAGTATAGTAGTATTAGGAAACATTAAATTCACCAAACTGGTTTATAATTTCCCTTTTTTATTCTTAATCTAGTTAAGCCATGCTTTACCATACACGCCTCACCTTGAATAAATTTAAATGCCAAGAAGATAATATTCTTATAGGCTACAAAATTTATTCTTGCACGCGCTATAATATTTTCCAAGCTAAGTTAAGATGACCTGTTGTTTTAATAGAAATATTTTATATTATTGTAGGTATTAGTTGTATCTTGAGCTACCAATATGCAAAGATCGCGCAGTTATTGTGTTCAATGAATCTGCCTCTTTATTCTGATATCTGATATCATATCTGATATCTGATATCTTATATTTGATATCTCTATAATTATCTAATTCATATGAATCATGTCTACATTATACAGTACATTATGTTTTGAAGATGGAGTGTTGCCGACAGGTCTACATTAAAGTAATAAAATCTTATTTGCATAGTTAGAGCTGACGAAATTCCTGAGGCGAATATTAAAAATATGGCTCCGTACTTTCGTTTGACCAAAAATAGATGAAATAAATGCAAAATCAAACAAAATTTAAGCTTATAGAATTTGTGAAAATAGCTTCGCTGTCAAAAAATGTTTCATCAAAGCTAGATCAAGTTTGCGATAAAAAAAAATTTTTAATTATGTTTTATCTGGTAAATCAATGTCTAGGATATATCAGTTTATCGATATCATAAAAAACCAATTCCGAATAAATATTAAATTCTATCGAATGCATTATATTCTGATTTACATAATATGTGATTTGTAATATTTCCATTTATCATTCTTTGAATAGGATAAATGGACCACAGATTAAATATCTCAGAGAGTTACTAAGGTTTTAATAATCTACAGATATTAATACAGAGATCGACAAAAACGAAATCCTTATCGATTTTTTGTTTCGCCTGAGGGATGAGATGGACAGACGAAATAAAGAATCGCCTGTCCGTTCGTGACAACCCAGTACTTACCCCGAGGGCAATCCAATTGAAACACTTTGATCTCTTTCATCAACTTTTTTTATTGAACGTTGTTTTATCTAGATTAAAGCTGGCAGAGACGTTGACGCGTGTAACGGTTTCGCCAAAGACAGCGATAGTGTAGGCGGCAATCGATTTCGTGTATTTCGTTTCTAGTAATTTATTTTTTCCAAAAAAATTACGTCGTTTTTACCGAAGGTAAAACTGAAGAGTCATTACAGACTTTTATTTAGTTACCTTATTCAGTACATAAATTTAATAATGACGTGTAGAAAAAAAGGTAAGCCTTCACAAAATTTGTTGCCTAAGCTGGGATTTTTGACTAGTGTATAGGAAACCGGAAACATAAATCGATAAAAACAAACTCGATAAAAACAAGTAGTACACCTAGACCCGAATATTTAATAAACACAATATAATTTGATTTAAACTCGTCGTCCGTGACCACGAAAACGGACCCGAATCCGAATAATCGGAAATAATAAATCGTAAAACAGTAAAAGTGTTTTTAATTACGCGATATAATATGACTCGCGAAAACAGAATAAAATACTCCTTAATAAGAATCCTGATTCCGGCTGAGAATCGATCCTACAGTGAATTCAGTATCCACTGGATTAGATGAACTACTTAAGGAACAATCGAGAATTATATACTTACAGTTTTATTCTCCGAGGCGTCGTTCGTTTCTGTAACAAACAAAATGAAACAATTATAGACCGGTTGCTAATGTTTATTGTTATGGAAGTTTCGGTTTGCCACGCAAAACACCATGAATATAACTCGAAGTGTATTCACTGGTGCTCGCAGTTGGGAAGCTGTTAACGTTAACATTTTTATTGCTGTTCTCGGTAACAAGTACTCACTTCCGAAATATGCGTACTGAAATACTTCAGGCTAGAACAATAAGTGCTTATGAACACCCGCTATATATTATATATGTTCCGTGGCTAATGTATAAGAGTTAGTTCAGCTCCGACCTTGTCTCGAATAAAAGTTTGAATATATACTCCAGTTGGTGTTAATAGTTTAATTCCAAATGAATATTTTGATACAAAATTATTGATAGAAGTCAGTTTGGTGCATATATTTCCTTATTATTGATGGTGTTCAATGTTCGGGCAAAGTGGTGGTGTTCGATCGATTCGAAAAGATCGTTGGAGGTGATTTAGATATTCACTTTTCGATCCGAATTTTATTTTAACTTGTATGCTATCGGTAATAAAAATATTACACGAAATCAAAACTGGTTTTACGGTGCAATTCCCTGTTTATTATTTTAATTTTACTATTTCTGACGTTTCAGAAGAGAAGCCGTCCCAGAACAACTTGGCTTCGCTCAGTAGAGCAGGAACTGGGCGTCTTGGATATGACATGGGAGAAGATAGAACAGACTGCCCAAGACCGATGCAAATGGAAGAATTTGAGTCGAGCCCTACATCCCAGCAGAGGTTAATAGGGAAAAAGAAGAAGAAGAAGGTATCTGATGTTTCGAATACATTACAGTTCGTAGTTTCTTTACTGTTATTAATAAAATGGAAACAGTGAAGGAGAAATTTAATCGTAAAAGATTTTTTTAATGTGTCTACGAAACGCTAATACTGAACACAATAACTAGATATAATTGAACGTCTTATTACTTCAAAAATGTCGGTCAACCAATCAAACAAATAATCAGGAGCAATCTTCTACCAAAATAAAACATAGTCTGAGTATTCTAAAGTATGATGCTCAGAGAAGATTATAATTTCACTCATTTTTCCTAGTATATTATTATATTCCGCATCCATTAAGGCTAAGGTCATCGCGAATCGCAATTAAGGTCCTTCCTTAGAAGTGTCACTTATGAAAATAAGCTCGTTATCATAATCACTGAGGAAACATTACATTAAAATTACATTACATTAAATTTTTAATTTAAATTTTAATTACATCACATTAAAAAAACGGATACGTAACATCACAAAAAATTAAGTGAACAATTTTCATATTAGTTTTGTCTAGATTATTGTAGGTGCATAATTCTTAGAAGCTATCGAATTTATAATAATAACCAAACTATACTCGGTTTCCTTTAAAATTTTTATGTAAATTCTTTAATTTAGAAATGTAGACTGGTTATTTTTTTTTGTTTTTACGGTCGTAGGACATCTGAGCCTGATTGGAGAGTTCCATCAACGTCTCCATTTCCGTCGTGAAACAATAGTGATCGAAAGCAACAGTCCAGAGCTGTGTGTATCGATAGATTATACCAGATTAAATCTAAAATCTCGGGACCAGGATCTGAGATACCAATTAACTTGATTCGAAATAATACTGATAAAAGAGCCGATCTGGCTGTCGAAAATCATGATCCCAGTGAACCGCTTGGAACTTGATAAGATAAGAATATCTATTTCTCACTCTAGCGCGCTGCCGAAGAGTAATAGAGCGACCAGTTGGCAGTGTATCGCGTCCCGACCCGGCAGGCTGGTTCTAGTCCAGCGGGGTATTCCGGGACACCACCGGCACCGTCTGGGCGGCCTGACGGGCTGCCGTACCGAGACGGCCGACGTTTCAGAGCCTTCGAGGCGAATCGAGTCGGTTGGGCGTCCTTGGGATGAGCCGCGCTGTCTAGTTGTAGTGTTGACCGCGGTAACCCCCATACCTCATCCGGGTTCTGGCCTCGGAGGAGATCGAACGTCGGGTGTAAGAGTGCAGGGGAGTCGTTTAGTGGGTGGGCCCTAAAATTCCTTGGGCCGCGGTCTGCTTTCAACACCTGCAGATCGTTGCGTCCCACATACCCCGCGCGCACCTTAGGCGCGGGGACCTCATAGGAGGTTCGGACCCCGAGCCGAAAAAAAAAAAAAAACAACAATAACATAAGATCTCTCTACTTCGAAGTGCTGCATTGTTTATTCGTGGGATATCTCAGACGATCCCATCATCTCCGTCTAACAATGGCGCATTTCGTCATTCGATATCATTACCATCTCCCAAAACCATAAAACTAATATTAATTACCTTTCTCGATGTTTATCTGGCTCTGTGACATGCCTTGTTTCAAACGAATTTTAAAAAGAGCTATCTGTAATCTATTCAAAATCATAATGACTTTAATATACTCGTAATTTAATGAATTTAGTGACTACTTCCAACGACATGTGAGCCGACTCGTCTGTCTTTGATGGCCCATAAAGCTCATAGTTACCACTTATTATTCACATCAGACAATAGCTAGTAAATGTAGTCGAGAAATTAAAGATGACTATATCAAAATACAATTACAAAGGATGATCTCATTTGCTCTTGTTTTTCCGATACACAATATGCCTTGCGTTCATCAAAACCATATCAGTTCAGAATATAGGTCAAAGTAACACAATGCCGACATAAAGGGCAAGGATAAGATGATTGTTTGCACACTTTTAGAAATATTGAATGTTTGTCATACGTGCTAGCTGAACAGATTCGCTTTTGAAGTTGAAGTGGTCTAGAACAAGGATGAGCAACACGCGGCCCGCCAAGCCTTTCTAAAATTTAATTTATTTTATCGACTTTCTCGAAACAATTCATTTTTCTGTTCTTTTCTTGTTTGTTTTTATCTTGCATTAAAATTTGTACATGAAATCTTTCTCTTACTCTTTTTTTGAAGTTTTTTTTGAATTCTAATATTTATTATAAATTTTCGTAAATTATTCGTAAATAAGAGATAATCTATGAACAGCCCGGCAAAAAAATTTTTAATTTAAATTGGCCCATTCAAATAGCTTTACTAGCATCATTCACGGACGTAATGAATATTTTAGATTACCCTAGTACCATAGTCTTCGAGTCATTAAATTTTACTTAACAGACAAGATTCTTATCTATAAACTAAATAACTAACAGCACTCGTAAACAAAATCGATACTTTCTTAATACGTCTTTTTCTTATATTGAATAGTGAAAGAGAAGAGTATTTACTTAATAATAAGGCACGGCCCTACTATGTCTATAGACATCAAAACACGAATTTCCTCATTTCGACGAATTAGGTCCAAACTTCCAAACCCGAACGCAGAAATGCTTTGATGCTAATTCTGCAAATTAAATGGGCGTCTACCGGTCTACGGAAGAAAAACAAAATTAAAAACCGCCGTTAAAGACAGAACTCAAAGCAACGGAAGTTAATAGATGACTAGACTAGATACATTATTAAAGCTTACATTTCTAGAACGATTCCTTGCCATTTCAATTACTTCTAAAAAGAGGCTTATTTATATAATGCTCTATACCTTTTGATCCTTCAAACAAACAAATACAGACAATAACACGTTGACTTCAATTCAATTATAGTGAATATATACTGTCAAGTATATAAAGTTATAAATAAATAATAAAAGCTAAATCACATTTTATATCAACCAAGCAATCAAAATAAATAGCTAACTGTGAATAATGCAATGTCCAATATGAACAAATTTCAAAGTAAATTAAAAGTTAGATGAATAATTTATACACAAATGCGCTTTGAAAATTGTACCACATTCTCTCGTTTCAAATCTTACTCAAACAGCCAAGTATGAATAAAAAAATATATAGTTATTGAATTAATAAACCGTTATTTAAAGATTACTTAGAAATAAAAAAAATGTGAAAGGCTTAATGTCAGATTTACCCGCGGATTACCGCTTTCGGTAAAAGCGAAAGTGTCATTTTCACCTGCTTTTCAACTAAACTTGAAGCCGATTATGATGTTTTCGTGAAATGTAACGAAAAAAATACTATTTAAATTCTAATAAAAATTGTGGTAGCTTAGAACTGATAACTGAGAAAGAAACCGGTCATCGTTCTCGTCGAACCCGTCGCTTGCGATGAGGGGCTCGACGAGTAAACTAACCCACATACACAGCCCACTGAGTTTCTCGCCGGATCTTCTTAGTGGGTCGCGTTTCCGATACGGTGGTAGCTTCTACGAAGCACGGCTCTTGCTAGGGTTCGTGTTCGCAACGTTGTCAGGTTTGAGCCCCATGAGCTCATCTACTAGTTAAGGTTATGCTGAAATAGCCTCTCAAGGCTATCAGCTTAGGTAGGAAAAAAATAATAATGAAAGAAAATGCCTAAATTTCATGATTAATCTTAGATACGTTATGGGTTCCTACTCTGTTACTAAATTCTCAAACTACAGGAGCTGGAGGTGGATGAACAGGCTGAGTATCGGTTTTCCATCAATTACTCGGAACAGAGCGTATTTTGAGTTTATCTCTCTCTCTCTCTCTTAGTCTACTGACGCCCACTGTTGGACATATGCCTTCCCCATGCCTCGTTACAATAACCGGTTCTTTAATAACCAGCGGTTTCCTTGAATCGTTAGCAAAGTTGTCGATCCACCTTGTGAGAAGCTTACCCACGCTACGACACCCAGTATACGTGATCACTACTCGAGAACTTTTTGACCCCAGTGGCCGTCTGTTCTACTAGCAATATGTCCTTCTGCCACTCTTACAATATAAATTTACATAATCGATACGCAACAAATTGTAATGAGAAATAATGTTTGGGAATAAAAATCTGAAACATTTTTGCTTTAACCAAAAACAAAAACAATCCAAAAGTTATATTGTTCCAGCTTAACTTGTCCAAAATTTTACTATTGAAAGTATCAACACTATACCAACTTTACGCTTTACTGGTGGTAGGACCTCTTGTGAGTTCGCACGGGTAGGTACCACCACCCCACCTATTTCTGCCGTGAAGCAGTAATGCCTTTCGGTTTGAAGGGCGGGGCAGCCGTTTTAACTATACTTGAGACCTTAGAACTTATATCTCAAGGTGGGTGGCGCATTTACGTCGTAGATGTCTATGGGCTCCAGTAACCACTTAACACCAGGTGGGCTGAGCTCGTCCACCCATCTGAGCAATAAAAAAATATACATTTTTATACCATCTATATATATAAAAGAAACTCGTGTTAGTTACACTATTTATAACTCAAGAATGGCTGAACTGATTTGGCTGAAAATTGGTGGGGAGATAGCTTAGAACCAGGAGAAAGACATAGAATACTTTTTATTACGTTCCCGTGGGACGTGACATAAAACGTGGTATAAAAAAAGGCAGTTGATACGGAATAACAAAACGCAACTGACAGCTAAACGTAATATAGTCTATGGTTAATGATAGTAGAATTTTGAAGTTGACGTGTTTAAGACAAACTGTGTGGCGGAACAAAGTTCGCCGGGTCCGCTAGTATATTATACATACCGTATACAAATACTATATCAAGTATATTCCTTCTGTAACTTCATTCGCGTCATCGGTTTATTCGTAAATTTATTACTGGATCTGAATTTTATGGATGGCACGTTCCCTTCGATGTAGAAGAAAGCCTTCGTGATGAAACGATAAATAACAAGGGACGCTGCTCTGATAAATTATTCCTGGATACCACTATAAGCCTATTTTGTCTTCAAGCGCCGTATAAACAAGTTTAGAATATCGATTAAATTATGTGTTTCAGCTTAAGATTCATAAGCTCATCGTATATTTATAGAAAATCATTTTGAAAATAAGTCTACGACGTAAACATTTTTTTTTTGTTTATTGTCTGATTCAGCTTTTGACATCATAATTATTCTTATAACTTCTAATAAAGCTATATTGGACGGCCGTCTGGTGTAGTGGTAAGTGACATGGTCACTACACAAGGTGGTCGCGGGTTCGAATCCCGCCAAGGGAAGATATTTTGTACGAATAATATAAAATGTCTTTTCCAGGGTTATGGATGTATATTAAATATATGTATGTGTATAATAAAAATCTTACATTTATTTCCGTTATCTGGTACCTGTAACACAAGTTCTTTACGAACTTACCACGGGACTTGGTAACGTGGCGTGGTTGTCAGTAAATATTTATTATATCGGCCATCAGAGTCTCTCTCGGAGCGTGGTGCAAGAGAGACGATCAAAACTTGTGTCTGAAGTGGAGAACTCTCTGGGGCGAGTCTCCGAATGGGGTGAATTGAACTTGGTTCAATTCAACCCGATAAAGACACAAGTTTGCGCGTTCACTGCGAAGAAGGACCCCTTTGTCATGGCGCCGCAATTCCAAGGAGTATCCCTGCNAAAAAAAAAAAAAAATTATTATTATATATTATTATTATATTAATTCAAGAACTAACATTTTTATGTGGTGTAGAATTTGCGAATAATTCATATAAATGAAAAAAATAACGGTAGTTTGCACAATATTCAAAAGTTGATGAACACGAAACGTCGACTTTACTGGTGGTAGGACCTCTTGTGAGTCCGCGCGGGTAGGTACCACCACCCTGCCTATTTATGCCGTGAAGCAGTAATGCGTTTCGGTTTGAAGGGTGGAGCAGCCATTGTAACTATACTTGAGGCTTTATAACATATATTTCAGGGTGGGTGACGCATTTACGTTGTAGATGTCTATGGGCTCCAGTAACCACTTAAAACCAGGTGGGCTGTGAGCTCGTCCAACCATATAAGCAATAAAAAAAAGAACAACTCCTTCTAACACGTAAACTGTTAAGTATTTAGAAAAGTATTAAATAATATAATGACAACAAATAAAGCGAGATTAAACCATAAAATTAGTTTTAATTTTGTCATCATGCAAATGAGGTTAATGCACTAACATACAGGTTACTAAAATACTGTTCAAATGACGATAAATGATTTTTTTTCGGAATACACAAAACATACGAAGCTTCGGAGTCAATAATTTATTGTCTTTCTACAAATAGAAAAGCAATCTAGTCTCAGAGTTTATTAGTCGAACGTCTGTCTGTGTTGTCGCCACGTAATTTCCTGCGTCCCGCAAGCCATCGTTCCGTGGAACCGCTCAAATAGCTAGTAGCCCTTTGTGCAGGAATGTGTTTGGTCACTGGACTGGCGGCTAATACGATCAATGTATAGTTATTTGTAAAATGCCCTTAAAGGATTTTATAAACAAACTAAAAGCGTTTTGCGTCGGAATAACGTTCCATAGTAAAATAACAATTTTAATTGAACTAATACATTCTAATTTGATGTCATCATTGGCATTAACGACTAAACATGACATAACATGCCCTTCTTCAAACAAGGCTTGTGGAGAGTATTAAGCGGTGGGCAGCGGCTTGGCTCTGCCCCTGGCATTGCTGAAGTTTATTACTGGTGGTAGGACCTCTTGTGAGTCCGCGCGGGTGGGTACCACCACCCTGCCTATTTCTGTCGTGAAGCAGTAATGCGTTTCGGTTTGAAGGGTGGGGCAGCCGTCGTTACTATACTTGAGACCTTAGAACTTGTATCTCAAGGTGGGTGGCGCATTTACGTTGTGGATGTCTATGGGCTCCAGTAACCACTTAACATCAGGTGGGCTGTGAGCTCGTCCACCCATCTAAGCAATAAAATATAAAAATATAGTTGAACTAATACATTCTAATTTGATGTCATCAATGGCATTAACGACTAAACATGATATGACATGCCCTTCTTCAAACAAGGCTTGTGGAGAGTATTAAGCGGTGGGCAGCGGCTTGGCTCTGCCCCTGGCATTGCTGAAGTCCATGGGCGACGGTAACCACTCACCATCAGGTGGGCCGTATGCTCATCTGCCTACAAGGGCAATAAAAATATCGTTTTATCAAAAACTGAATAGGATTACGCGGAAAATAAATCCCGCGGCATTTATAAAGACTGCTTTATATATGAGCATCTACCCATTCGTATGTCCTTATTTTTGACATTAACAATTTGAACCATTGTAACTATGCTTGAGACCTTGGAACTTGTATCTCAAGGTGGGTGGCGCATTTACGTTGTGGATGTCTATGGGCTCCAGTAACCACTTAACACCAGGTGGGCTGTGAGCTCGTCCACCCATCTAAGCAATAAAAAATAAATAAAAAAAGAACCATAAATCCGCATCTTTTTAGGTTTCGAGAAATCTACACCCAACTACTGCCTAAAAATTGTCAAATAAAGCATTCACGGAAAGTGTATGCCAAGTTGAAGGTATGTGATATTCTTACAAATTTTAATTTATAAATCCATCCACATCCCCATCATGCTATACCAGGAATTCACTGACCGTACCGAGGCATTAAAATGCGTACCAGCCTCAGTCTATTAATGATATATTCAATAACAATACTTAAAAGAAAGTATCAATATGCTTAAACTAACCACAACAGGTATTATTATATACTAGTCAAATCTGGTCACGCCGCGCTGCGTTTATCGCTAAATGCATGAAAACTGTACAAAATATTCATTGTATTATTTCTTTATATCACCTTTTTTTCCTACCTATTCTAGTAACTTCGAAGAGTTATATTAGATTCTCCGGGCGAGTAGGTGAGTTCACGGGGCTCTAACCTGAGGTTGCTAGCACTAGCCCTAGCAAGAGCAGTGCTTCGCAGAATCTACCATCATATCGGAACCGCGACCCACTGAGAAGATCCGGCGAGAAACTCAGTGGGCTGTGTCGGTGGGTTACATCACCCATCGTCCGCTTAGTACATTATAACAAATGTGCTATTTTAACGTATAGGCTATTAACACTGTGAAGTTTCATCAAAATCATCATCAATGTACAATATGTTTTGTGTGAGAGAGAGTAACAAACATCATACCTTCTCACACAATTTCGCATTCATAATATCAGTAGGCTATACTAAATTAATGAAACTTTTGCAGGCTCAACGTTGCCAGGTCGTGACCTACTATCGTTGAAAATTGAAACTTTCAAGCCAATTTAACAAAAGATATTACGAACAAAGCGTTGCCGGCTTTATGGAAAATAAATCTACATTGAAGCTCTTGAAATATATCATGATTATAAAAAAAACTGTCATTGTATTTTTGAATCTTTTTGCTGATTGATTAATGATTGATGATCTGAGGATTTTATTATTGCTTAGAGAGGTGAACGAGATCACGGCCCAAATGGTATTAATTGCTTATCGAAGCCCATAGACGGGAATCAATTATTGACAATCAATAAAATGGTCGAGAAAACATATGTTTTTGTCTAGAAATGAGGCCCGAGCCATATATTTTCCTATTAGTTAAAATAGCGTTTTACTATTAATTAGCTATTAATTAAAATAGAAAGAATGTCGATCCTATCTTGAGCCACGGACTAAAATTGGAAAAAAAACTGAAAAAAAACTTTTACTTCAAGAATATTTAAAAAATCCTTAGAATGCCAATAAGATATTACTAATTAATAAGTAGGTAAGTGCTACAGTGAATATAAATGCAAAAATGTACTCTACTCATGAAATATTCTCATTACGTGCCGATATTATGAAACGATATCTAGGACTTTACTAGATGTTTGTGCCCAAAAATTGATTCCTTTCAAATTATTGTTAATACTTTGAAAACGAACAATCGTAAACAAAATTAAATTGGCAATCATCTTTTCTTCGCTGCCATTTGTTTCATAACGTTTTAAGCGGAAAAATACTATCTGTATAACTCTGATAACAAAAACAGTTAGATACTTTACTTCCAAGTTTGTCGTTTGAAGAAAAATCGAACAATCCCTTTTTTATTTTGTTTGAATCGCCTTTCTTATTCAGCTTGCAAACTTGAGTTAACTGCTAAAGTGTGACTAAAGATTAATTTAAGAAAGTTACACTGCTTCATTAGGTTGTTTATAATTGGAATAATCGCTTAAGTAATCGGTTTGCATTTCGGCTGAGTTAATTTTTTCTGGACAGATATTACGCTTGCCTCATAACAAAATGGAATATTCATAATTAGCTCGCCCACTTTCCTGTAATAAGAAAGTATTACAAGAAAAAAAATCCGATTCTTAATGAGCAGTTTTGTTCATCACATTCTAATATCCCAAAGAAATTGATCGTGATGTTGATACAAGGCTAAGTTTAGAATAGAACAGTTCTCGTGGTCTGCGTCGCCCTAAGCACGCCACTACGGATCCTCCTGATCCATTAACGGTGCTTTTAGGTACCACAAGTATCGGTCACCGTCCTCGTCGAACCCGTCACTTGCGACGAAGGGTTCAACGAGTGAATTAAACCATAGACTCAGCCCATTGAGTTTCTCGCCGGATCTTCTCAGTGGGTTGCGTATTCGATCCGGTGGTAGATTCTGCGAAGCACTGCTCTTGCTAGGGCCAATGTTAGCAACACTCCGGTTTGAGCCCCGTGAGCTCACCTACACGTTAGGGTGAATCTGAAATAGCCTCTCAAGGCTATCCTATGTATATAGGAAAAAAAAGTGGTCTCCGAAACTGCAAAATGAACGTAATAAATAACTTTCGAATCGTATTTTCATTCGCGAGAACCTTAGCAAATCTACAAACTACGATACTCTAGAAATAAATTTTTATCGGTAAACGTGAGTGAGAGAGTGAGATAGTGAGTTAACACTCACTGTCATTCCCCAATTATTCCGAGAGGCGTCTCGTTACGCCATAAACTTTGCGGTGCCGTTTCGAGGGCCGTGAGGCAGAAGAATTACGCAAGAAAGTTATTTCAGGAACTCGTTTCGTGAGGTCGTAAAAAAGGGGAAGAGATTATTGCCGAAAAGCTGGTCTACGTTGAATTGCAATTCGTATAATTTGAATGAAGCCCACGTGAGGTGTAATCGATGTGTGAGCCTTTTCCTAATACGCTTTTGTTAGATATTTACGATAAGTACTCACCGTCACTCATTGAGCTCTTGTCAGGGGCACAGTTAAGTCGCTGCCTATAGCTGCCTAATCCTATCATAGATGATCGTACTGCAGACGCAAAGCAGTCTTATGTTAAACAGATACTATGATAAAATAATTTAAAATTTATATAATACTAGCTGACCCGGCGGACTTCGTAGTGCCTCAATCGATAAATAAAAGACCTAAACTTTCGTATAAAATAAATTTAAAACAAACAAAAGGAATCCGTCCGACGGGGGACGCATCAAAGGGAAAACAAAATTGTTATTTTTATTTAATTCCGAGCATTTTCATATTTATTTATTATTTCATTTTAAACCTTCTCTGAACTTCCACATATAATTCAAGACCAAAATTAGCTAAATCGGTCCAGCCGTTCTCGAGTTTTAGCGAGACTAACAAACAGCAATTCATTTTTATACATATAGATAGATGTATATATATATAGATAGGCACTCACCGTCACTCATTGAGCTTTTTTCAGGGGCACAGTTAAGTCGCTGCTAATAGCTGCCTAATCCTATCATAGATGATCGTACTGCAGACGCAAATCAGTCTTATGTTAGACAGATGCTATGATAAAATAATTTAAAAATTTATATAATATTATTAAACTTCAAATACAAATTACTCAACGTTATCAATTATTTTTGATACTTTAGAAACTAATAGAAACCCTCCTGGCGTTAATTAAGAACCACTGAATGGTTATGAAAGACCGATTTTCTAGATTATTATACCTATAATTTTTTGGGGTAATAACTTATATTAAGTACGATTGAAATTAATGTGAAATATATTAAAAAGAACGAAGTAACTGTATTTTTACGTTATAATATCGGGTTTATTTCAGTCTCCCACTCGAAATATTGAATATAATAATAATACAATAATAAACACGAGATTAAACTTTCAGAGTAGTTTTATTTATGTCTACGACTCGCAAGAAGTTCTATGTACTAAAACGTATGAAGTACTTACTGATAAGTGACTTTGTGTCCTCTTACATATCGAAGGGTGAAAGACTATTTGGTATAAGCGACATTTCGCTTAATACGCTACATTTATCTTTGTAATGAAAGGTGAGTTTTATTTGTTATTAACTTCAACCGTTCGATGTTTTTTTAATTGAACTTCAATTAAGTATACTACTCCATTTAAATAGCTGAAGAAGTTCAATTGTTATGATATATTTTCCAAATTTTAAACTTTTAATGGCTCTCCTGTAAAGTTGCAAAAATTTCGTTTAAATAGCATTTCACCCTTCGATTCATTTGAAGTCGTCGTGGCCTAACGGATAAGACGTCCGGTGCATTCGTGTTGAGCGCGATGCACCCGTGTTCGAATCTCAGGCGGGTACCAATTTTTCTAATGAAATACGTACTCAACAAATGTTCACGATTGATTTCCACGGTGAAGGAATAACATCGTGTAATAAAAACGAAACCCGCAAAATTATAATTTGCGTAATTACTGGTGGTAGGACCTCTTGTGAGTCCGCGCGGGTGGGTACCACCACCTTGCCTATTTCTGCCGTGAAGCAGTAATGCGTTTCGGTTTGAAGGGTGGGGCAGCCGTTGTAACTATACTTGAGACCTTAGAACTTATATCTCAAGATGGGTGGCACATTTACGTTGTGGATGTCTATGGGCTCCAGTAACCACTTAACACCAGGTGGGCTGTGAGCTCATCCACACACCTAAGCAATATAAAATAATAAAAAATAATACGCTTTTATTAGTTAGCTTCAGATGTATGTGTTTGTAACGGAATCTTTGAACATGATTTTGACCCCCTTCAAAACGTCGGATTAACTCAAAATTTGGTATACTTATTAAGGACCGATGACAATTCAATATCTAAAAAAAATGGAAAAAAATATTGAAAAAATTGAAATTCAACTAAAAAATGAAAAATAAATAATAGTTAAAAAAAAAACTAACAAAATACGCTTTTATAGAAAATCCAACTAAAAAATAGAAAATAAATTTTAATAAATTTGAATTAAAAATAGTAAAAGAAAAAATGATTTTATTGTATCAGTAGTTATAAATATTTTATGAACAGATATGAGTAGAAGGGTTATTTTGATAATATCCTGAAAAGCATCCCACGCTCTTTTTACAATAAAATCATTTTTCTTTCACTATTTTTAATTTAAAAGCGTATTTTGTTAGTTTTTTTAAACTATTATTTATTTTTAGATTATGTACTAAACACAAGAAACTATCTGCTTGCGAAAACTCACGTCTAGCAATCTCTATACTAAAGTGTTTGAATAGCACGGACAATAATACACGTGAGTAATATTCCCGACCGGCCGCTTATTGACCGTAATTCACCATCAACTCAATTATGAATAAATCTCTGAGCGAATTCGTACCTACGGACAACTTCTAACAATCAAAGTGTATCAACGCTTGTCAAAAATTACTAAGCGTGTCCTAGCCCTTTTGAAATTGAAACAAATAATGGAGATATATGTACTTAAAATAAAGTCTTATTTCAAATTAGTTTTCGTTGTGTGAAAATATGTGTATGTGTTCTTATCGTCTTCATCCGATCCCCGTTTCTCGTGATCAAAATATTGAAAATGTTTAAAATATATTCATAGACTTTCAAATATTGATAATTTCCTACGGTGTAATAGTTTTTATATGATGAATAAAAAAACATATAAACTAACAGAATAGATTCGATATTCCTAGTATAAAATATAAAATTAGTCAACAAAATAAAATGTGTTGTCAAAGTCAATTCAATTTGCATTATTAAGGATAACTCTACTACTACTATTGCTGATCAGATCTTCGAAGAATTTAAATGTGATCTCATGAAAATTAACAGCTTTCGAGTAAAAAAAGGGTCATCCAAATCAATTCATCTATTATAGAAAAAAAAATCTAAGATAACACACATAATGATAATACAGCCAATTTAATAGGCTCCTCCTCTTTTGAATTCAGTTAAAAAACGCTTAAGATACATAAGTCTCGGAGTTGTAGCTGTATTCTATTATATATTTTAAACATATTACATTTCGTAACACTATTATTACAGCGGCACTCCATTAGCTGCGACTAACGGCCGTTTTCAATAACCTATCTATCCCTAGTTTCGGTTACTAAAGATAGACAAATCTATATTTTTGTCCTTACTTACGTTCCAATAACCTATCGACGGGCAGCAGTTCCTATCGGATTTATCTATCCATCGTCGGGAGGACGGATAGCCTGTTAAAGATAGAACGCTCATACAAATCGTGCTTACTTCCGTTTCAATATGAGTTTTAAGTAACTCTCCGGTAGGCAGCGCTATCTCTAGTATGGGCATTCGCTTATCTGTCAAAATCGGCCGGTTACATGTTTATCTTTCGAAAGTAAATCGCTATAATTTAATAATTGTTTCTCTTCATATTGGCATATTGTAGCAGTGATNAAAATAAAATAAGTCTTGATCCTGATGTTGTTTCGTATTTGTAGTAGAACGAAACGTATCAAGAGGCTCGGATAAATCGGAGGGAAGAAGCTATCTACTGTTGGTTAAAGAGAGATAGCACTTATCCGTGATTGTGAAACGCAAACTAAGGACAGATACGCTCTTGCTGATATTCGGAGATAGCTATCTATCCGAAAACTCAGATACATTATTGAAAACGGCCGTAAGGCAGGCAGAATTGAATTAACACCTGCAATACGAGATAACGCGCTCCGGCTTTATATGAACAATGTGAGTTGTGCTGCATTGTACCCACTTCTGAATTAATGGCGGTAACGTTACATTACAAAAATGAACTTTATAGTCAGAAGAATAAAGAACTTAAGAATTGGTATATTTTGCGCGAATTGAACAACTATATTTTAATAGGAACGTATAAGCAACGGATTTAGTTTAATAATGACATAGCCAAAATAAATAATTAACATTAATATTTTTAGGTTCTTTGAGGTCTTTGAGGTCTTTGATGTTTACTGGTGGTAGGACCTCTTGTGAGTCCGCACGGGTAGGTACCACCACCCTGCCTATTTCAACCGTAAAGCAGTAATGCGTTTCGGTTTGAAGGGTTGGGTAGCCGTTGTAACCTTAGAACTCATATCTCAAGGTGGGTGGCGCATTTACGTCGTAGATGTCTATGAATTCCAGCAATCACTTAACACTAGGTGGGCTGTAAGCTCGTCAACCCATCTAAGCAACAAATAAATAAAAAGATACTACGTATCGCAGATAAAATAAAATTAAACAGACACTTATTTTATTTTCAGTTATTGTTTCAAGAAAATTGTATTTTTTATTATAAATTTCAAACAAAATAAACGTGTCTCAGCACCTCATAGCTTAATCTAAGTGCTTATAAATTGTTTTCTCAGCAACATATTGCTAATATAATTTCCAACGTGTAAAGAAACGCCAAATTAAGTGAACATTGCAAAACTATGAGCAATATACTCTCTAGACTACGGTATTATTTGCCCACCTGTTTTCATATAACGGTGATAAAGTTCAAAGAGAGCTGTGAAAAAATAAAAATAAATGAACACGCTACCTCGTGAAGCAGTTAGTAAAAAGTACACCTTCATCTGATGGTTTATATTTTTGAGAGCCTTAGTGAAAATGTAAAATAAATGATAATGATTTTAAATACGAGATTAAAAGTTTATTACAGCACTGGTGGAAAAGTACACTGGTATTAGGTAGTTCTAGGATATTTTTTTTCCTAAATTCTATTCCATATTAGGCTTAGTCTGATATCAATAGCTCCGATACTTGAATGTGATTTTATACACAAAATCATAAGTTTTAATTTTTTTAAAGTACTAGAGGTCCCGCAGTAGTCGAAATTCGACTATAATGAATTGGAATTGTAAGTTTGTACACTATTATGGTTGTATTTTATACTTCTATAATCACAAATTTCGTCAAGACATTATAAAAAATATTAACAAAGACAAACAATATTTAATATATTCTCAATTTGACAACAGACGTGAAGAACAAAAGTTTGACAATAAATAGTATGCATGCGTGTGTGCGTCAAATACATGGTATTTAGTGTGTGTAATGTTTTCTTTATTGATTTAATGTATCTTTTATGCATTATTTTAAAAAAATATTAGCATTGTGCACTTCTTCTCTATATTCTCTATAAGTGTGGAAAATTGCATACTCCTCCGTCCGCGCAATATTCGTAAAAAGGCATACAAAGTTTTTGTTTCACGTATTAATATATAGATAGCCGTATTTTTTTGTATAAAATCAGATTTCCATTTAATTGTTAACCCTTGATAATTCTATGTGTAAAGCTTCCTTAAAATCATAAAACGTAGAATACTATATCAATATTCTATTAAAAAAATAATGTATCGTCTCTAAATGCCTTGTTTCGAAACATCCTTATTTAGTATTCCGCATCATGCGTGACCCTGCTCTGACCTTCGAGATGTAGAAATTGAACTTTATCTCTTACTAGCACGATATATATTAAACAGCTGTTGTCTGTAACTAAATATTGTAGGTTTTTTCTTTACAGCGTATTTACAATAACGTGCACGATTGTGTGGGTGTGAAATTTCACCCACATTAATACGTATATAATTGAAATGTGTACTGCATGGATATGGTACAAAAATAAATCATTATTTTTGACTAATTTTAAAATATTCCAAGTAAATTAAGGCAAGAATTATATAGCAAAGTAATTTTCAATAATAATTATATTACATACCATGTATGTAATTGACTTTACTTTGAATTGTGAATCCTGGAAAAAAACTTTGAACAATGTTGTTCATTTGGTAATGTGTAATTAATGGTACTTCGAACCATACATTTATTTCGACAATAACAAAGAAAATCATAGGGAAGTCTGGCCACTGGGTCTTAACTGGCCAATATTAAACATACATATTATTATTTATATATATTTCACAAAAATGTAGCTCTACATTATTGTTAGTTAATACTTTATACTACTTGAGTCAGTGACCGTCCGTGAACATAAAGACAATAAAAAATGCAAAATTCAACCATAAAAATAGCCTTAATTACGTATGCGACTTGAAAATGAATGAAAATATTGATTCCTAACATTCCATTAATAAAAAGCAAATAAACTCCGTGATATTAAGAGTCAATTATTTCCAAGTTTTAGAAGTTACTCATAAAGAGGTTAAGTGAATCCAAAAACTACAGTTCCTCTAATAATTATTAAAGGAGAAACCTTTGCAAAAACAATGAACTTTCCAGAAACCCGATCTATTCCCGTGAATAACACATGAAGGGTCATGGAACGACCTTCGTCCCAATTTCCTATGGTATTCAAGAGGTAAGTAAACTCCTGCCGTACGAAGGATCTCTATTGCCAACCTGATTTGTTTTTGTATAAATCGCCTGTACTTCCTACATTCTTTCATTTCAAATTGCACATTTTTTACGTTTTTTTTTATTTTTTATTGCTTAGGTGGGTGGTCGATCTCACAGCCCACCTGGTGTTAAGTGTTTACTGGAGCCCATAGACATCTAGGACGTAAATGCGCCACCCACCTTGAGATATAAGTTCTAAGGTCTCAAGTATAGTTACAATGCCTGCCCCAACCTTCAAGCCGAAACGCATTACTGCTTCACGGCAGAAATAGGCAGGGTGGTGGTACCTACCCGCGCGGACTCACTAGAGGTCCTAACACCAGTAAAAACCAGTAATTACGTAAACCAGAAATAAATATATTCTTTGTACTTTATGAGTGCTTACGTTATACTAAGTCCGAACTATTTAGTTTAGAAACTCAAATGTTTACCATGACCAAAGTTCGCAGTTCACGTGTGTTCAGTAATTATGAATTTATTGTTATTGTTAAACATGGTGCGCTCAAGAACAGACAGGCCACTTTCGCCATTTGAATAAAGCATTATGACTTTAGCAAATAGTAGTATAATAGTACATAGTAGTATATAGTACATAGTAGTTAAGCACATAGTATGTGAGACCACACTGAAGAGTCAATTGTTTTAGTTTCAATAATAATATGTCGTATTTAATTCTTTTACAAAACAACATTGCGCGAAAGAGTACTTACTGCGTTTAATTTATTCTGTGGTATGAACAAGTGGGCGTCACGCCTTTATGAATAAGGGTCTGTGTACATCACGTTTTTTAAGCGCGCCGTCGACGCGCGTTTCCAAAACGCTACAGTTTTATCCTACAGAGCGGTTTGTTGTCGTCTGTACCGATACAAACGCGTATTTGAATTTATACAGGTGTGCAAAGGCCTACAGGCTGCGTCTGACTTGCATGCGTATCGCGTCTGTGTCGCTACGAACGCGCGTCGACGACGCGTTTAAAAAAAGTGGTGTGCACAGGCCCTAAAACCGTTGGATTTACGTAATTGTCACGTTCACGGATCGAGCACGTTTCTATATTTGCGAACGACAGCGGTTCTCTGACATTTCGTTTAATTAACAGCGCCAAAAGGATATTAAGTGTTCAAATAACATTTTAATTGAACGAAAGCTCGTGACTTTGGCCAATTTGAACGGAAACAATGAATACCTATTCGTCAGACATCACATGACATCCATATTTTATTGCCTAAGCTAAATAGCCTAAGCGAATGAAGCTCACGACATATTTACCAGAGCCCTTAGAGTATACAAAATTGTTACCTGTATCTACGGTTACATATTATTCGGCAATCTTATCAGTCGCATGTGACCACGAAAACTATATAGAATGCGAATCTTGAAAAATATCATAAAGAAAACTTTTTTTATTGCTTAGACGGGTGAATGAGCTCACAGCCCACCTGGTGTTAAGTGGTTAACTGGAGCCCGTAGACATCTACAACGTAAATGCGCCACCAACCTTGAGATATAAGTTCCAAGGTCTTAGTATAGTTACAACGGCTACCCCACCCTTCGAACCGAAACGCATTACTGCTTTACGGCGGAAATAGGCGGGGTGGTGGTACCTACCCGTGCGGACTCCCAAGAGGTCATACCACCAGTGAAACTATATAGAATTCGAATCATCAAAAATATTATAATGACAATTAATTATTTTTTTTGCTTAGATGGGTGGGACGAGCTCACAGCCCACCTGGTGTTAAGTGGTAACTGGAACTCATAGACATCTACAACGTAAATGCGCCACCCACCTTTATAAGTTCTAAGGTCTTAGTATAGTTACAACGGCTGCCCCGCCCTTTAAACAGAAACGCATTACTTCTTCACGGTAGAAATAGGCAGGGTCGTGGTACCTGCCCGTGCGGACTCACAAGGCGTCCTATCACCAGTAATGAAGCAAATTAAATCTTTGCGGGTTTGATTTTTATTACACAATGCTATTCCTTCACCGTGGAATTCAATCATTAAAGTTAAGTACGCATTTCATTAGAAAAAATGGTACATAGGCATCGCTACATAATGAACGCACCGGACGTCTTATCCTTTAGACCACAATGACTTCTACAGTAATTCTAAAGTACTTGACGTAATATTACTCTCTATCTAGTAAGTCCATAGATTATACACTTAATATATTAAAATGTAACACAATATATTATTCTAAAGCCTTAGCATCATTGGAAGTTCTAAATCGAATTACAAAACTACTGACTGCTATAAAATAATGTTTATCCAAAAAATTTCTTGAACACAAAACTTGTTAAAGCCTCAAATTAGTTCCAATATAAAATCGTATAGCTGTTGATTAAGAAATCAACATTTATCACCCACAGCAGGATTTCATTATAATGTGTATATTATTTTATTAGGAATAAAAATAAGTATGTGAGATACATTTGTAACTTAAGAACAAAAGTGAAATCGATTGCTTCTTATATTTTTATATAACATAAAATTAACCCTAGCGGTCAGAACCTTAGAAGCTTTTAGTTGCAACTAAAATATAAATTTGGGAGCTTAAATCTTAAAGCTTCTTTCTTAAATCTAATGCTTCTGAAAGTGGTCTGAGCCGGAACCGACCGAAAGCACTCTTCAGCGAAGCTTTTACCTTTATTTATCCGAAAGTCACGCGAGTGTAAATACTACAGACCTTCTGCTCGTGAACAATACTATAGAATCGTTAATAAAAAGCACCCAATAAAATAATGATGAAATTTTGTTACAAGAGAAAACTTAAATTGTCTCGAAAGACCTCAAAATTGAGAGAACGATCCAAACCGAGGATATAGTTGGTTTAAAAAAAATTAACAATGGTATTAGCATACAAAATTTTGATTTGACGTATAAGTTTGTTTGCCGGCTCTCGTATAGCAAAGGAGCAACGGACCAGTATGATTTTTAGACTACGTTTATGAGTGGAGTAGCAAAGGGCGCAAAGTTATTTTTTATCGCAAAAATAAACCTGTTTTTTCATTAGACTTATAAAAACAGCTCAAAACCGCTACCCGCCTCCAAATAATTTTTAATAATAACGTGTATATTTACAAAACTTGCTTTTTGTTGTTGTTAAGTATTACATTAGATAATAGTAGAGCACTGCTGAATTGGTATATAGCTGAAAGTACATTTATAAATACATAACTGTGCAAAACAGGGGAGATTCGTTATAAATATCATTCTTTTTTTGTATTGCCCTTGTAGGCAGACGAGCATACGGCCCACCTGATGGTGAGTGGTTACCGTCGCTGATAGACTTCAGCAACACCAGGGGCAGAGCCAAGCCGCTGCCTACCGGAAATAATGAAATTCGAAATATTCTTTCCTAAGCTTTGTATAGCTTTAATATTGAATTTCCGTATAAATTTGCATTCCTAATCTAACCTCTTAAGGGTAAAATCTTTATGCTTACAACACAAAAGACATCAACTAACAAAATTTCAAGTTTGTATTCTCGAGGATTGTCTGTATTGAATAGATGTCTATATTTAAAATGGATCAATCATTCAGGACTAATAATTATAAATGTATAAATTTTAATTAACTAGTATTTGCAAAGATATATTGCATAACGAAACGATTCCATTCGGGCAATACAATAAAGAAAATTGAAATCGTTTGATACGTAAAGGACATCTCAAACAAGGATTTTCTCGTGTTTATGAACACCTAAAATACACATGAGAGACAAACGGAAATACAGCTGAATAAAAAACATCTATATTAGATGGGTGGACGAGCTCACAGCCCACCTGGTGTTAAGTGGTTTCTGGAGCCCATAGACATCTACAACGTAAATGCACCACCCACCTTGAGATATAAGTTCTAAGGTCTCATGTATAGTTACAACGGCTGCCCTACCCTTCAAACCGAAACGCATTACTGCTTCACGGCAGAAATAGGCAGGGTGGTGGTACCTACCCGCGCGGACTCACAAGAGGTCCTACCACCAGTAACCTTTTGGATGTTTGTTAAAATTTCGCACAAACATACCGGGAAAATGGAATGTGCTTCTTTCTTTCTGAATTTTAAATTTAATGTAGGTGTAACCACGGGGCATGTCTAGTACTTAATCAAGGTTGTTATTCAAACCAAACGAATCAGAACTAGACATTGAGAAATACATAGCCCGGCTTACTAACTTAGACCAACAATCAAAGACCTTTTAATGTTATTAAATTATTTACTCTAAACTTTAAAGTTATCGTATAAATTTTACTTACTCTGTTATTTAGGGCTAACTTTAAAACAAAACACAAAGTTTCTGTTTAGTTTGACGAAATTTAATATTGGGTCAAGAAATTTCCGAACTGCCTTTAGAATATCGAAATATGAAGAACCTTTTGATATAACGGACAGGCAAACTTATCAAAAATATGTACATAATTAGTTATTTGTAAAAATATGGATTTAAGAGTTTTGGAACGAAGTTCCTTATGGAACGATGTGGAGGGGTACCCTAATCGGGAAAAAACGTCCGTAACGTAAGATTTTTATTGGTAATGCACACAGTGTACGACTTAACTTTGTAAACGTACAAAAAATAACATATTTTTTTATCTTTCTTTGACCACGATCTCAGAGCGTTCGTTTGCGCAATACACTAGCTCTCATGCAAATAACCGTGAATGAAGCGTACCACAATAAGTTCGCACGTTACCGAATGACCGTGGGTTGTTGCCAAACCTCTAGTTTTATTTTCTTTATACCTCGAATAGAATTTAAAATTAATATTTTCATAATAAAGTACTTCGTTCCTATCCGGTGTCCCACGACACCACACATCTTTTTTTTATCTTATTGCCAGCAAACGAACTGCTAGTTTCGCTCATTGTAATACATTATTGATTTGCTGCAGATCGCGAACTCTCATCAATGCTATTCATATTTCTGTATACAGGCTGACAAGATTACATCCTGTCCGTTGTTATACGCTTACTAGAGCCCATAGACAACCGTGAATCATCTGCCTTGACATCTGAGTTCGAAGGCTCGTTCGTCATCATCAGATCAGAAGGAATCTGGAATAACCGTTTTATTTATTAATGTGTAAAATAGCTAATTTCGTCATTAAAACAAAGATCTGTAAGTTTATTTGTCAACGGCATTCCAATGCTTTCTGTAGAGCACAGATTATTTTGAATACCATTGTGAACTATATTGAAATACCTCACCTACCGTAAGTAGTGATCTTATAATTATATTATACTAAAACTTAAATTATAGGGAACAACTTCAGAAGTTAACACTTTATTTACCGTTACTAAATGAAATTCAGTCCTGAATAAATGTTATCAGACATTTTAAAGTCTAAAACATATAAACGCACCCTGTTTTGCTTCATTTTCTACATAACAATTTTCGTTTCATTAATTCCTATTGTACTAAACATTAAAAACTAGTTGACCCGGCAGACTTCGTAGTGCCTCAATCGATAAATAAAAGACCTAAGCGTTTGTATAAAATAAACTTAAAACAAACAAAAGAAATCCGTCCGACGGGAGACACATCAAAGGGAAAGGGAAAACAAAACTGTTTTTTTTTTTTTTTTTNTAAGGCAGCCGCCGATATTGACATGGACCTCGTTCGTGCTGCGATAGACGACTGGCCGCGCAGATTGAAGGCCTGTATTCAAAATCACGGAGGTCATTTTGAATAAACTTTAGTGTCATAAGAATCTATGTTTTGTTAAGTTCATTTTGGTATATGAATGGTTACATAATGAATAAACTTGTTTCAATTATTTTACATTAAACATGTGACAGAATTTATGACCTGACTAGGTATAGATGATACAACAACTATCCCAACCTTAGAACTGGATTACAATGGCTTCACGACACCAATAAACAAAATGGTGGTATTGAAAAATCTACATACGCAACTGACCAAAATATTATATAATAAAATCACATTAAATTACATTTTTTTCAAAAGTCTTCTACAGCGTATAAATTGGTTTGTCGGAATCTTAAATATATTTAAAATATTTTTTATTGCTTAGATGGGTGGACGAGCTCACAGCCCACTTGGTGTTAAGTGATTACTGGATCCCATAGACATCTGCAACGTAAATGGGCCACTCACCTTGAGATATAAGTTCTAAGGTCTCAGTATAGTTACAACGGCTGCCTTACCCTTCAAACCGAAACGCATCACTGCCTCACGACAGAACCCTACCTACGGTGATACCTGCCCGTGCGGACTCACAAGAGGTCCTGCCACCAGTAAATTAATTAAAATTAAAATCTTTTAACATTATTCATGACTAGCGGCCAACGGCCCGCTCCAGCTTCGCTCGGGTCTTTAACAAAAATTTCAACGATATTTGACATTGTTTTATTTTTTAAAATAAAGGAACACTTAATGCGGCATAACTATAATAGTCAGACATATGCTGTTGGACACTTTTGGTAAATAATAATGTGTTCTACAAAGTCGTAGTACATTATTTTATTCCATCATCAATAGTTTTCGCAGGGCACGCGATGTAAAGAATATTTTAGGTAATTTTTTTACACCTTGGGTTACATTATTGCAGTTTTAGTGAGGATCCCTAATTTTTTTCAAAACATGTTATAGCCTATTTCACTCGGGAATAGTGTAGCTTACGAACAGTGAAAGAAATTTTTAAATCGGTTCAGTAATTTCGGAGCCTATTCAATACAAACAAACAAACAAATCTTTCCTCTTTATAATATTAGTATAGAAGTATAGATTGATAGAATATTTGATTAAGCCACTGAAACGAGTGTCCCAAGTCGACGTCCACGTGATTAGATGAGCGTGACTGCACTGTGTAATCATTTCGCTAACAAGAGAACCTTTACAGGCTTTCCACGTAACAACTGCGTACGTAATTAACGCGCTTTGATCCCTAAAATTGAAACGAAGATTTGGAATAGCTTCGTCACTACGTAGTATAAAACAAAGTCGCTTTCTCTGTCCCTATATCCCTATGTATGCTTAAATCTTTAAAACTACGCAACGGATTTTGATGCGTTTTTTAAGCTATTGCATAGATTTTATCGCGGGCCTTGGGCGCTGCTTGAGAGCGAAATCATGAAATTCCGTAACGAAAAAAACCTCCACCCCTCACTACGCCTACTATGTAGCTCGCGTTCAACACATTTACACGTTGCGCTTGTGTAGTGTTTAAAGTAAGATTTTTTTTTTTTTCCTACCTAAGCTGAGAGCCTTGAGAGGCTATATCAGCGTAACCCTAACTTTTGTAGGTGAGCTCACGGGGCTCAAACCTGATGACGTTGCTAACACGAACCCTAGCAAGAGCCGTGCTTCGCAGAATCTACCACCGGATCGGAAACGCGACCCACTGAGAAGATCCGGCGAGAAACTCAGTGGGCTGTGTCTGGGAGTTAATTTACTCGTCGAGCCCTTCGTCGCAAGCGACGGGTTCGACGAGAACGGTGACCGGTGCTTGAAGTACCTAGAAGCACCGTTAGTGGATCGGGAGGATAAAGTAAGAAGTCTAAACACCGATTTATATACTATCAAAATATGTGATATAATTTCGTGGGTAACAGAACGATAGCGCGATTCAGCTTTTGCGTCAAACGACATCTATCGGCGACAAACGGAATTGTAAAATAGAAAATTATATCACATTTCAATGCGTTGGGCGTGCCATTTTCTATCGCTTGGTCGAAGAATTTTATTACTACTCTTACTACTCATTCAGTGATTGGAGTGGCATTAAAAATAAACTAGCTAAACCGTTGATTCTGGGCAAATGAGAGTTAGAACTAGCATCCAAAGGCTAGGCTAGGCAAAGGCAAATCCCATGTAGCGCCCTCTAGTGAGTGCGTGGTCAAAATGGAATACTCACAATGTAGCAGATTCATTGAAAGTTAGCCCACTGAGTTTCTCGCCGGATCTTATTTTATTGTTGTTTTAATATTAAATTATTATTGTCGATTTATAATTGCATAAGTTGATAAAAAATGCTATGCAATAGCTTTACCGCGGCAGTCTCCGAGTGCCACACGTCTTTTTTTAATAGATAGAGTGATTGAAGAGGAAGGTTTATATGTATAATAACATCCATTAAATAGTGGAGAAATCAATAATAAATTACAGTTACCGAAGCGAAGCGAGGGCGGGTCGCTAGTATATCATATTTCTCTTAAGCCGTATTCCTTGTATCTGGATCATTAGCGTCGCTTTCTAGGAACCTCTGCCATAATGTTATTGCGTCCTTTATATAAAAAAAACGAATAAAAAAAAAAGGGCTATGTAAAACGGCAAAACGTACTTAAGTCTTAATCATAGTGAAGAGTTTCTTTGAAACATGAACACGAAATAAGTTGCTATAATATTCAGAAAGACCAAATTGAAAATCATTCGAATGAATTGGATTCGTGAGTAAATCTATTGTTTGTTTTTTTTAACAGAATCGTTCGTTCTGTTATTGATTATTGTAACTACATATTTTATTCACTGCTTAATAAAAAATATGCATATGTATATTCATAATTAGGCTTAAGAAAAAATCAAAGAAATCAATTAAAATATACAACTTTCACATATCATAATCACTTAGGACTTGAATATGAAACAAAGAACAATCATTATACAGAAATCAAATATTAGTAGTATTACAAAAATATTATAAAATAAAATCGAATAGAATGAAAAACCAAAGGATTAAGGATTAAACATTGTTATTTGCAAATAGCAGTAGATCATATCATATAAACATATAAGAGTTAAGGGTTTTATCAATAAACGCCCACGGAACGCTCAAATATAAAAGTCCAAACGCGTCAGTAAAAGTCACATGTGGTGAAACAATATAAAAGTACGTCAATACATCCGATTTTCGAATCGTATCATTTACACTCCGCTGCCTTTAGTCGAACGCGCGGTATCGATTCAATTTATCACCCAATATTCGGGGACTAGATGTAATTGTCGTCAATATTCAATGAGGTGAATGCAAATGGAGACGAAGGCCCGCTCAATGGTATTGACGATCTATCACGTTAAGGTTACGAGGACTTGCTTCAAGGTCGAAAAACCGAACGCTTCTGTGGAAAAAATTGGATGTAATCGATGATCTGCAGCAATTTAAAAATGGGTAATAATTTTTATATTTAAATACTATGGTTATATTACATTATAAAATATTATATGATACTAGCTGTAACCGTCCACTTCGCTGGGCTTTTAAAATTTAACATTATTATTTTCTACATGGATACCAAGTTTCGAGTCAATCGGATGCATGGTTCAGTAGTTACAACGGAACATCCGTAAAAACCACTGTAGATTATACCTATAGATTACATGACAATTTTTTTTTTTTGTAATGTGTATTGAGTGTATGAGCTCACAGCCCACCTGGTTTTAAGCGGTTACCGGAACCCATAGACATCTACAACGTAACTGCCGCCATCCACCTTTAGATATGAGTTCAAAATTCTCAGTATCAGTATCAGTATCAGTAACTTCCAGTTTTAAAAAAAATTACGAATAACACTCTCTATGATTAAAACTACTTTTACGTTATAATCTATAATATTTTTTTAATTATCATTACATTATTTCCGACGTTTAGTATACTTTACTGTTTTCGTGGTCACGGACAATACGTTGACATTTGATATTAAACCATAAAACTATAATAGTTTTAATTATGTCGAAGTTTTAAAACGAATGAAAATACTAAAACACTTTCTATCTTGGAATAAGTAATATTTCACTAATATCACTAATCACTATCACTAAGTTAATAAAAATAACTATATCAGAAAAAAAGAACAGAAATAAATTCGTACTCTAGAAGAGATTTCAGACTCTGCTGTATGCTATTAAATTTATACCGTTGTCTAAATAGACAACCACAGTATTAATTAATATCTTCGCGCTCAATAATATCGCTACATTAATAGATTCCTCATAATTATAACTGCCATTTTAAAATTATGAGATTCCTTCGAAAATCACTCGTTATAATTCACGAAAATAGAAGTAATTTTCCATTATTTTAAGATATAACGCAAAAGAAGGCGCGAGGCCTATCTAGTTAAATATCATTTGTAATACTATGCAAATGAATCGGATTATTGATAAAGACAATTACGTTCAATAAAAGGACGAGAGATCGAAACCCCTTAAAAAGATCTCTGATCCCGACATAACTTTCACGCCAGAATTCTTTCCTCGAATTAGTTTCTTTGACAAGAAAAATCTTTATCCCAATTCTGGCTCTCGCATACTCGAAGAACAAGCAACAAGGTTCACAAAAGACTCCGAAACAAAAGAACGGGCTATTAACGCTTAGCACGAATTCCGTTTTGCATTATAAAAACTTCTTCGGAATCTATTGTGAGATAAATCTCGGAGACTATATTTAAAAGTGTTTTAGACAGTAATTTTGCTGTGCGCTGTATTTTTTATTGCTTTCGTAAGGTAGCTGAAGTTTATCTGATGGTGAGTGGATGTCGGTAACGCCAAGAGAACAGCCAAATCGCTAACTTGCATTCGTGGATGCTTTTCAAACCTCCTTTGACGAAGGGTGAACGAGAAGTATGCGTTCAAGAAACACGGTTTTTTTATTTTTTTCTTACATGTTTAGACGAGCTCACAGCCTACCGTAGCGGTTATTGGAGCCCATAGACATCTACAACGTAAATGCGCCACCCACCTTGAGATATAAGTTCTAAGGTCTCAAGTATAGTTACAACGGCTGTCCCACCCTTCAAACCGAAACGCATTACTACTACACGGCAGAAATAGGCAGGGTGGTGGTACCTGCCCGCGCGGACTCTCAAGAAGTCCTACCACCAGTAAAAACCACATAGTACGTGGCCAAAAAGGACTTCCGAAGAAGCTCTCTCTAGATGAAAGCAGTGGTTCTTCAATTCGGTTGAACTCTGCACATGAACGAATATGTATTTTGTAATGAAAAATATTTAGAGCTACAAATACTTATTAAATAAGTTTGTTGAATTATCCCGGATATAGCAATAAAATTTAAATGACTTTATGAGTTAAATCTTTCGCCGTTTTAGCATTTAGCATTTAGAATCCTCTTACTGTGAACTGTTTTTACTGGTGGTAGGACCTCTTGTGAGTCCGCACGGGTAGGTACCACCGCCCTGCCTATTTCTGCCGTGAAGCAGTAATGCGTTTCGGTTTGAAGGGTGAGGCAGCCGTTGTAACTATACTGAGACCTTAGAACTTATATCTCAAGGTGGGTGGCGCATTTACGTTGTAGATGTATATGGGCTCCAGTAACCGCTTAACAACAAGTGGGCTATGAGCTCGTCCACACATATAAGCAATAAAAAAAACTTATTACACAGGCCTCTTATTTTTTTGACCAAAATTTTCAGTACGCTATGAAGCACTGATGGGTCGTATTATCCGGGATTCGCGATCCTGCGGACTGCGGGTATGCAGGCAAAATTCCACCGGAATGGCCTATAATCCGGTAAATTTATGACGCTCCCCAAACTGTTGACGTGGCAATGTGTAAAAGCTTGTCAATGAAATATAGTAGTTTAAGGGTTCGGACTATATTATTCTCTTGAAATAAATTTTAAGAAAACGTTTTGATAGATCACTTTTTCGTTAGTTCGATTTACAACAGAATCAATCAAATCAATGGTCGAAAAAATTTGTCGCCATTTTTTTTGGAAATGTGTTATTTTGTTGTTGTGTCAAATCTTCACGTAATTGTGCCTAAGTTAAGACTAGATTTTGCGTGATGCCGAAACAAATAACATATAGAAAAAGGACTAATTAATAAGGATGATTTAGCCATATATAAACACTAATATCGAATTCTCTTATTTTTTTACAGAGTAAAATGTACTGGCACGGCTCTTGTGCTATCTTATAATACAGAAGTTCTTCCCGCGTCCTCGTCTGTATAGAGTCAGGTTGCCGTCTGGAAATCTATTTTATATTAAACCATGTAATATAACCATAACATAGAGAATAAAAATACCAAAAGCGCCATTTACATGGTTCTACAGTAAGCGAGCGTAGTTTTTTTTAAAATAGTAACTTTACACTAAATGAACATATCTAATTTTTTTTAAGATACGGATACCTATGATGTAAATTTTAAGAAATTGATCGAGATCTGCAATGGACTTTTTTCTATATACTCGCAGTATGGTAGACCTCTAAGTTTTTTTTAAATAATAATAATATTATTATTATTATTATATAGTAAAGTAAGCATAAATCTCCAAGTAATCGAGCAGTGCGAGGCAACGCTACATCTTGACCTGTGGCATCATTTGGTGTCCAATGCGAAGACCTACATAGGGCCCTTGTGCAAACTCAATAAATGAAATAAAGAAGTAGAATTTGTAATGAATTAGAAAAATGCGAATGCCTATTATTTACAAATCTATTTATTGTCTTGTCTTGGACGTGACTCATAAATACCAAGCATGCAATATAATATCTTTAATAATAATAAGTATCAATAAAACTAATATACTGAACAGTATCTAGGTGATAACATTCTTTGATATCGATTACGAAATATTTTCATTACAACAAAAGCATTTTCAATCAATCTAATACAAACAGACATCGTTGTTAAGGAGAGAATAAAGCAAATTGAATTTCCGTTTGAATTGAATAGAATGCATTTCAGTAGCTACACGTCTAGCTTTACTTTAATATTATTTGTTGTAAAGAGGGGTCTGGTTCTGCATTGAGCGAAGCTTCGCCCGAAAGAGCACTTACCTACCTTCAAACTCACTTGATGTTAAGATAATTGGCACGTATTGTGTGTCCACAAGGTTTAGGAAACACGTTATTGCCTGTTGTTGTTGACAAGCATTCATACGTTTTCACTAAAGGGCCAGCATAGCAGCTCATCCAAATAAATTGATCTTATTATCTTGGCTTAATGTTTAATAACAGCTTCTAGTATAGATTCAGTTGAAACAAAATAAGATTTATTATCCAAATCATATCGTAATCAGAAATAATTGGCAGCACTCCCACTGGGATAAGCATGTGTCGCGGACGACTTTTAGACTATGCAATCATTTTCCAGATCGGTACATAAAAAGTCAAAACAAAAAAACAAAATGTGTGCAATTCACACGTGGTAGAAGTGAAACCTTCCAAAATTAAAATACAATTATCCTAAACGTCTTAAGTATATATAAAATTTTGTCATTAGTAAATAATTGTAAGGTAGCGCCCTCTGTGAATTGATATTTTAATTTCACGTATAATCCTAAATTAAAATTCACTACAAGAGCTTTCATACACACGTTAGTATTAAAAAATCTCACAGATGGCGCTGTATTAAATAGTATGTATATTTCTGTCTCATTCTTTGTATTTGTGTCTCTTACCTGTCGTTTTTTCCGTTGCATCCGGTTTGAAATCACAACGATTCTAAAGAAGTTTTCACTTCAAAAATACGATAAAGACAGTATCAGTTTTTGTATGCGTCTGTGGAGAAATGAGTTGTGAGATAGATTCAATTGTGTCTGGTATGTGGAGAAAGATTATATACATATGGGAATCTTAATTGTTGAACCTTTTTTTTATGATTGAAGGATTACTGGTGGCCTGGAGGCCTTTCCAGTTTTACCAGAACAGGTGGGCGAGCAAAGACTCAGACAGGAGGGGTGTAGCGCCACCCTATTTCTTCTCGTGGGCGTTGCAAAGCGCGAGTCAGAGGTTCACGGTACAATAGGCAGCACCATTTTCTTAATATTCAACGGGCACGCCGCGATCGCCAACCGGGATTAAATGGTCGTAAAGTGTATTGTAAGAATGGATACGACAGGTATAAAATTAAAGGCTTTGACTTCAAATTTCAAAGTGGGTGGCATTCACGTTGTGTGTTCACAGTAGTTTGGAGCGTCAGTTCCTTTAATTATCTGAGTAATCAAAATCATTCTAATCACATAGCGTTTATAGTTATTCAAATGCTTATCTTTGTGAAATATGTAATAATTCGGAACCTTTTGTACTTATTCTATATGTGTTTCGAATACCCGAACCATAAGATTAAATCATATTTTAGGAACGTTATCATTGCGAAACTTTTTTTTCGTTTTAAATTTTAAGAACCCAGAATTTACATGCTTCAAAAGTGATTGGCCAAGTCAGTCACCGAATCTCGAATGATAGGTGATGTGCGGATTTTAATCGAATCTGCGCCTTCATACCGTTCGTTCACGTCTCGTTACCATTAAATTATTTGATTACTAAAGATATAGTTTTGTTTGTAGGCATCCTGGCCTAAAAGATAAGACGTCCGGTGCATTCGTATCGAGCGATGCAACGGTTTTCGAATTCCGCAGGGGGGTACCATTTTTCTAATGAAATATTTACTTAACAAATGTTCACGATTGACTTCCACGGTGAGTAAATAACATTGTATAATAAAAATCAAACCCGCAAAATTGTAATTTGCGTAATTACTGGTGGTAGGATCTGGTGAGTTCGCGCGGGTGGGTACCACCATCTTGCCTATTTCTGCCGTGAAGCAGAAATGCGGTTTGAAGGGTGGGGCAGCCGTTGTAACTATACCTGATACCTTAGAACTTATATCTCAAGGGCAAGGGTGGCGCATTTACGTTGTGGATATCTATGGGCTCCAGTAACCACTTAACACCAGGTGGGATATGAGCTCGTCCACCTATCTAAGCAATAGCACAAATATTAGCACAATTATTATTAAATAGAACAAATATTAGCAATATAACAAATATTACGACACACTTACTAATTCAATAAACGAACAGTATACAGGCATTGAAATAAAAAACAAACGGGTTCAAAAACATATTTTCAGACTTTGACGATCGTAAAGTTTTTAGTACTTATTCTCTTCGAATATTCCTAAAAATTGTTTCGAACATCCTATACCTACTAAAAAGGTCGGGTTTGACGTCGGATCTAAAAAAATCAAAGGCTAAGTGTATCTTGCTTTGAGTATTTGTGCTTAAGTCTATATTTGAGAATGGAATTATTAATATGAGGAATGTTATAAGTTGTTACTATGAAAACAATTTTAGTTGTCCTTTAAGACCACTTGACATTAAAATTTATAAGATAGCCTAGCGTAAGGGGATCCCACTGTTTAATGTAATAAAGTTTCAACACATAATAATATCATTTAATTGAACCGTAGCTATACTGAGGTCACATATTTGAAAATTTATTTTAAATATGTGTAGCCTCTATATGATTTATGACATAAATCTTAAAAGAGGTTATAATAAATTATACAGGTGACATAAATGATATATTAAATATTGAAACATTAGAAGAAGAAACACTAGAAACATTGAAACATTTTGAATATTGAAACATATGAAACATAAGAACTGTTGAAGCAATAGCTTTAAATGTTGATGCTCTTTATAGAGTAACTTAGTTTGCCTATAGTTAAACTTTCTTTTATGGTGAATAAAATAATACATAAAAAAATATAACTTATTATAACCTCTTTTAAGATTTATTTCATAAATCATATAGAGGTTACATAATATATAATACTTTGGTATAATTATTTATTTGTATAAAAAATGTAGCTTCAATTCGTAGTACCGTAGCTACGTAGCCGCTATAACAAAGCGTAGCTACTACAGACGTAGTCAACACAGAAATTAATTAAAATTGCGCATAAACTATTACCACAACATCCAAACCTGGAATGATCCTGAACTTCATGTAACTATATTCTTAAAAAATCTGTCTGTAATTGCGTCGAATAAAATCTCCTCTACTTAATCTCACATACTATTTTTCCTCAATTCAGGTAATGGTTTGGTCTCTCCTAATAGAATATTCAAGACGTTGTTAATAGTACACCGTAACATGCCTGCTCTATCTTTTTCAGATGTTCTGTAAAGAAAACGGTTATCTAGAATATATCGCTTTTAGGGATAAAACTGCCTATTGTACTCTCTCTCTCTCCTCTCTTTCTCTCTTCCCTCTCTCTCTCTCTTTCTTCACTCTCTATTCTCTCTCTTTGTTTTTCGATCGCTAGGTATCAAGATTGAATTACAACCTTTTACCGTCACTGTTAGCGGCAGACAGCGGCTTAGATCTTACTCTGTCTATCGGGGCATTAACAATAAAACCTATTTCGTGAATTCCTCCAAGCTATATTTATAGTACCCTTGATAGAGCCGAGGTAAGTCGAGGAGGTCGAAATTTCTAGGTAACCTTAGAATACAAAATGTGTTTTTTTTATGTTTTATTTTTACTTCACAATAACTGTATTCTGTGGCTTGTGGGTAAGCCAAAGAAACAATTCAGGGGGCGGATGCCGCATAATCCTACATTTTGCGGTCGTTACGTTAAATATTTTAGGAATTTACAGGCTACTTACTGTGTGCAGACCGAAAACACGCTTCGTAATTACGTATGTATTACTAAGCAACATCACAGAGCCCACACTTAAGTAGAAAAAAATTATATAGAGGCTCATAACGTATTATGTATGCTTTATAGAAATTAGACTGACTTGGTGGTGTAGCAGTCAGAGGCTCTGACTGTTATGCCGAGGGTTGAGGGTTCGATTCCCAGATTGGGCAAACATTTGTGTGATGGACATGTTTATTTTCTCTTTGTTTAGGTGTTTATTATCTATATATGTGTATATTTAAATTAGGGTCGGATAACATGCGTGAATTATCTTATACCTTTAAACGAGCAATTCGTGCATATATATATATCTAATCTGAATCTCGGAAACGGCTCCAACGATTTTCATAAAATTTAGTATACAGGGGATTTCGGGGGCGATAAATCGATCTAGTTACGATTTATTCAATATTCGCGTTGGCGCAAAAATTGGCGTTCTATCTATCTAGTTTCTTTAATTATTTATTGTACTATCTACAAATGCAGCTATCTATCTTTTGCTTTTAAATAATTTGTCCACTTTTTTGTGCGTGTGTGTATGTGTTATCTGTATTCCTAGCAGGCTTATAATGTTTTTGTTTAAACAAGGCTTATGTATTTAAAGGATTCGTTTAATACTATACCCAAACTTGGCTTGAGACAATAAGATATAGAAAATTGGTACGTGCTCCTCAGGATCAAACTTTTTACTGGGCTGTTTGTGTTTGTTTGATTTAACGTTAGACTATGAACGGGTAGGCGAGAGGCATGTGCAAAATATGTATTATCGATTCACATATTTATTTAATTCTGGTATAATTTAACTTAACCAAGCAGACATTTCTTACTGATGGTAGGACTTCTTGTGAGTTCGCACGGGTAGGTACCATCACCCTGCTTATTTCTGCCGTGAAGCAGTAATGCGTTTCGGCTTGAAGGGTGGGGCAGCCGGTGTAACTATACTGAGACCTTAGAACTTATATCTCAAGGTTGGTGGCATATTTACGTTGTACATGTCTATGGGCTCCACTTAACATCAAGTGGGCGGTGAGATCGTCTACCCATATAAGCAAAAAAAAAAGACATCAATGAAGAAAGAGATCCTTACACGGTAGTGGCATTGGATTGGTCACATATAAAGAAAGCCCGATACCCACCTATCCAAGAGAGCACTGACCTAGAAAGTGTCTGGCAAAAGGAAGAGAGGCTGTCTCAGAACAACTTGGCGTCGCTCGGTGGAGAAGGAGCTAGGTGTCTTGGGCATGACGTTGGAGGAGCTAGAACAGACTGCCCAAAACCAATGTAAAAGGATAAAAGGAAGGATTTGATTCGAGTCCTACACCCCAGCAGAGGGTAATAGGAAAGAAAGAGAAGAGAGAGTTATAATTTAAGAAATCACTTAAGTATACTAAATATATTTATGATAGGACATAACGTGAGCTGAGTTCTACTAGTGACATGAGGTCAGAACCCCAATTTCGACTGTCATAATGGTCAAAATCGAATGCATGAATTTTTTACGGTAGTAATTTTGTATTTTGTATCAGCTTCTCAACAGCAACTAACCTATATTCATGTTTGACGCTCTGTTTATTGTGTCATTGACATTGTCATTGACATGTCGACGTTTGTACTCGAACAAATTGCTTTTGTAATTTGAAACCTGAAATTAATGAAATATTCATCTCGAGTTGCTCTTTTTTTTTTTGGTAGATTCCACGAAAGGTCTATAATTAGAATTGCAAATGAGAGTCATGATTACGAATTACGTCCATCGGCGGGTAATTTACGGCGTATCCCTTTAATTATCCGGCGGGACTCTTTAATAACATTATCAAGCAGGAAGATTTTAGTATCTATTAATTTTAAATGTTTATTTTAAATAAATATTGGGCATTGTTATAAATAAGGAACCAACAGTAAAAATTTTTCAAAATTACCGCGCAATATTTTTCAGAATACTTCTCTGCGTAATTTCACTACGGGCTACGTCATTTGTGGTCAAATAGAAAATATACCTACGAGTATATAGATCCTTCATTATTGCACTACGATTAGCCCTTCTGGTCATAATATTTGCGTTTTAATTAGAATTCAGCCTGATGTTAACAAATTATTAAAAATATTACATTTTACACAGTGATTTAAAATTAAAATAATTTATAAAACTGCTTGATCATTTTAATTTAAGTAAAATACCTTAAAACGCATTTATAATATCTATTATATTATACTTATATGTTATATGTATTAGTATATTCACTACTCTATACGTTCACTAAAGTCTCTATCGTGAATATCCCATATAAAATACATTCTTCAAAATGTTAAATGAGGAAACACAAGCCCCATTGTTATCAAAGATAACAAAAATACATAAACTTTTCCTTGTTACTTCACGTTTCTAATGAAAACACATTAATAAATCTTGTTCGTGTCTTTCTAATCAAAACCGAATGGCGGAATAAATTGGAATACTGACGTATGTACCTCGCTGTTCAACATTAGTCTTAATGCTCTTCCGAGGGGGTCTGAAATGGTTTTTTTTTTTTTTTATGATTGAAAGTTTACTGGTGGCCCGAAGGCCTTTCCAGTTTCACCAGGACAGGTGGGCGAGCAAAGGCTCAGCCAAGAGGGGCGGGATTTGCTAACAACTGCCCGAGCGCCTCCGAAGGAGACCTAACAACTCAAGAGCAATTGTTTCGCGAATGAATCTACTACCGGATCGGAATCACGACCCGCTGAGAAGATCCGGCGAGAAACTCAGCGGGCTGATGCATAGGTTAGGTTGCACGTCGACCTCTTTGTCGAGTTCGACGAGTACGGTTACCGGGGTCCCTAAGCCTGCCCCTAGTATTAGAGCTGAAGGCATCTAATGCAAAGGTTATTGGATCTGATGGATCCGTAAGGACGTGTCTAGGGCGTCGACGGTGNTTCCCGGGCGGCAATGCCTTGCAATTAGGCGCAGGTACAAATTCCGAGAAACACTTGGGCCACAGATGTGCCACGAACAATAATCTATTATCACCGGTAGTCACTTCCGACAAAACACTTGGACGCCAGATGTGCCACGAACCGAGGTCGGGCAATCGAACGAACAATGAGCACGTCCACGCGCGTCGGTTGCTCAAATCGGAATGTCTGAAATGGCTCCGAGGTCTCGCTCTGCTGATGAAGAGGTGTAAAACATACATGAGTTTATTACAGGGCTTAGTGGAAAATTACGTTTATAACATTTGGCTAACCGTCAAGAGCATTTACTAATTTAAATTAAGAGAGAGAGAGAGAGAGAGAGAGAAAGAGAGAACATACTTTATTGCACATTTATCATAACCTAAACACCATTATCATGAGAAAAACAGTACACAAGCAGATACATTGTTACAATAAGAGGTCTTATCGCTAATGTGAGTCCGCACGGGTAGGTACCACCACCCTGCCTATTTCTGCCGTGAAGCAGTAATGCGTTTCGGTTTGAAGGGTGGGGCAGCCGCTATAACTATATTGAGACCTTAGAACTGATATCTCAAGATGGGTGGCGCATTTACGTTGTAGATGTCTATGGGCTCCAGTAACCACTTATCATCAGGTGGGCTGGGAGCTCGTCCATCCATCTAAGCAACAAACAAAAAAAGCGATCTCTTCCAGACATCTCTTAATCAAGAGAAATTTTAGAAAAGGTAAAAATACAGCAGGTATAGGTACTACATTTTTACTTACATTTACTACATTATTAAAGAAAATACATACATAAAATAAATAGATATATACCGTTAAATATAACATGAAGTCACTATATGATTTATATTCTACGAATAAATAATAAGTCTTTATATTCCGAATATACTTACATACACGTAATAAATTAACAGTATGGATAAAACATAAACAAACAAACAATAATAGGCGGACAAGTAATGTTCCTTCACCCTTCTTTTAAAGCAATTTAAAGTTTAATTAAGTAAAAATATATACTAAATGATTTAAAAAATAAATAAATTTATATTATGTGTCAAATGTAATAATAATAATAGTAAATGTATGTAGACACATTCAAAACAAGGCTAATGTTATGTAGGATTGATAAGAACGGAACGTATGAAAAGAGTGTGAAAGTGTTAATTATTAATTATTAGTATAAAAGAAGATTTTCGAACAGTGGAAGTTTTATTTTATGCGCTGCGATACCTATTCTACAGCTATGTGATTACCACAGTCGATGAGCTGATTACGACCGTACGTTCTGAGAAATTTTCACACTGAAATTTCAATTACATTAAAACAATAACCACCTTAGTCTTCAAGCAAGAACGCCTAAGATCTTTACAACAAAGTGATGGTACTGATCAAGCTTACAACTAATCTATCTGTACATTGAAGACACTAAAACAGGCAAGAAAATCGTCTTTGGCTACAACTCTGCAACATTCAAGTTATCGTCTAAATTTTCATTTGTTTTTTCGAACACCATCAAAAAACTTGATGACCGATTAGATTAGACTTAAAATTAATCCGATATCTTTATTGCATTACGAACAGTTAAGCACAACACGTCGTACATAATAAAAAACAAATTTGAATGTTGAATGTTTAATGTTTAATTTCTTAATTTAAGAGTTCATTTTATTTCTATCATTTTCGTTTTATGGCTTACTAGGTATCTACTATATGCGTAGTTCGTAAACATAGATTTTTTAATCAGACTTTTCTTGGTCACTCGTACGATTTAGATGTGAAGTAAGTTATGTATACCTTGAAAGTAGTTTTGACTCGGAAAATTAATTACAATAGCATCAACACAAGTCCGTACAGTCAGGTTTGTTTGATTATGAAATTAATGAATTAAAATTTCAAGTTTATGTCGTAAAAGGCGACTAAGAGTTTTTCTAACTATTGCGCTACGATACTGCGCTTTGTTAACCGGAGGTGGGGAGTTTTTGGTTCTATACGAGCAGATACACATTTCTAATGAATCCTGAGTGAATTAATCATGTGTTTTTATTGAGAAGCAAGAGAATCCGTTCTTGAATACAATTGAGACTTTGAACTTTTTCTTTGAGGTTTTATGTGTAATGTAAAAAAACCACGGTAGCCACTTAATGCCTGAGAGATCGTGAGATGTCTATCTCAAAAACAGCCACTAATTATGTTTTTGATTTATCAGATTATGGCTTAGCACAGGGAAGGAAAACATAGAACTGATGGGTGATTTAAAAAAAATGCAAAATACAATAGTTGTATATCTGAACCAACATAGGAAAAAAGAAGGTTTCCAATCCTCAAGTATCATGTAGATATTTATTACGCACGCTAACCTCGGGCTACATTTGCTAATACTCAATAAAGACCCAATATTTCATCATAGCCGTAAATATTCCCAAGTATGATGTCATCGTTTCCTCGTACTGACATTATGTTAATAGCACTGTAAATATTCATAAATATATATTGCTAAAACGATAGAAAGTTTCCATTTTTGATATTTAAGATTTAAAAAAAAAATCGGTTGTCTGTAAAGTCGGTTTACTGACGATAGTTGAACATGACAACGTCATAAGAAAATACTGATGAAATGGTTTCATTTTTTAATTATCGCAATTATCGTTGCTATAAACAATTGACACCACATTAACTTTTCACTGAACTTCATACTTGACGAAAACATGTAAATGTATTATTGTATAGCAGCTTTTTTTTTTTTTTTTTTTATGATTGAAGGATTACTGGTGGCCCGGAGGCCTTTCCAGTTTCACCAGGACAGGTGGGCGAGCAAAGGCTCAGCCAGGAGGGGTGGGATTTGCTAACAGCTACCCGAGCGCCTCCGAAGGAGACCTAACAGCTCAAGAGCAGCTGCTTCGCGAATGAATCTACTACCGGATCGGAATCGCGACCCGCTGAGAAGATCCGGCGAGAAACTCAGCGAGCTGATTCATGGGAGTATAGCAGCTGTCCACTCAAGTAGGAGAGAGACAGATGTCGAACGCTGCCGAACGCGGAGGCCGATTGTGCCTCTTTGTCGCTCGTAGCGCGCTCTCACTTGCACTTCAAGCCTTAAATGGAACGCCTCATGAGTCATGTTTTGTCGTGCGTGCAGCCGGCTCCATCGAATTATAAGACGTCAAAAAAATAATCGCAATTCAGTAATCGTTAAGAATCATCTACCGCGTCTACGAACAAATCTCATTATCCCGGCTTAATTAAGAATTCGAGATACGGTATGCGTCTACATTATAGAGACTATTGACATTTAACACTCATCGACCTCCAGGCTGAAGCCTCCAATGACCTTCATTTCAGTGTCAAGTATAATGCGAAAACGACGTGTCTTCCATATGTGAAATGTTTCTATTTAATTAAGTTAATGTGGGCGTATTACATAGACAAACTGATATTACATTATCTATACTAATCTATACTAATTTTATAAAGAGGAAAGATTTGTTTGTTTGTTTTTATTGAATAGACTCCGAAACTACTGCACCGATTTGAAAAATTCTTTCACTGTTTGGAAGCTACACTATTCCCAAGTAGCATAGGCTATAACATGTTTTGAAAAAAATTAGGGATCCTTACTAAAACTCCAATAATGTAATCCACGGTGTAAAAAAATTACATAAAATAAAATATTCTTTACATCGCGTGCCCTGCGAAAACTATTGATGATAGAATAAAATAATGTACTACGACTTTGTAGAACACATTATTATTTACAAAAAGTGTCACGACAGTATATGTTTAACTATTATAGCTATGGCGCAATAAGTGTTCTTTTATTTTAAAAAATAAAACGACGTCATTGAAATTTTTGTTAAAGACCCGAGCGGAGCCGGAGCGGGCCGCTAGTAATTGATAACAGTTATATGTTTGAAGAATTTCTAGTGTATTACGTATCGAGCGATGTGACTATGCCGGGATTCATCGGGATTTAAAATCATATCGGGATAGGCAGTGGCTTGGCTCTGTCTCTATCATTGCGTTGACATCCATGAGCGACAGTAACCACTCACCATCAGGTGGGCCGTATCCTTGTATGCATATAAGGGCAATAAAAAAAATCACATCTCCTTACCGGGTAATTCTTTTTTCAAGGATACCCGTACCATTGTTAGAGGGTATAATGACGGCAAAAGGTAACCCGCCTATTTCTGCCGCTAGCAAGTCACGCTTTCAAGCGTGAAGCAGTTGTACTACACGATTCAGATTGAGTTCATATCTTAAAATAAGATACCGCTAAGTAGATAGATTTAATTTGCCTATCTAAAGCTATTTACAAAACCCGAACGTAGTTTATAAGATAGGTGTCGCTTATTGGGTGGGCCTTCAACATACCCGGCACCGGGCTTTAACATCTTTGGGCACCAGCTGCAAGATACCCTGAGCACCTCCTCGGTGTGATGACCTAGTTACATCTTCGGCCCCCATCAAGAAAAAAAAGGGTATATAAAATATTTTCTTTGAATTTCACGAGTCGCAGATATAATTAAAACTATTTTTACAATTTTTTATGGTCACTATGTCATTTCCGTCATTAACTCATACTTTCCAGTTACATTTTACAGTTACAGTGGTCACCAACGACGACAGATTTATAAGATAATTAGCGGACCAGACAGACGTTGTCCTGTGAATGCATACACAAAAATTCATTCAAGTTGATCCAGCCGTTTAGTTGCAGTATAGATAAATAACCTAGATACCGACTGAAGCGCCATCTGCCGGACTGATTTGTGAATCTAAACCATCCAGGGCGCCACGCAAACGCATACAAAAAAACTCACTCAAATCGGTCCAGCCGTTTAGGAGGGGTTCAATGACATACACACGTACAGTAGAATTATATACTTATATATAAGGATAATAATTATTTTCCTGATACCGATTCACAATCTGTTTGACTCCGGTTAATTAAGAAGATTAAACTATGAGTCGTCGATTCAAAGACCTCGCCCCTAAGCGCGTAGAATATTAAGCCGATGTAATATGGTAATTAACTGATTTCGTGTTTTACATTTCAAAAGGTTCATCGTGAATATTATTGTGTATTGAGGAGCTAATTTAAATCAGCTAATAAAGTTTCGAGATTTGATTTTTCGTGGGGGTTTAAGAAGGGATCTTCTGTCCCTTTTCCGCAAAGTGGTGAATTCGTATCGAGCGATATCACTATGTCCGTGTTTGAATCCCGCAAGTAGGTACCGATTATTTATCTAAATCAGCTGCGTAAATATTAAATATTAATCGAAGCTCGACTTTTGTCTTGAGTGACAGAATCAAACACAGACAAGGACAAATTTACTTTGATCCCGAATACTAAATACTGATTGAAACTTGGATATCGAACGACTAGAGTAATAAAACAATCGATCGGAAAAAGTAATCAGTGAACAAGCTGCAGGTGTATTTCTGGCGAATGAAAAGCTATTTCACAAAGTGCATTCGTGAGTTCGCTCACTATCTCACAAATGAAAACCGACCAAATGAACAAGACTTTGAGTGTTTTTGAACTGTTTCCTATTTTGAAAATTTGAAAAACAGGGGGCAGTTCGATTGTGAGAGTCTATTTTTATATATTCACCGATTATTCCGTCTTTTTTGCAACGAATTTGAAATTTTATTTTTTTATATATAAAAAGGTAATTAATACGGTCATTTCTATATACCATCGTCATTTCTATATTTTCTATTATAATTTATATTTTGACTGACCCTGACTATTGCGGCGAGGGTCGTGGGTTCGATTCCCACATCGGACAACCATTGTGTAGTGCACAGGTTAGTTTGCTATTTTTCTGGGTATTCATTATTTATTTATGTATATATTTAAACGTATAAAGTATGTTTATCAGTCTCTGGTAACCATAACACAGACAATCCCTTTTCAAAATGTTTGAAGGATTACTGGTGGCCCGGAGGCCTCTCCAATTTCACCAGGGCAGGTGGGCGAACAAAGGCTCAGCCAGGAGGGGTGGAATTTGCTAACAGCTGCCCGAGCGCCTCCAAAGGAGACCTAACAACTCAAAAGCAGCTGCTTCGCGAATGAATCTACTACCGGATCTTAATCGTGACCCGCTAAGATCCGGCGAGAAACTCAGCGGGTTGATGTTTAGATTAGGTTGCACGTCGAACTTTTTGCCGATTTCGACGAATACTGTTACCTGGATCCCTAAGTTTGCTCCTAGTGTTAGAGCTGAAGGCGTCACAGATAATCTTAAATTGGGGCCCGATGACCGTGCGTGATTGGTTCACAGTTATTATTATTGGAGTTTACTCCTTAAGAATCGATTTACATATATAGGCCCGGGGTATGAAAATTATGGGGACCAAAATCGTACTAGAGAGTATAGCATGTCACACGAAATGCGTTATGCGCCTGATTGGCTCCTGATTGCGTGATGCGTGCGCGCGCCAATCAGGAGCCAACGCGCGGCCGCGTTATCGCAGGTGACGCCGGGCTGCTGCGCCGGCAGTCCGCCACAAAGCCTCGTACTGATCGCGCGTTTCTCTCATTATTGTATTTTCATATATTTGTTAGTCGTTTGTTTTGTGTCTCGTTAATTTGTTAATAATCTGTAGTGTATCGTGTTGTCGTAATATAGAACTATTTCTCGTATTGTTTCGTTTAATTTACCGACATCGTTTTGCTTGTGGCCGGACGCCGTTCGGGTTCGATTCCTGAACGTATCAACTGTTAGTGGGTTGATACCCGAATATAACCCGCTACAAATCATTTATTAATAAAGCTTATTAAATATAAACAATTCCTTCTATCAGTGAATGGACAACTTATATATTAATTGTAAAAGTGAATTATATAGACTTACTTAATTACCGCATCCACGTGTTCCGCAACTCCCGGATCATTCTCACTAGAATACGTAACTTCCATATTTTACTGTATTCAACTGACACAAATTTATATTTATATCCAGTAAACTCCAGTCGTGCGTCGGAGCGGACACACACACTTTTTTATTTTAAATCGGTCACTAGAATTACTTTGAGACGTCTACTGGTCCAAATATATTTTTAACAATCCTGTGTGAGTTAATCTGTCATCGCTCAAACAATACAAAGACTATTAGGTACACAAATTTAATTGATATCTAATTCAATTTGTCAGTTCTGTTGAATATTATCGTGCCCATATAAATCCCTTAGCAGAATAGTCGTAAAACAAATCCTTCACATTTCGCACGTGGGTAGCGTACTTTAGTAAATAAATATCTGTTTCTTGTCTCATACCACCCACATCGGCGTTCGCTGTTCCCAGTGATTTATGATCTCAGAATCACGAAGTAATGTTCAATTTCACGCACGGACAGGTGGTATTTACTTTCAATTTCGTTCATAAAATACTGTTTTGTTTGAGTTCTACTGGACCTTCATTTTATTTCAATTACAAAAAAAAAAATGCTCCTTTTTTAACAGTAGGACATATGAATTCATTGGGGTAAGTTCCAACCACCAAACTGCCTGTTTATAACAAGGAAACTCATAATTATTACACATACTTCGCATCTCGGATAATTGACTACAGATCGTAAAGTGTAATCCATAAAATGTAGCATTCGAAAAATACTTTTTTTGTTATATTCTTCACTTTAATCCATATTTCTATTTATTAACCATTCTATTTATTATCCATATTTCTAATTATGTGGACTCGTTAATGAGACAGTCAAATCGTTCAATTGATTCATTCATTATTACGTAGACATTTTACTACGAAATCGCTACGAAGCGCTACGCCTACGCACATTATATTTCGTAGAATCTAATTGTATTTTGGTTAATCAACAAAATTTATTATATTTCCTGGAATGTATTTTGTAAAGGCATTTTTAAGCTGTTTTCTTTGACATGTTATATTCATTAGTGTCGGCAGGGTGTAATGTGTGCGCCACACTGATTGAACATTAATTGAATAATGACCGATTATTGATGTTGATGCGCTTCAACCCAGCAGGCTGGTTCTGGTCCAGCGGGATATTGCCGAGCAGCAGTGGGACCGTTGACGCTGATGCTGACGGGCCGCCGTACCGTGACGGTCGACGTAGAGTTGTTGACTCCACGACTACTGCGCCAGCCGGGGGGTCTTAGGGTGAACTACGAATCCGGTTGCAATGTTGCGTGGTAGCCCAATTGTCGCAGGTCTGTTGCGGGCGAGGATTGTACGCTTGGGTGGGGATACAGGGGAGTCATTAAATGGGAGACCCTTTCAGCAGCTCAACATAGAACGCGCACATCCTCGACGCAGGGTCAGAGGTTCGGTCGCCGGTCCAAAAAAACGTGTACTATTAAAACCGCACGACCACCATTCCGTCTATTGGTGCGAAGTCGTTCCATTCGATAAAGGGTAGAACTACCCTCATATAAAACAACTTAAATTTCAAGCTCATATTTTAAAACGAACGGGAATATTCACTTTCTGATACCTACGGGTTCCTGTGCCTCGCCTGCAACATAGACATCTACAACGTAAATGCGCCACCCACCTTGAGATATAAGTTCTAAAGTCTCAAGTATAGTTACAACGGCTGCCCTGCCCTTCAAACCGAAACGCATTACTGCTTCACGGCAGAAATTGGCAGGGTGGTGTGGGACCTTCCCGTGCGGACTCACAAGAGGTCTTACCATCAGTAATTACGCAAATTATAATTTTGCGGGTTTGATTTTTATTACACGATGTTATTCCTTCACCGTTCCAATACGAATGCACCGGACGCCTTATCCTTTAGGCCACGACGACGATCGTATACTTATGATATTTAAAATCTTTAGCAATCTACTTAAACTAGTAAAAACACTGACACATAGTTTACGTAAATTGTCCTTCTAATATAATAAAACAATACCAAAGATAAAAACTCAAAGTCAATAATTACAAATCCCATTTCGCGTACGTTAATTTGGGACTCACCTGTATAGTCTTTAAATAAAATAATTCGCCATATGTGAAAACGCGTCCGACCGTTACAGCCATAAAATTCCAACATCAGAATTAAACTTGGAATTACGCAAGCGGAATTACGGCACAACGTTTTGCCTAACCTTACCCTGCCTTGATATAGGAGTGAGAGAACAAAACATTCAGTATCACATTTCATTTAAGACAAAAACTTATTCAAGATATCTCCATCTAACTCGGCCCGTAATCAGTTCAAAGGAAACTACTGCGCAAGAAACATTAAGGCGGACCGGCCGGATCGTTTTATTAAAAAGCAAGACCACAATTTATTAGGTTTTAATGCAATTTAACGGCCGTCTGGTGTAGTGGTAAGTGACATGGTCACTACACGAGGGGGTCACGGATTCGAATCCCGCCAAGGGAAGATATTTTTATGATAAATATAAATATCTTTTCCAGGGTTATGGATGTATCTTAAATATATGTATGTGTATAATGAAAATCTTACATTTATTTCCGTTATCTGGTACCTGTAACACAAGTTCTTTACGAACTTATCACGGGACTAGTTAACGTGGTGTGCTTGTTAGTAAATATTTATTTATTATTATTATTATTATTTATAATTTAATATTGGACCTCACGATTGACTTCCACGGTGAAAGAATAACATCGTGTAACAGAAATCAAACCCGCAATATTATAATTTGCGTTATTACTGGTGGTAGGACCTCTTGTGAGTCCGCGCGGGTAGGTACCACCGACCTACCTATTTCTGCCGTGAAGCAGTAATGCGTTTCGGTTTGAAGGGTGGGGCAGCCGTTGTTACTATACTTGAGACCTTAGAACTTATATCTCAAGGTGGGTGGCGAATTTACGTTGTAGATGTTTATAGGCTTCAGTAACCACTTAACACCAGGTGGGCTTTGAGCTCGTCAACCCATCTAAGCAATAAATAAAAAAAAGTTCGTAAAGATTACGTTTGTCGTATAATAGGTTTTTCTTCTGTTTTTTTTCTGCACGAATTCGGAGGTATCCCAATAGTAGACGCCTCTTATAGAAGCAACGAAGTTTTATTACTTTGATAAAACACTCATGGGAGTACGTCGGGTGAGCGAAAAGACGTAGGAAATACGAAATGTTTATTTGTATCAAAGATATGTACACGTCAGATTGCTACGTGTCTACTTTTACTAATAATAATATTATCCTTGACGCGTTCCTTATTTAATGTATGTATTTGTGTTCTATAAGCTAGAGGGGTTGTATTTGTTTTAAGCGATATTTCGCTTAATACGCGACATTTAATTTTATCCTTGTAGTCAAAGGTACGTTTTAATTATTAACTAGTGGTCCCCTGGTAGTCGAAATTCGACTATAACTAATGGAAATTATAAGTTTTTACACTATTATGATTATATTGTCAAAGACGATTAAATACTTCTTTAATCACAGATTTCGTCAAAACTACACTTTAAACAAATATTAGTAAAGAGAAAACAATATTTAATCTATTCTCAATTTGATAGACTATAACTGAGGACTTTTTGGCGGGAACGCGAGGAGTGAAGTTGTGTGATTTGTTTTATTTTGTCTATTTAGTGTTTCTTCAGGTTTAAATGTGTAATAATGGTGGTTTATTAACTGTTTAATATCTGTGAAAGTGCACAAATGTGGGAAAATGAAACAAAGCTGCTGGACGTAACTTCTCGGGTTCCTCCAAAAAGTCCACTGAAAAAATCTCAGTAAATGACCACCATTTTACTGCGATTATATTTCATCCCATATCATCTCATTTCATTAAATTTCATCCCAGTTGATTAATGTCTCAAATTAATCATCTTCATTTCATTTCACTCCATATTATCATTTTTCATAAAATTAAGAATATAAAGTAAAATAAGACATGACTTAAAGGTCTTAGTTACCAGGTCATAAAATCTCTTAAAAAAAAAATAATTATTTAGGGACTTTTGGCGGGAACGCGAGGAGTGAAGTTGTGTGATTTGTTTTATTTTGTCTATTTAGTGTTTCTTCAGGTTTAAATGTGTAATAATGGTGGTTTATTAACTGTTTAATATCTGTGAAAGTGCACAAATGTGGGAAAATGAAACAAAGCTGCTGGACGTAACTTCTCGGGTTCCTCCAAAAAGTCCACTGAAAAAATCTCAGTAAATGACCACCATTTTACTGCGATTATATTTCATCCCATATCATTTCATTTCATTTAATTTCATCCCAGTTGATTAATGTCTCAAATTAATCATCTTCATTTCATTTCACTCCATAGTATCATTTTTCATAAAATTAAGAATATAAAGTAAAATAAGACATGACTTAAAGGTCTTAGTTACCAGGTCATAAAATCTCTTAAAAAAAAAACTATAACTGACAGAAAGCAAAGAAAAGTTTCACAATAAACAAATAGTATGCATGCGTGTAGTGTCAAATACATGGTAGTGTGTAATGTTTTTTTTATTGATTTAATGTATCTTTTATGCATTATTTAAAAAAACTATTAGCCTTGTGCACTTCTTCTCTACATTCTCTATAAGTGTGGAAAATTTCATACTCCTCCGTCCGCGCAATTTTCGTAAAAAGGGATACAAAGTTTTTGCTTCACGTATTAATATATAGATTCAATTAAGTTTACCTCATTCAAATAGTTGAACGAGGTTTTAATGATATTGTAGGTATACGACAAAGATAAGATCTTCCACCGAGCGGGTGATATTTGCTCGGTAGACCGACGGTCCAAATGTTGTTGTTCGGAACTTGTATACCTATATGCAAGCTTATCTTGAAAATATCGTAAGCGAGATTCAGGCATCTGTCAAATATCTTGCGTTGTATGATGGCTACCCGCCACAATATTTTCCGAATTTTAAATTTGAAATGGCTCTCCTGTAAAGTTGCAAAAATGTCGCTTAAACCAAATAGCCTTTCACCCTTGGCATATGATTTCTGCCATACATCCAAAGTCGAAATTCGTTTGCATTAAATTTCTATATTGTCCACGGACCGTTGACAAGTCAACCAGAAAATACATTCATTAATAAAATAAAAACCACCTTTTTTCCCTACCTATGCTGATAGCCTTGAGAGGCTATTTTAACTTCTTGACGTGTAGGTGAGCTCACGGGGCTCAAACCGGGAGTATTGCTAACAATGACCCTACCAAGAGCAGTGCTTCGCAGAATCTACCACCGGATCGGAAACGCGACCCACTGAGAAGATCCGGCGAGAAACTCAGTGGGTTGTGTCTATGGATTAATTTACTGAAACCAATTTAGATCCAACACAAAGAACAGAGACACGCACGAAATTAGAACCAGTGAAAATAAATTCACCATAGCAACGCTGTGTCCAAATGCTAAGTGATACAGTGCCCGATGTCTCCTTAGAACACTGATTTGTATAATTGACTTTTTTAAATGGCACCTTCAGAATTATAGGGACCCGACCCAAAAATGTGTTTTTTGGACAACATCGAATAAGTTTTCAAAGCGAAAAGATGTAAAGTAAGGGGACGGAATGAAATAAACCGATGGATAACTTTGTCCCTTTATAAGCTACTTTTGGACATTTGATTAATAAGGATCGCTGAAAAGGGTCGGTCTAGGTCCATTTTTGAATAAAAGTCGAAATACAAAAATATCGAAAGAGTCTGTATAATACTTTTTGCTTAGGTGTTAATAAAAATCACAATATAAATGCCACCGTCCACTACGAAACATGAAATTGTAGACTCAATAGAATCGTAAAATCACTATGTTAGACCTTTGAATACGGAACGCATTGGGTGGTTTTTTTATGTTTGAAGGAATACTTGTAGCCCCGAGGCCTTGTCAGTTTCACCAGGACAGGTGGGCGAGCAAAGCCTCAGCCAGGAGGGGTGCGATTTGCTAACAGCTACCCGAGCGCCTCCGAAGGAGACCTAACAGCTCAAGAGCACCTGCTTCGCGAATGAATCTACTACCGGATGGGAATCGTGACCCGCTGAGAATATCCGGTGAGAAACTCAGCGAGCTGATGCATGGGTTAGGTTGCACGTCTCTGAATAATTCTAAAGGTGCGGAATGTACTTTGTGTGCGTACTGTTTTGATGTTCAAGCTATCATTCGACCTACACAATACCGTTTCTTTCTTCCTTCACGGCTACTTCCCTATGCAGTAGTCACTATCCAAACATCAATCGGCCAGTCATATAGAAGAGATACCAGACAAACACCAATAAAATCCTGTCTTCACGAGGCAGAAGACGTTTAAAATTCATAAATTGCTGCCGTCAGGGATAATTAAAGCCATTAGATGAAAACTGTCAATCATTGTGGAAGCCACCAATCATCACCTCACAAGACATAGCCTGTATCAACCTCAATATATACACATCAAATTTGGAGCCACCTCTAGATGTAATAAAAAGCCATCGGTGCTTTACTATGAAGCGTGTGGTTTGAACATATAAGAAATTCATTGCTCGTCTTCTATTAATTCATAAATTACTATGATTGAACATAATAATATAAGAAGTTCATTGCTCGTCTTCTATTATTCATAAATAACTAATGAATAAATATCTTTAATAAATATTTTGAAAGGCAAACTCTGTTCAGTTCAGCCGAGTTCAAATTTCCATATGGCTGCTCATTCCAGTGAAATATCAGGAGTGAATATATAAATAGTTATATTTAGATAAATTTCGTTGAACAAAACATAAGTATAATTCACGATTAAAATTCGAATATGATTAACTGTGCTCTCATAACTTGTTCATAGAGTCGACAGAGCGGAAAATTACAGAAATTGTTATTACTAAGTGTTGAACGCAAATAGAATAAAACATTCAAAAGGTTTTACACATTCTGACTGTCTGTTTGAAAAGTACAGTTTTAAATAAAATTGGCAAGAACATTTTAATTTCTGTTCTAAATTCAAACAATTTCGGTATCGGTATTATACTAAAATATGGAGATGGATGGATGGAGAATTTGGAAGATGTAGATATGTATTATCTAGTGGACGCAGAATTCATTAATATTAACTAAATAGAGTCGCATTGTCACTATTAGTGCTAAAATATCATATTATTACGAAACTAAATTATTCATTTCCATTAGTTACATGATATAGGTATGATTTATAAGATATTACTTTCTTCCGTATTTTCTAATTAAAATGATTTCTACGGCTTAGGTTCGCTTTTTTTTACTGCCATTATATTATTACGAGGACAGTCGTCCTTGATCATGAAAACTAAGTACGTTTCCAGAAACGTCTGAATTAAATATATTTAAAATGACAATAAGAAATGCGTGATTTAACCGTAATAGTAGTTCTAATCATAATCATTTTGATGCTTAATTTTATAATCCTCAGTTTTTTTTTTATTGTTTAGATGGGTGGACGAGCTCACAGCCCACCTGGTGTTAAGTGGTTACTGGAGCCCATAGACATCTACAACGTAAATGCGCCACCCACCTTGAGATATAAGTTCTAAGGTCTCAGTATAATTACAACGGCTACCCCACCCTTCAAACCGAAACGCATTACTGCTTCACGGCAGAAATAGGCAGGGCGGTGGTACCTACCCGTGCGGACTCACAATAGGTCCTACCACCAGTGATTACGCAAATTATAATTTTGCGGGTTTGATTTTTATTACACGATGTTATTCCTTCACCGTGGATGTCAATCGTGAACATTTAAGTACGTATTTCATTCGAAAAATTGGTACCCGCCTGCGGGATTCGAACACCGGTGCATCGCAACAACGAATGCACCGGACGTCTTATCCTTTAGGCCACGACGACTTAATATAATATAAATTTGTATAATTTAGATCAAGTAAATTTTAAGTTGACCGATTATACCTAAAACGATTAAAGTATCGTGAACGCGTTAACGTTGTATTTTATGTTATGAGTAAATTTCATCTCTATTAAGAGATAATTATATAAAATCAGCCTTAAATCTCACAGAACATCACAACAAATATCTGCCGACAAAATGTTCTTTCCTCGAAGAGCTACACGCCATAAAACCAAATGACGCACCCCAGAGAGTGATATTACCGAGGTCGAAGCATCTGCATGAAACCACTAAAAGTTAGTAACCGTAGTACATAAGTTCGCTCAATTTAAAATTCATGGCGTGATTTCGTTTAATATCATTAAAACAACAACTCAGTTGTTTTTTTTTAATTATGTTACAGCCTAGCCGCCGGGAAAATGAACCGCTTGTATGTAGGATTGGTAAGAACGGAACGTATGAAAAGAGTGTGAAACGGAGCGTTAAGGTGTGAGTGAGAGAAAACGGAAAGAAAGGGAGAAAAGAATGGCAGACAGAATGACAGAGAAAAGGAAGATGGCGAAGACGGTTAAAAAATTAGCAAGACGTACACAATAAAAGTGTTAATTAATTTTAAATTATTATTATTAAAACAGAATAATTTGAAACATTGGAAGTTCCATTTTATGCGCTGCGATCCCTATTCTACATGTATGTATAATGACGTATATATAAATTACACTCGTGTATGTTATACGTACATGTGTGTGTATCTTAAATTCATTGGACTTCCGTTTCCTTTTCGGTTCAAAGCGAAAACTTAATCGCTGAAGGTAATAACAAAAACAGTCGCTGTCGAAGTTAAACTCTTATAGAGAAATTCGTAAATTCAATTTGTAGTCGAAATTTGTAGGTTACGTTTCCTAATGAAACTATAAAGCCTTTTTAGAATTTTGTTGAATAGCATTCATTTTTGGCGACAGACATACCTATGTCCATTGCTCCTAATCCCATCCTATGCATGCCTCCATAATAGGTATTATGGAGGCATGCATACGTAACTGGTACGTAAATATACTAAATCTGATATATTGTGCTAGTTCTGAACAAAATTTTTTTGGACCTACAGACTAATGACGATCGCTGCATGAAAATATACCTGACTATTTATTTATATGTCGGAGACGGGTCATTAGTTTGGTAGCTAAGCGAAACGCAGCACGCTTCCTGATAGATGGCGGCACGATTGCGATGTCGTCGGAACTCGGCTAACTTCGTGCTATTTTTTTTTTTTTATTGCCTTTGTAGGCAGACGGGCATGCGGCCCACCTGATGGTGAGTGGTTACCGTCGCCCATGGACTTCAGCAATGCCAGGGGCAGAGCCAAGCCGCTGCCTACCGCTTAATATTCTCCACAAGCCTCGTTTGAAGAAGGACATGTCATAGCGCTCGGGAAACACCGTGGAGGGGAGCTCATTCCATAGCCGGATGGTACGTGGCAAAAAAGATCTCTGGAAACGCACTGTGGATGACCGCAGTGGCTCCAGGTAGTATGGATGAACTCTACTCCGGTGGCGGGCGGTGCGATGGTAAAAACGAGATGCTGGTATCATCTCGAACATTTCCTCAGAGCACTCCCCATGGAACATACGGTATAAAATACAGAGGGAACCGAAGTCCCTCCGCAAACCCAGAGGCTCCAAACGATCCGAGAGAAGCCTACGACAGAGCCTAGCCGATGGAGACGCATAGACGCCTTTACACACTTATCAACCAGCTTTCTTAAAGAGCGGTGCCTCCGTCGTAAGAACTGTCATTCGTTTTCGTTTGCTAACGTCAAGAGAAGATTTCTAGATTGTTCTAAGACAACAAACGTGATTGGTGTACTCAATATTTCTCTTAGCTCGATCATCCTATTCGTCTCTATGATGTCTGACGATGGTGTTAATAGTCGTGGCTTCTCCGACATATAAATAAAAATGAATGTTCTCTCTTCGTCAATAAATCGGGAAAGTTTTCTGTCGGAGTACCAGTAAAATACGAAAGGTGGCACGCGTAGTATCAAACAATTGATGTTTTACAATTTTATATGTAAAAAGAAGCAGATATGTTTCAAGCGCACGTCAAGTGAAGACTCGAAAATGGGCCAATTGGGACGATTCGTCTTTAGTCGTGTCTAAACAAATGCAATAATAATATAACAAGTGCAATCGTTCCAATTATAGCTATCTTTTTTACTCACGCGCTTATCCCATCTTTTGTACTTTTCATTAATGCTACTTGTCAACATGTGTGTGTACTATATCGGTAGGTATGTAGATATATATGGCGCGATCAGATTTGAAGAGTCAGTTACTATGAAGATAACACATCTGTTGTATAAAAAATCATTGATGTTTTATTTCATTTCAATGGAGAATAGGTTATGTGTATCAAAAACTCATATACGAGATAAGACATATGTTTTTCTTTTATTTATTTATTATTTCGTATTCCAGAAGCGATTCGATGGGTGGTTTTTTAATAATGAGCTTATACAAATTTAATTTAACAATATTAATCTGGTTTCATGCAAACATTACCAACTAGCGACCCGCCCTCACTTCGCTTCGGAAACATGAAATTTTATTATTGATAGTGGAGCCCCGCCATGTTACCCGTGGTTATTGTCGTAACACGGGTGACGCCGCGAGACGAAGCTAGTCTAAATAAAGCTAAGTAGCCTAAGGTCTAGGCGTTCCAGAGATTAGCCGGAACAAACAGACAGATATACAGACAGACAAAAATTGTAAAAAATGTTATTTTGGTGTATGTACCGTATATATATATGCAGGTGGTAAAAGGCGGTTATTTCAATATTACAAACACACTTCAATTTTATTTATATGTATGGAATATATGTACATGTAATGAAACAATTGAATCCGATGTCTGTGTATACTGAAGAAAAGCAATAATTATAATAGAAAAAGGTACATACATACGTAACAAAAGAAGAATAATATTATAGAACCATAATCCAGTGATTTTTTGTTTGTGTCTTCCCGCACTTATTCGGCCTTAGCACGGATGTTCGTGAAGTTTTCATACGTACGTGAATATTAGATCTTGAGTAAAATGTAGGCGTGTTCTTTTGCTTCTTTTTTAAACATTATTTTAATATTATCCGACGTTCAAATTTACATAACAATTAATATTATTAGTACGAAAATAACCCTCTCTATAACGTTTCCACGCTCAAACCACTGAAGCGGTTTTAAAGAAACTCTTGGAATGAATATTGCTTACTTTTCCTCCCATTTTTGAGCACAGGCCTCCATTCACGAATTGTAAAGCGTAATACACACAGATAAATCTGCGAGTGGAAAGATATTAAAGAATCTATATTAATACGTGAAGCAAAAACTTTGTATCACTTTTTACGAAAATTTCGCGGACGGAGGATTATGAAATTTCCCACACTTAAAGAGAATATAGAGAAGGAGTGCAGAATTTCAATATTTTTTTAAATGATGCATAAAAAAATATAATAAATCAATTAAAAAACATTACACATACTACCATGTATTTAACACACACACGCATGGATACTATTTGTTTATTGTCAAACTTTTCTTATTGCTTATAGTCTTTGGTCAAATTGAGAATAGGTTAAATATTTTGTCTTTATTAATATTTGTCGAAAGTGTAATCTTGGCGAAATCTGTGATTATAGAATTTTATTAATCTTTGACAATAGAATCATAATAGTGTACAAACTTATAATTGGAATTAAATAAAGTCGAATTTCGACTACCGGGGCTCCACTAGTACATAGTTATTTCTCAAAGATCAATAAGGCTCTCCAGACAAGCCTATTTTTATTCATAAGTGAGTGGATACCATTTTTTAAAGACCTACCTGAATGTTGGGCCACCGGCGCACATAAGGCCCGATGCGAGTAGTTGAGTATCAGCAAGAAAATCAGTTGACGAATCGATAGCATTGTACCTGTAAAGAAACATATCAACTTAAAAACAATACTAATATCTCAGGTGCGGCTACTTACGTCGTATTCTATTTAATAGAGAAGGAAACCGGTTCTTTTCACTTACTGGTGGCAGAACCTCTTGTGAGTCCGCACGGGTAGGTATCACCACCCTGCCTATTTCTGCCGTGAAGCAGTAATGCGTTTCGGTTTGAAGGGCGGGGCACCCGCTCTAACTATACTGAGACCTTAGAACTCATAATTCATAAAAGATCAATGTAGTCAAGTCAAGATGTGGACAATCGTCTCACGACTATACTGCAAGGAAAGGAATCGAAATCCGAAATCGAAGACCTTCTATTATAGTATTATTAAATGCTGATTATATTCGTTGCGGGGGCCAAGACAAATTAGCTTTTGCTCGGATTACCTAAACGTCATAGTTCAGTTTTTTTATCAGCGGTCGCCTCTATAGATCGAAGCTACACAAGAATTTGTACATTTAGGATCGAGTAGCGGATAAATCCGAAAAAAAAACAAGAAATATCCGTAACTCAGGGTCGTTGACCTTTTGAATTGACAATTTTTTTTTAAATACCAATAGTTATATGTAAGTTTTTTTTTTTTCGAAGTCTCACCGTAGCTGGCCTGGTAGTTTTTGCGTAATGTTCGAATTTATATATTTATAGTTATGAAATGACTTTACATATTTATGAGAACGGTATTACTAAAATACAAATAAACAGACGCATGTCACGTATACATTTTGAATGTTAATCAAAGAAAATTCATTACATTTGCTTGTAATGAAATTAAGATCGTTGTACTGGAAATTTCGCGAAATAAGGACGTACACAAGATCATTATTTGAACATTTTCATTATTTTAAAACTTAATTAATTATTAAAATTAATTTATCAACATTTACGAGGATGTTTGTGAATTGTAGAAGTGATTAAAAGCGGACTAATCTCGCGTTTAATCTTTTCAGTTATTCACTCGTCTGTGGCAATAAAATTAAGATAATAGTGACGTGGAACATTATTAAAAGTCGTTAAATAAACGCGTAATGAAACAGCAAAGGTAACTTTAATTAATGCACCTTAATACCAAATAGTTTTAAACACATATTTTAATGAATTATGAATTTAAATGAATTAAGTCGTCGTGGCCTAAGGGATAAGACGTCCGATGCATTTGTATCGAGCGATGCACCGGTGTTCGAATCCCGCAGGCGGGTACAATTTTTCTAATGAAATACGTACTTAACAAATGTTCACGATTGACTTCCACGGTAAAGGAATAACATCGTGCAATAAAAATCAAACCCGCAAAATTATAATTTGCGTGATTACTGGTGGGAGGACCTTTTGTGAGTCCGCACGGGTAGGTACCACCGCCCCGCCTATTTCTGCCGTGAAGCAGTAATGCGTTTCGGTTTGAAGGGTGGGGTAGCCGTTGTGACTATACTGAGACCTTAGAACTATATCTCAAGGTGTGTGGCGCATTTAAGTTGTAGATGTCTATGGGTTCCAGTGACCACATAACACCAGGTGGGCTGTGAGCTCGTCCACACATCTAAGCAATATAAAAAAAAACAGTAAATTGATTTATGTACTGCTTATTTAATATAACCCTTTTAAATATAGTATTTATTGTATAGTATTTATACTATTTCATATAGTAAGTATTACTTATTTAATATAATATAATAACATGCCTTCCATTTGATTCAATAGAGAAGAGAGCGTATCGGATATCAATTGATCGAATATCATCGAAAGTGATATTGTTCATCTCTTTCCACTATACTGAATCAGCAGACGTTCTTTTAAATTGTTTGGTTGAATCATTCTGTTACTATCATTGCCTCTTTTTTTTTATTGCTTAGATGGGTGGACTAGCTCACAGCCCACCTGGTGTTAAGTGGTTACTGGGGCCCGTAGACATCTACAACGTAAATGCGCCACCCACCTTGAGATGTAAGTTCTAAGTTCTCTGTATAGTTACAACGGCTGCCCCACCCTTCAAGCCGAAACGCGTTACCGCTTCACGGCAGAAATGGTCGGGGTGGTGGTGCCTACCCATGCGCATTCACAAGAGGTCCTATCACCAGTAATACTTTAAGTCGGCAATGTTAATTCGTTTATTTGTTCCATTAGCTCGAGTCTTAAAGCTACTCATCTCTAGTGTTCGAAATGTTACTTTAGCGACGTACCTATGAAGTTCTGTAATGAATTTTCTTGCTCAGTACTAACTAAGCCTTCGCTGGGACAAAAAAAACGATTAGCGGTACACAGCTGATTTCACTTGGCACTACGAAATTCTTTCTTTACGAAACTTACCATTCCTGTTTATATCATGTCTGCACAAATAGCGACCCTATAAATAGTGAATTTACATGTTTACGTGTAGACACAGCCTCTGAAGGACTTAAATTGTAGAAACATCAAATCCAAATTTATTGTGGTAAAATGTCGAGCTAGACCGCATTAATTGTGGTATAGGATCTATCTAGAACGCTATACGAATTAATTGCAAACACTATTCACTTTAAATAACAAAACAAAAGTTTCACGGATCCTACTAAACGTGAAAATTTAAATTGAAACATTCGTTCTTTACATGACTGAACAAAAACGAAATGAACTAAATATTAACTTAGATAAAAATAATACACATCACAATATATACTTAGATAAAAATAATACAAACATCACATTTCATTATGAAGAAGAAAATATTTGAGTTCGTTGCCCCTGAGTACCTCCTGCCGAATACAAAAGGCTATTTATCAACATGTCTGAAACGTACTAAATATAAACGTTTCATTCAGGTTAATGTAGGAAAAAAACAAGATTGAACATCAATTTTCCATTCAGTCTAAGCAATCATGAATCATGAATGAAAAAATGAAAAAATCATGCGACACCATGATTTGAGAGAGAGAGAGAGAGAGAGAGAGATACCGTTGGCAGTAAACTTTTCTTTTATTGAACGGAAAATAATGAAAGCGATAAACTTGAAACATGCATTTTATAAGCCGATTGTAACGAAGTCTTTAAGCTGTCCGTTTGTCTTTAAAAACTTCAATAGACTTTTTACTAAAATACTAGCGCATACTATTTTGGACACATTCATCAAACCTTTGACGGCCTGCTGAACAAAGGTTTCCCCTTTTTATCACATAACGTTCGATAGCTCCCAATTCTCATTCTTCAGAAAAGATGATATTAAATCGAAAAAAAATCAGTTCTTTTAATTTTGAGCCTACTCAAACTATCCAAAGCTGTTTCTCAGTCACTACTGTCGTGGATTTGCTTAGAAGACATTATCTTATGTGTATTATTATTATTAGACAAACATTAAACATGTTTTTGTTATTGCCCTTGTAGGCCTGGTGTCCTGGTACTGGTGGTAGGACCTCTTGTGAGTCCGCGCGGGTGGGTACCACCATCCTGCCTATTTCTGCCGTGAAGCAGTAATGCGTTTCGGTTTGAAGGGTGGGGCAGCCGTTGTAACTATACGTGAGATCTTAGAACTTATATCTCAAGGTGGGTGGCGCATTTACGTTGTGGATGTCTATGGGCTCCAGTAACCACTTAACACCAGGTGGGCTGTGAGCTCGTCCACCCATCTAAGCAATAAATAAAAAAGGCCGACGAGCACACGGCCCACTTGATAGTGAGTGGTTACCGTCGCCCATGGACTTCAGCAATGCCAGAGACCAAGCCAAGCCGCTGCCTACTAATCATATACTCAACAACAAAATTCTGAAATTTATTTTCAATAAAAAGAAAAAAAAAGCATTTCAATTCTAGAAAGAATTTAACCACGTTTCGTCAAATACAATCACGTTATATAATACAAGGAAGCGATCGCTTGAAGGAAAATCTCGTACGGCCATACAGAAGCCTTTGAAGTGCATATTAGCACAGCACTGGTCGGATATTGATTTTCCGCGTCCATTGTTCTTTCACTTCCCTGTTTTGTGTTCAAAATATTATACATGCATTATTATAATTTCATTTTAAAACTAAAAATCTATTACACTTAGCTTTACAAAGCGCTAATTGAATGCTAGGTTGAATTGAAAAAACATGACACTACGAGTAAAAATATAAACTGAGAACTTTACGATTCTTGCCACCCACGAATGTTTCAATTTAAATAATTTCATTCAAGTTTTATTATTTTAACTCAGCTTTCAGTCGATAGGTGAAAACGTAGTTGAAATAAGATCTCGTACAAATTAATTACATTGTTTAAATTGTATTAAACAGGAAAATAACTAAGTCAACAGAAAACCGATAAAATTGTGTTAAGTTTTTTTTTTCAAAATCGGTTGAGTCTCACTTGAATGACTGGAAAAAAAAGACAAATAAAACAGAGAGATTAACTCCTTGTTCTAATTTCTTGACAAAATAGAAAATTGTGACCTAGAAGTCCTTTCCTATAGTATATTCTACACACACGACAAATATGACAGTAGTTTTTTGCATTTTGTAAATTAAAAAAATGATTTTGTATGATTTTTTTATTTTTTTAAATGTACATTATAATACTTTGAAAGGCAGTGGAAATAAAATACCTTACTTATAAATGATGTTGTTTTGAGTCACGCAAATCGTTCGATGTAATTGTCTCAACCGATTACCCAATTCGCCCCATTAATGTAGAATTCTCGTAGTTTAAATCAAAGCTGAATCTACTGTGCATGCTTAGTTCGTAGAAAACACCTTCCAAATTACGTTGTACCTAGCTTTATATGCCAGATACCTAGTTATTTGTGTCGAGTGATGCGCGACCACGGAAAATGCACTCTAACATTACGTTCTACCTAAGTAAGCTTGCATCTAACATGTTTCCGCACTATTCACAAACGACTTCTACCTAAGAGACACGGAATATAAAACTAAAACTATAAGCATTTTAGAATTTCCGACTATACAGCTGGTAGTTCGAATTCAACGGTAAACATTTCGGGTTACGGCAACCCCTTAACACCGACAACGCTATGATTGAGTTAACCGATCTATTGCAATAAAAAACAAGAACACTTTCACGTAAAGTACAAGCTAAAGTAAACGTAAAAGCGTTTGACGACGAATATCAGGTTCCTTCGCAAGTAAAGGAGTGTCTGGAGTATACATAGAGAATATTACATGAACATTCGGTTCATCCATCACGATCCATCATGTAATTTCCAAGGTACTTAGGAGAAATATACACGCGACGAAACACGATTTTAAAAAACACATAAACATCATTATTGTAACATGTGACGCTGAATATTTAACTGATGGGACTATTTGAATTATGTTACCGGTCATCGTTCTCGTCGAACCCGTCGCTTGCGACGAAGGGCTCGGCGAGTAAATTAACCCAGGGGCACAGCCCACTGAGTTTCTCGTCGGATTTTCTCAGCGGGTCGCGTTTCCGATCCGGTGGTAGATTCTGCGAAGCACTACTCTTGCTAGGATTAGTGTTAGCAAGGACGTCAGGTTTGAGACCCGTGAGCTCACCTACTTATTAAGGTTACGCTGAAATCGTCTCTCAAGACTATCAGCATAGGTAAGAAAAAAAAAATTGGAACTTTGTCAATATAAAAAACGGGATTGCGGTCCGCTTGACGCAGATGCTCACCGCTGCTCATGAATATCAGCTGTGCCACTGCCACTACTCTCGTTAGTTGTCTATTAGAATCAATATAAGCTCTTTGAAGTAAGCCGTGTACCCTAAAATATGTTACCGAAATTTTAATAAAGATAAGTGGATGAGAGTAAATAATACGGCTAACGAGCTTGTGTGAGAACGATAATTGCTAATCATATATCTCAATCATGTTACCCAAATCAAATAGGTAAATAAAAAAGACATTCAATTTGGCTTTGCAAAAATCCTCAAAAATTCTCAATTACTTACATATTTTTTTTATTGCTTATATAGGTGGACGAGCTCACAGCCCACCTGATATTAAGTGGTTACTGGAGCCCATAGACATCTACAACGTAAATGCGCCACCCACCTTGAGATATAAGTTCTAAGGTCTCAGTATAGTTACAACGGCTGCCCCACCCTTCAAACCGAAACGCATTACTACTTCACGGCAGAGATAGGCGGGGTGGTGGTACCTACCCGTGCGGACTCACAAGAGGTCTTACCACCAGTTAAAATATAATAAATACATATTATAAATTAACTAATTTATAAAATCAAAACAAGACCCGCCCCGCTTTTTTCTGTGCTACTGTTTCGAAATTGGAAATCGTATTAGTGATTATTATTAATGATCGACAAACTACGATAAGGCTATCATAAAAAAAATAACCAATATGTTTGATATTTTCCAAACCCAAATTTTTGTATGTTAATTGGTGCCCTAGTTGTCTCAATGTTTCCGATAACTGCTTAATAACAAAAACCAAATGAACTGCGTATCAATCTATCGAATTCAAAAGCAAACATAATAAACTTTACTGTAAGCTAACAAAAGTCAGTTTGTTAACGAGAAACCTATTGTGAGTTTGGGGACTGCAAGCTCTCAATATCCGATAAAACTGAAATAGCTTCGATTCAACGTATTCGATCACAATACAGCGATTAAAACGCATTTCCACTGAATAGGTATTATATACCTATATATCTATATACCTATATCTGAATAGGTATCTATATACGTGAAGCAAAAACTTTGTACCCCTTTTTACGAAAATTGCACGTACGGAGGAGTATGAAATTTCTCACACTTATAGAGAACATATAGCGCGAGTGCACAATGCTAAATTTTTTATAAAATAATGCATAAAAGATACTTTAAAACAATAAAGAAAACATTACACACACTACCATGTATTTGACACAACACATACACAAGAATATTCTCTTTGTTTACTGTCAATTGGGAAACTTTTGTTATTGTTTAGAGTCTGTGGTCGAATTGAAAATAGATTAATATTGTTTGTCTTTAATATTATTGATCTATAGAGCAGTTTTGGCGAATACTGTAATTATATTATCGAAATATAATAGTGTTTGACAGTAGAACCATAATAATGTTTAAACTTATAATTTCAATTAATTATAGTCGAATCTCGACTACTGCGGGGTCACTAGTAGTTAAACAAACAGCCACTATATACGAGTAGATTCGAAGTGTTCCCGATTTCGAGGAAGCAGGTTCGAGCGGATGCCGTTGCCCCGGTGACCCAGTTCTTACCTCCCCGCGCCGATCTCTGGAAGCCCCTTCCCCCTTCAAGACCTATAACGCATCCCTGCATCCGGGGACCTAGTACCCACCCTGCTATTGACAGTTCATTAAGCGATATAATCAATATTTAAGATAGTTAACACGATGTCCAATGAAATTAAAATCCAGCTTTTGAGATTACAGCCTTCGAGTACAAAAAAAAATAGCGAGAGAAGGAAAAAGGAGTAAATTTTTCTGCAGTAAATTTCTGGTGACAAGTGAAAAGGTGATGATAGTGTATTGCATTAAGCGCATTTTTGCTTTGCGACAGAAATAGGGAATACATACCCATTACGAAGCAAAGTAAGCGTCTATTTTAATTAAAAAAAAATGCATCTTTGATCCGTTGTAAAATTATAAGTATTATGACAATCTATACAAATAAATAAAATTGTAGTGTCTGTTTTTAATAATAAAATAACCACTTTTTAATAAATGCCTAAGTATGTATGCACAGTACATATACCAAAATAACAATTTTATTTTTATTTTGTCGGTCTGCCTGTTTGTCTGTCGGTTTTGATCCGTTATAAAATTATAAGTATTATATATAAAATAGATTTACTTAGTGGTCTACTTCCGAACAGCTTATCTACAGCGAAACCATTTTCTTAAGATGTTTATCCACGATAAATGCCATCAACGAAAGTTTACCGAAATACTCATTTCACGCTTGAACACATCGAGCAAAATTACTCCCTGTGGATTCCCGAGATTCCGCACAATTAACTAACACAATAAAAGAATATCTTAGATAGCGGTTGGTAGATAAATAACATGTCTATATACTAATTGGTTACTAATCTTAAAAAATAATTCTGGTACACTATTCCAAAATGATCGGTTTCGTAGTCAACGAAGATTATCGATGACCTGTGGCCGCAATTTAGTCATCTGTAAATATATCTTCTTTTCCATGACACGGCTACATGACCCTGAAGTTACACTAATGTTTTTTTAACTTTAATAAATTCATTATATCAAAACTTTTTTTTAAAACATTCCAAAATCCAAATTTTAACTTATACAAATATTATAATATTCAATTCACACTGATTGTGTTGATATTTGAGTGGGTGCTATCGACAGCTCTAGCATCCGTTCCATCCTATGTGCAGTCCCTAAAAGTACTATATACTATGTATATATTGGCCCGGCATTTTGACTTTTGAAAGTTGAAATATGCATAATTATTTTAGCCTCATAGGCACATTGGTAGTCCTAAACATAAGGCCATTTGAACTAACTTTACCACAATTATTCTTGTAAAGAAAAACGAAGATTGATTTCAACATTGGCCCCTCACTTCAGCTTACAAAAGCATTTCTTCTAAAAGTAATCAAAGAACGCCTTATAATCCACATCACAGGATATTATTAGTCCAAAAACAGCTTAATATCCAAGGGTCGTTTCCATTTCAATAAAAGTAAAATTTGTAAGGAAATTTTCGCAGAAATTCTCGATAAAGATGTACCTACAGAACGTTCTACTATTGAACAGGGATTACGTAGGAAGAGATCAAAAATGTGAATAGCTAAATGGAAATCTATTTTTAGTTCGCGCTATACCTTCACATTTTTCCAATATCAATAGACTATTTCTACAGACTAAATGGTTAACTTAAATTTTCAACAATTCTGTGCATAATATTATATAGGTTTGAAATGTAACTCATCTACATCCTAAATAAGAATATTATCCATCTAATAAAAATAATAAAATAAATTCCGCCTATGAGCTCGCAACGAAGCGTGGTCTTGAATTATTAGTTCATTTAATACAATGAAGACTTTGACCTCATAATAGGTCGTGTTTTTTTAACTATCAATGTGGAAGGCTTTAGAGGAAGAGGTAGACCTAAGAAAAAATGGATGGATTGCGTGAAAGACGATAAGTGTAAGAGGGGATTGAATGAAGAAACGGTATATGAAACAGGAGTAAAGAAGGAGTAAATATGTTGGGCCGACCCCAAGTGACTGGGAGAAGGGCAGGAGAGTGATAATGATAATGATTAGGACGTGACTTTTTCTTAAGTCAACAGTACCTCATTTATGCTGCCGATGAACATTGATAAATTTTAAAGTGTAAAATTTAAAGTTTGCTTCGGTCTCTATTGTCTAACTCTATAGAGACAAGTCACAGATTTCATTCAGAAAGCCAAAAAGATCACTATTTGTAGCCGTCGTACAGAATTTGTTTGCAGACTCGTTGTCTAACTAATTAATGCTAAGTCACGGCTCGGATTGTAGACCGTATTTAATCCATTCTTCTCAACAGATTACACGAGACAAACTATGTTTAGCCTCTAGAGACATATGTTAGTCTACAATTAATCACGCCCCTGTTATCTTTACTGTAGCAGACATTTTAAATGTAAATAATGTTTTTTTTTTGGTTAAGAATTCCTGAAAATAAATTCCCTTGGTACTTAAAACTTGAAATAGACCAGTAAACTACTTTAAATACCTTCTTCACTTAACATTTATACACACACTTCGGTCTTTCGAACTAAACTCATTACATGTTTTCATGGCTTCATTGCGTACAGCGTGTGTCTTTCAAACGACTACTTCGAAATTAGAAAACTTCCAATTACATCGGCATACTTCCAAAAACACGCTCATAATATTATAACTGCGTGAACCAGTTATGGCCACAGTAATGTACCAGTAATGGCCACAAAAACATGAAAAAAAAACATGCTGTGTAACTTGAATAAAGAAGAACTAAATTTCCGAACACAAAAGACCTGTTAATCCCACTTTATATGAAAGAATCATAAACAGTGTGTAGTGGAGCTTGGCTTTGTTGTATTGTTGCACGGAAATCATCTATTACGACCTAAACGAATAAGTAAATCGTGCACGGAACATGTGTTCATGTGATATAGGATTGGATAATCGAAAAGTAAAACGACAAGAAATATGTCCATACATGTTATACTATCGCTATGCTACTTTTTTTTCATATTCTAGTGACTTCGAGGGGTCACACCAGATTCACCGGGCGAGTATGTGAGCTCACGGGGCTCTAACCAAACGTTTGCTAACACTAGCCTTAGCAAGAGCAATGCTTCGCAGAATCTACTACCAGACCGGAATCGCGATCAAATGAGAAACTCAATGGAGTGTCTCTGAGGTTTTTTTTATAAGCCACAACGTGTGAAGCGGACGTATGTAGCGGATAGAACACAAGATATTTGACAGATGCCTGATTCTCGCCAACGACATTTTCAAGATAAGTTTGCTGATATACAAGTTCCGAAGCAACATTTGGTCCATCGGCCTACCGGGCAACTTCACCAGCTTGATGGAAGATCGAGTTCTGAATACTGAGACCTTTATCGCTTCTTGTTTTCCAAGCCCTAACTTTAATATCGATTGATTGTTATTATTTTATTGCTTAGATAGGTGGACGAGCTCACAGCCCACCTGGTGTTAAGTGGTTACCGGAGCCCATAGACGTCTACAACGCAAATGCGCCACCCACCTTGAGATATAAGCTCTGAGGTCTCAAGTATAATTACAACGGCTTCCCCGCCCTTCGAACCGAAACGCATTACTGCTTCACGGTAGAAATAGGCGGAGCGTTAGTACCTATCCGTGTGGACTCACAAGAGGTCCTACCACCAGTAAAAAACAGACAAACAAATTTTAGTAACTTAAATCAAAAACCTTTTACCAAGGCTCAATCGCTCCAATAACTAAATATAAAAATAGGGAAACGTTACGTCTCAGGCTTATGTAAATTGAGAATTGAAACTTATCATCAATTTGCATGGTAGCGAACAGTTCGTTAAGCACTGAAATCAGTAATCTCCGAAACTGAGATCGGTTCAAGGGATAATACACGCCTACATACGATATTTTAATTGTAAAATTAATCCAAACGTTAATCTAACCGGCTTAAACAAATAGATGAATCTTCACTTTGGAATATACTTTAAGAATATCCATCACGGACGGCCTTGCCCATGTTGTTATTTCTAGACAACATTAGACCAACCCGAAAACTTTAGATACAAGCTTACAAAAGTTTCACAATTCTGGTTATCTGTTTCACGATTTCAAGCTAATGTTCAATGTTTATATAAATAAATATATATTTGTTTATTTTATTAATTAGCTATTCATTTCTAAATACAGTCATAAATGAAATCGATTCTTAGGCTTAGGTATTTTCTTAATGGCCTTTTTTTATCTTCGAATTACAACTCTTGAGCTAGCAAGTAGATAAGGAATAACATTACCCAAACACAAATAAAAAGATATCCGATATTAACCGCCTACGCTAGTGCTCGTTTATTGTCACAGTATCCAGTACACTTCAACAATTGACAGTTCTGGGTTAATGTGTTTAATCTCGCCCGTTTTTCCAATTTCTGGCTCAAAAGGGCCAGTTCGGTGATCAATCACTTTGGCAAAATATATATTTTAAAAAATACTCATATTTTACTGTCTTAATTTGGAGCTTAAAGTAAGAAAAAATCGTTTATTATTATAAATAAAAATTATTACTACTAATTTGTTATAAATTTGTCTGTCAGGTTTATTAAATCGATGTGTTGATTCGATTCCCGGTCGAAGTCAATGTCTTTTTTAAAGATGATCGGTTCTCGTAGCTTGAGATTTCTTCTGTTTTTTTCGTAAGTATGTTTCCGGCCTCAATAACATAGAAATAAACTCTATCTTAAGTCATTAAAATTAAATAATACAGCATTACAAGTTTTTCACCTCCGAATTGTTCATAGCGTAACTTAAGCTTTTCTTTCTTAGTTAAATATTGTCTGTATCTAGTTAGACATCAAAAAGAAAAGACGCAATCCTATACCATGTTGTCTGGCAAAACCTTTTTTCTCAATAACGGATAGAGATATCGATTTCATTCAATTGAAACTAATATCAAATATCAACTTCTATGGTACAGTACTGACGATATTAAACAAAGGCCTATTTAAAATTAAAATATCTATCTATCTAAAATTATGTCACGTTTTCAATTATTTTTATACCCATTTATTAATATAAATTTATGTTATAGTTGTATTATCATCATAACTCTTACTGAGTGTACTTCGGATAAATGGTAATGTAATACCGTCGAATTGAGCAGACAATGCAGATAAAGAGTGGTTAGTAATGGAATCTTTCAATCTAACTAAGATATACATTACGAATGCACTTTTAGTTTTTTTACAATTCGTTTCCAAAGACGATGTGTGTATAAGTGTCAAATTGAGTCAAAAGATTCTACACTGATTATAATCAGTGTGGCTATTCATATGGGAATACAGGTACGTGTGACCCCGGCCAACTCTAGATACTGCCACAACTTTCCCTTAACACATTTAATATATGCAGACCCACAGACCCGTCCTCTCACCGGTTAGAACACGAAGGATTCAAATGCCTAAGGTAAGGTTTTAATAAGTTAATAAGGTTTTAGTTATATATATAAAAAAAGGAAATATAAGATTTTAATTTCCATGGCCGATTGTATTAGACGCAGTATAATAGAACACGAAGTCGTCGTGGCCTAAAGGATAAGACGTCCGGTGCATTCGTATGAAGTATGAAGCGATGCACCGGTGTTCGAATCCCGCAGGCGGGTACCAATTTTTCTAATGAAATACGTACTTAACAAATGTTCACGATTGACTTCCACGGTGAAGGAATAACATCGTGTGATAAAAATCAAACCCGCAAAATTGTAAATTGCGTAATCACTGGTGGTAGGACCTCTTGGGAGTCCGCACGGGTAGGTACCACCACCCCGCCTATTTCCGCCGTGAAGCAGTAATGCGTTTCGGTTCGAAGGGTGGGGTAGCCGTTGTAACTATACTGAGACCTTAGAACTTATATCTCAAGGTGGGTTTCGCATTTACGTTGTAGATGTCTATGGGCTCCAGTAACCACTTAACATCAGGTGGGCTGTGAGCTCGTCCATCCATCTAACAATAAAAAAAAAATAAAAAAAAAAATACACTTATACGTTTGTATATTTAATGTACCTACATCAGAAAATAAGAAAATGGTACCAAAACCTCCGAGACACGTTCACAATTTAAACATTTTGTGCATGTGAATTCGATTTGATGGATCCCACTTGTTTATTATCAGAAGGTTAAATCTACCGTCATTGCTTTCATCCCTGAGGTTTATTCCATTTATTTCACACTTGAACGGGTTTGATTGAAGTATACATCGTCTTTAATGTGTGTGAGATCACTGTCCCCTCTGATTTTTCGGCCCAATGAACTGTAAAGTTATATACTTAATATTTTAGACATAAATGCGACTACTCATTCGTAAGACATATGATTCAATTTTTTTTAACTTTTTTTTTTCATGTCAAGTATTTCTGATACATATTTTATTTGGATTATCAATCCACGGGAAAGTTCTATTTGCGAGGAAAGATAGTTCAATGAAAATGGACAAATACTAAATATGAAAAGCTCCGAGCATTACTTACATAATTTTCTGCATTAAAATCGCCCCATTAATAAAACATCTCAAACAAACTAAATAACATAAATAATAATAGAGACGTCAAAGAAGAAGAAAATTCAGAGTCACCTTGTTTTGAAATGTTCTTTAAAAGTAATAATTACTTAACTCGAATTCGTCAAAAACTAACTAATATTCCATTTAGATAAAATAGCTCAGATTCAAAATCTTATAAAATGGGTATCAACGTAAATAGTTATTCAATAGTATTTTCTTCGGTTAAATCTTGGATATTTTATTAGCATTATATTATTTTTGACGTTTCGGACACTTTACCGCTTTTGTGGTCACGACGATTAAGCTGTTTTACGTTGAGAAGACATAGCGTTTTCTCAAAGCGCGTTAAGATCTGCACGAAAAAAGCAACGTGAGATTAAGCCGTAAAAGTAGTTTTAATTAAATTAATCAAATGTAATTTCATTTAAAAACATCCTCAACTTAACTCACTTCAATTAATTGTTCTGCATAAACTGTTGATTCTTCAACTTATGATTAAATTATAAACATGTTTACGATCTGTTATACTGTTGACGGTTTTTCAACAAAGCCGACATTTGTCATTTCGGGTCTAACAACTAAATCAAAGTTTAGATAGTACCTAATAGTTGTCGCGATATTGACAAAATAGATAGTTTTATAAACATAGAAAAAGTAAACTAGTAAACCATTAGTTTTATGAACAAGAAGAAGTGAACTTTATGAAAATTCCCGTTTTCGTACAAGTTCTAGATAAAATACTAATCAGCAGTCCTAAATTTAATAAGTATCACCTGGAATCCAATTCTGACGAATTAGAAAAAAAATATAGACATTGTGTGATTATTTTTGTGTACTGTAAAGACATTTTGTTGAAAATACGTAATTGACATAATAATATACTCACTGCCGTGGTTTCCCGCGTAGCTAACGGAGTTCTGAAAATGCGGTATCGTCTGCGCGCCTAGAGAGCGTGCCGCGTTCTGATCTCCTAACCCTCGTATGATTGCGACGTTGTAAAATGCGCCTGCGTGGACCTCATGACGTCAATGGCTCATGAAGCATACAGGTGTTGGGAGTATATAACACCGCGCTCTCTCCACATGCAATTAACGACTCTCCACATATTCCAATTATTTTGGTCTAGCGCATTATTCTATTTTTGGATAAATCAAATGCGCACTTACTCGTTCATAATAATAATATTTAGTTATGTTATTTTAATACTGTTTGCATCTTTTGTAATATTGATCATAAAACCAATTGTTTTGATAGTATTACGTTGGCTGTGTCCCATCTGTCTCATATGCTATAGAGTGATTTGGCTGTTTTCATTCCCGATCCTGCGGACAGAATGGAAAGCAGTCGACGTCGCCCAAAACACGTCATCTCGGATCCTCCCGATCCACTAACGGTGCTTTTAGGTACTTCAAGCACCGGTCACCGTTCTCGTCGAACCCGTCGCTTGCGACGAAGGGCTCGACGAGTAAATTAACTCTCAGACACAGCCCACTGAGTTTCTCGCCGGATCTTCTCAGTGGGTCGCGTTTCCGATCCGGTGGTAGATTCTGCGAAGCACGGCTCTTGCTAGGGTTCGTGTTAGCAACGTCGTCAGGTTTGAGCCCCGTGAGCTCACCTACTAGTTAAGGTTACGCTGAAATAGCCTCTCAAGGCTATCCGCTTAGGTAGGAAAAAAAAAAAAAAAAAAAAAAAAGGCTGTTTTACGATTGCCCGTATACCCGACATCAACCCTCCGTGGAAATAGTAGGCAAGGCATTGAAATTAAGACAGGATTTACTGAAAGTTTTGGGTGCAAATAAGATTCCTACTATTACTATGTAGACGGATTGTAAAATAGTAGGATATAGCTCGTAACAAATCTATACTTCTATACTAATATTATAAAGCTGAAGAGTTTGTTTGTTTGAACGCGCTAATCTCAGGAACTACTGGTCCGATTAGAAAAATTATTTCAGTATTAGATAGCCCATTTATCGAGGAAGGCTATAGGCTATATAACATCACGCTAAGACCAATACAAACGGAGCACCAATAAAGAATGTTTCAAAATCGGTTTTTTTTTCCCTTTTGAAAGCTTCCGCTGCGTGCGCTGTAGAAACGATTAAAGTTGTGTTCCCCTTTAAAAGATCTAAAAAAGACACCATATGTCTATATGTTAAGGTTGGCTCACTATAATGTTTTTTATGCTAACCAAATTTGTTCTAAAATAAAACATTATTTGTGAACTATTCCACGCGGACGAAGTCGCGGGCAAGAGCTATCTGTTGTAGGACCTACTGGTGGTAGGACCTCTTGGGAGTCCGCACGGGTAGGTACCACCACCCCACCTATTTCCGCCGTGAAGCAGTAATGCGTTTCGGTTCGAAGGGTGGAGTAGCCGTTGTAACTATACTGAGATCTTAGAACTTATATCTCGAGGTAGGTGGCGCATTTACGTTGTAGATGTCTATGGGCTCCAGTAACCACCTAACACCAGGTGGGCTGTGAGCTCGTCCATCAATCTAAGCAATAAAAAAAAACTGTATATAAATTCCGACAACCGTTAATAAATTGTAAAAATACTGAGTTCGCTGTGTTTTCTTTGTCTATGAGAAATGCTTGAGAGATGGGTATAGGGCAATACGAACCGGATAAAACAAGAAGGACTACTCGCGTTGAACGACCCAAACGATGCGATACACAACGCCAACGTAACGGTCATTCAATTCAATTCATACACAATAAACTAGGAAATGTACTGGTAATAGATAAGGTCGCTTGGCCGGCAGTACAATGTAGTTTTGATACCGTTTGTAACAATTACCTACTGAAAACAAATGCGGGTTGTATTGATGATTTCCCGTCAGGTGTTTTAGTTCGCCAGAGCGGGCGTTATTAATGCAGTTGTCCAGAACTTCGAAGTATTTTGAAACCCGTTCCTAATATAATTAATTAATTCTATTAATTAATAATTTTCTGTTTAATTCATAAGTCAAGAAATTCAATTCATCCATTATTTGTGAATTATTATTTTGGTACTATTGGTAAAATTAATAATCTAAGTGATTTAATCAATTTATTACCTTGTAGATTTAAAATAATGTATTTGACTCTTATAGTCACCCTTAGTACCAAGCTTATAATTGTACGAAAAAAAAAAACAAATAATTATGTTTTATTATGTTGAAGATAATTATGTTTTTGGAATATATAACATGTAATAAAGTTTCTGCATTAAATTAGTTCTTTTATTTTTAAAAATAAAATATATAAACTATAAGTTTAAGTAAAATTCCAGTATTGGGGCGGATTTTTTTCCGGTGCCCAGGAGCGGCATTATGCTTAAATCCGGCCCTGGTGGTATGCACGTTTCCCTACAAAGGCAATTAAAACAATGCTTATAATTGTACTTATTACCTTAGCCTAAACAAAGAATTTCCATTTACTAATTCCTATTATTTAGCAATTCCAATAACCGATTTGAAAAACATTTTAGAGTCAATTCACTGAATTTTCCATAATTATTAAAATTAGGTACGTCATCAGTGAGCCCATTTCGCGTGACGCTCGCTTTGGTTTCTTTAATTGAAATTTAAGCTTCATAAAATGATAAAATTTCACGCTTGGCTATGCAAATAAAAAAAGAAACGCTTTTGTCTTGCCTTTGGACTTCCAGTAATTAGGTAGAATGTTATTGCTTCATCATGGGAGTCGGTCATTTTTTCCCCTGCCTATTCGCTGGCAGCGTAAGGGTCTATTCCGGCTATGTGCAGACAAGTAGGTGAGCTCACAGGCTAAACCAGAGAAAATTTGCGAACACTAGCCCTAGCAAGAGCAGTGCCTCCTAGAATCTACCACCAGATCGGAATTGCAACCCACTGAGAAGATTTTAGTGGTGGTAGAACCTCTTGTGAGTCCGCAAGGGTAGGTACCACCACCTATGCTGGCTGCCTGTTTCAGCCGTGAAGCAGTAATCAGAGTTCCGGTTTGAAGGTTAGGGCAACCGTTGTAACTATACTGACACCTTAGAACTCATATCTCCAGGTGGGATGCGGCATTCACGTTGTAGATGTCTATGAGCTCCGGTAACCACTTAACACCAGGTGGGCTGTGCCTCGCCCATCCATCTATCCAAAAAAAAAAAAAAGATCGAGTGAGAAACTGAGTGGACTATGGCTACGGGTTAGTTCGCTCGAGGACGGTGACCGGTGCTTGAAGAGCCTAAGTTGGTCAAGGACATGCTAAATACGTGTATGTATATCTAGGTGTACCAAATAAACAGAGTCCTACAGTCACAGCGCCATGCATACTTGTAGAAAAAAAAAGGTTGAACATTTTGAGTAATTGCTTACTTCGGACGACCCGTGTCATGCAATTTAGTTCATACTATTGTAATTCAACAATCTATATGAAAGAATTAAGTTTTGCATCAACGCAAATAATCTAAAGCCAAGAACAACATTTATTAATAAATTTATTGTTGATTTGCGTCATTGTGATCGGAGGTGACTACTTCGTGACACACACTTTACGAATGATTTACGACGAAGGGTTCGACGAGTAAATTAATTCTCAGACACAGCCCACTGAGTTTCTCGCCGGATCTTCTCAGTGGGTCGCGTTTCCGATCCGGTGGTAGATTCTGCGAAGCACGACTCTCGCTAGGGTTCGTGTTAGCATCGTCGTCAGGTTTGAGCCCCGCGAGCTCACCTACTAGCCACGGTTACGCTGAAATAGCCTCTCAAGGCTATCAGCTTAGGTAGGAAAAAAAAAAAAAAATTGCGTGCCTTTGCCGCTAGGGGCGCTGTTCCAACCGCATACAAAATTAGCTTAACTCTTACGCTATCGAGAACGTTAAGAAACTCGCACTATAGCACACTGGTTTTGAAAGTGAGGCGTATGGACACCGAACATGAATACCAGAGTACTCATTGGGATTTTACTGAGATTATATTTCATTCCATATCATCTCATCTCATTTTATATGATTTCTATCATTTTTCATACTATAATAAAATATATAAAAAATTAGGCTGTATGGTACGATATCCTTGCCTTTCAAATTGGAAAAATAAAACAAGTCCTACTACTTTAGAATATATTAAGTGTATAATCTATGTACTTTAGATTAATGACACATTATGTATGTAGTAAACAGAATAAAATGAATATTTATTACCTAAACCTTTAACCTTTAAACGATGTGCCATAATTTATTGAAAACACTAAATCAGAGAGTCATTCCTTGTTATATTAATAAAGTCATGAGTTCCAGACAATCTAGTGATTTCTCAAAGTTCAGAGTTGCTTTAAAATCGGCAAAAGAAATAGTTATCTTATCTGGAGCCGGCATTAGTGCAGAATCTGGAATACCTACTTTTCGTGGTGCTGGAGGGCTTTGGAGGAAATATCAAGCTTCGGCCTTAGCAACACCAGGAGCTTTTAGAGAAAGTCCAAGCTTAGTATGGGAATTTTACCACTACAGAAGAGAGGTGGCAGCAAAGGCGAAGCCTAATGCGGTAATTATCAAACAAAAAAGCGATTTAGCATCAAATGATTCAAAATTGCATATTACATGCAAACATGCACATTCACAGATTTATTAGAACTATGTCAATAAACTGTAAACAAATATTATATATATATATTAAAATGGTTCTTATAATTATTATATTGTGAGCATTAATTTTTTTATCTCATTTATAAACTGCAGCATAGTGTAACATACAAGACAATAAGTTATAACTGAATTTTATTGCTAACTACTATATAGTAAATCTGAGTAAATTTCAGGGACATTTTGCTATTGCTAAATTCGAAGATAACCATGGATCCCAAAAAAAAATTACAGTAATTACTCAGAATGTGGATGGTTTACATGCAAGAGCAGGAACGAAAAGATTGATAGAGCTTCATGGAAATTTATACAAAACTCGATGTACAAAATGTAAGGAAGTATTGGTGAATAATGACAGCCCTATATGTGAGGTACCATTTTCAAAACCTATATAAATTATTATTTGGTAAAGCTTAATTTAATTTTGTATTATTCTTCCTCCAATTAGGCACTTGCAAATAGAGGAGCCCCAGATTCTAATATGGTGGGTTCTGACATTCCTGTGAAATTATTACCACACTGTAAAAAGGCTCATTGTGGAGCCTTGCTAAGACCACACATTGTGTGGTTCGGTGAAAGTTTAGAACATGATATTTTAGAAGCAGCTGGTAAGTATTTTTTTACTGTATATAATAATTTAATATTAATTAATTATCTATACTGTTTTCTATCCATACAATAAAATGTGCATAAAAGAAATTACATGTAGTTTTGCACTACCTGCAACGTTTTTTAAATATAATAACAATGTGAACAGTATATTTTGAACAAATATATTGAACATATTGCAGAAAACAAAGTAGGTACCGAAATCTTTAAATTATTCCCAAAATTTTGTAATTAAATGGTAAGAATTCAATCAGTTTCATAATATTACTAAAGCCAATATACCACTTTTTCAGAACATGCAATGTCCACCTGTGATGCATGCCTAGTTGTTGGTACATCATCAGTGGTATATCCTGCAGCAATGTTTGCTCCGCAAGCAGCTTCGAGGGGTGCAATTGTAGCAGAATTTAATATAGAACCAACACCGGCCACACCTGATTTCCATTTTTACTTCGAAGGACCTTGTGGTACAACACTGCCACAAGCACTGGCTGATTAGCTTTTAAGAAAAAATTATGTATGAATTATATTAATATTTTATTATTATTTCTGTTTGTTTTAAAATATTGTGTTATTCCCTTTGCGGATTTATTTTAAAACAAATTAAATAATATGTAGTTTTATAAGTTATTTATTATATTTTATTATCCCTATTATAGTATTGTCAAAGCTTTTGAATTATTTCATTCAATTTGTTTTTATTTCCTTGTGCCTTGAAAAGAACTTTGCCATGCTTCCGATCATTTGACCAAAACTGGAGTTTGATATTAATGATTTCTGAAAAAAGTAATTTCATTAATTTTTATTATTAAAAAGTTAAAATTACTCCTATATTATGCTTACTTATGGTTTTTTACCTGTACAAATGAAGGTAAAGCTGATATCGTTTGGACTCTCGAATATCTTTCATCTATTAACAGCACAGTTGCATAGTCATTAATATGCCGAACAGCCCTACCTGCAATTAAAGGTTCATTGAAGGTTTATTTTAAATAATACTGTTACTTTTTATCAACGCAATTCTGTGTTAATCTAGATGATTTTAATCAATAAAGATGAAATTTATTTTTTTCAAGTTATACTATTGCTGGCGACCTGTTTTCGCTTCGCTTCGGGAAATGTAATTATTGATCTTATTGCAAATTTTTGATACAAACAAAAAATATTTTTTCCTTCTTAGCACTCATCATTATATTATTATTTGAGTAATGAACACTATATCTTTTTAATTATATTATGTGCCTATGTGTTATTCTGATGTGTAAGCTATATTATTATAAAGTTTCATAAAAATCCATTCAAACATACATACATTCTTACAAACTTTTGTGTTTAGTTTTATTAGTAGAATTTGCTCACTAATGCTTTACATATTAATTTAAAATATTTCAAAAGCCTCTACCACGATTTCATTTGAAAGTTTATTTTTAAAACATACCTATACATTGGTTGACTGCCTTCATACACAAACTTTCATAGTAAATGTTAGCAGCATTACCACCTGCGGTTCTATTCAAATAGGACATTTTCTCCTGCAGCTCTGGCGACTTCACATTAGGATACGGCATTCCCACGACTATCACACAACGCCCCAGATCGTCGCTAAAATAAATTGGAATATTACAATGGCGTTAAAAAATTCGGCATCAATTTTTTTTAATGATTTGATTTATGAGAAAAAATATCGTTTAATAAAAATCAAACCCGCAAAATTATAATTTGCGTAATTACTGGTGGTGGGACCTCTTGTGAGTCCGCACGGGTAGGTACCACCACCCTGCCTATTTCTGCCGTGAAGCAGTATACGTTTCGGTTTGAAGGGTGGGGCAGCCGTTGTACTGTAACAACGGAGACCTTAGAACGCATACTTAGAATATGTAGCTAAATAATTCAATTACGCCTAGGAAGCGTTATGACATGTGTCCTGTACCGACACGGGTTAATTGAATGAAATGAGAAGTGTTTTATCGTAATTGCCATTTATCATTGATTTGAGTACACCTAACTTCATTATGGCAATAAGGTACGGGTAAAATGTCTGTAGCATACAGACAGAACGAAATGAAAGTATGTGGGATGGGGCGTTACGAAACGGTAATAAAGAATATGTTTACCTAAAATTCAAGCCTTCGCTAAGCTTACCACCTACGACGCTCAGTAATAAAGCTCCATTTTTTTCCTTATTTTTTACAGCTAATGAATATTTGTGAAGTACCTATAAACAAAAAATAACAAGCACTAACATAACGATATATTCAATAGTTAGCGTACCTAGAAACCAATATCTACAATGCTCTGAAAAGAAACCAGCCATTCTCTATGGTAGGACCTCATGTGAGTCCGTACGGGTAGGTACCACCACCGCGCCTATTTCTGCCGTGAAGCAGTAATGCGTTTCGGCTTGAAGGGCGGGGCAGCCGTTGTGACTATACTGAGACCTTACAACTTATATCTCAAGGTGGGTGGCGCATTTTCGTTGTAAAGGTCTACGGGCTCCAGTAACCACTTAACACCAGGTGGGCTGTGAGCTCGTCCACCAATCTAAGCAATAAAAAAAAAATTAGAAAAATATACCATACATGGGCATGTGGGCCGTGGGCTGTGTCTATGGGTTACTTTACTAGTCGAGCCCTTCGTCGCAAGCGACGGGTTCTACGGGAAGTGCAACGGTGACAACTTTTCATCAAGTGAGCTAGAAAGTTTTCTGCTTTCAATGGAAATTATAGAAATTGTAAGTATATTTTCCTAGATGCTCTCACCTAAATCACCAACCCTAGGTTGGCCCTTAAAAAATCAGTGTATGACGATATCCTATCAGAGCACTTTATTGATTAGGGACATGCAAACGAATACAAACTAACAATCTATGTAGCGAAATGTTTTTTTTTTTAAATAAAACTACTCTTACTTGTTCAACATCAGCTGCAGATTTTGGTTCACGGAATACGCTCTTCCTTTTGCTTATAAAATCAATAATATGATTGTTTTTCAAATGATCGTAGACAGTTTGTTCATAGGAATATGACGGTAGGAAGCACACAACACCGCCCGGCACGATGCTGCACACGTTTCTTAATGTACGACCTACCTCATTTAGCTGAAAAACATTTTCGTCTAAAATTTCAATTTTAGTTTATCGTTGTATTATAAATTGAAGGTCTAATGCCCGTATCTTTAGACGTTTCGTAAAATAGTCCTCCACTCTTAACTCATCCGATGATGCTCGAGAATTCCCTCCAAACTTACTCGAGTTTGGTATTTTTAGTCGACCATTACAATATTCCTCAACTGTCCTCGAGTGAGGTAATAATGATGAAAATTTGATCAAGCTAGCATCAAACCCATAGAGTTCTGTAGTCTATGGTCATTGTTTAATGTCAAAGTCAAGCTGCCGCTGTCTGTTTGACACTAGATGAACTTGTTTGATGTTTTGGTTGCTGAGTTATTCGTAAATATGTGTGCGTGCGGTAAATCTGAAAGTGTATTATTTATTTTCTAACCTATTATTATTTTAGATTTCGGATCCGGCTTTGTATTTTTATTCGCCGCTTTTGTGTGATTTTGGTTGCATCGTGTTGTTGAAGTGCTTTTCCACAACCACCAGTTTATTATTATATAAATAAAACTTATAATCGCATTGACTTTATTTATCAGGTAGTAAGCAAAATATGTCTCTTATGTAGGTAAATAAAATAAAGAGTTTCAAATGTCTAACCTCGAACTATTTACTTTATTAATAAATATTATCAAACTTAAATTATCAAAATATGCGGGATTCATGCACAGATCCAGGCCATTGCACAACAATATCATATATTTCCATTTGCGGTCCACATACTATTTGGACATTGATAGAAAACCAGCCTTCGAACTATTTACTTTATTAATTTAAAATTAATTTTCCTAACCGGAGTGAAGTAAGCGAACTGTCAAATCAAGGTACGTCGCGACGTACCTTGAACGTTCCTCAAGGACGGAACGGACCGCAAATGGAAATATATGATATTGTTGTGCAATGGCCTGGATCTGTGCATGATTCCCGCGTATTTTGATAATTTAAGTTTGATAATATTTATTAATAAAGTAAATAGTTCGAGGTTAGACATTTGAAACTCTTTATTTTATTTACCTACATAAGAGACATATTTTGCTTACTACCTGATAAATAAAGTCAATGCGATTATAAGTTTTATTTATATAATAATAAACTGGTGGTTGTGGAAAAGCACTTCAACAACACGATGCAACCAAAATCACACAAAAGCGGCGAATAAAAATACAAAGCCGGATCCGAAATCTAAAATAATAATAGGTTAGAAAATAAATAATACACTTTCAGATTTACCGCACGCACACATATTTACGAATAACTCAGCAACCAAAACATCAAACAAGTTCATCTAGTGTCAAACAGACAGCGGCAGCTTGACTTTGACATTAAACAATGACCATAGACTACAGAACTCTATGGGTTTGATGCTAGCTTGATCAAATTTTCATCATTATTACCTCACTCGAGGACAGTTGAGGAATATTGTAATGGTCGACTAAAAATACCAAACTTCAGTAAGTTTGGAGGGAATTCTCGAGCATCATCGGATGAGTTAAGAGTGGAGGACTATTTTACGAAACGTCTAAAGATACGGGCATTAGAGTATTTTTTAATTTTCGAGTTAATTACTTAACACTTTTTAATCGTTGTAAATAAGCAAACAGCTTAGGTACTCGTTGTTAAGGGGTTATCAGAATCCAAAACTGAAGACAAAAGAGAAAATTACAGTTTATAATAATTATTAATCATACAAGCTTGCCTCACGTTAGTGCTCGCTCGTTCAACGCGAGAAGTAGAATCGACTATACAGACAGCAGTCACATTATACTTATCACTTTATGACTGTGGCCTATATTGCGAAAGTAAAAAAGGTAATAATAATGATAATAATAATGCGAGCGTACTATGAGGCTACGGAGGGAGAAACCAACCTTTCTGCGTATCGCTCAAGAATGTTCTCTGTGTTTCAGACATTGTGCCCGACCGTGACCTCGAGCAGTGTTGGTTGATGTCACCATTCCTCATGACGAGAACCTCGTGAAGGCAGAAAAGGACAAATTAATAAAAATTTAGACCTGGCCCACGAGACTACCGCCATGTGGCATGTTGATTCAACCATCATTGTTCCAATAGTTGTGTCGGTACACGGCTTGATGGCGAAAAGTTTCGATCAACATCTTAAGAAACTTTCGTTATCCAGCTGGGTTAAGGGCCTAATACAGAAAGCAGTTATCCTCGATACTGCACGCATTGTGAGGAGGTTTCTCNTCGGTACACGGCTTGATGGCGAAAAGTTTCGATCAACATCTTAAGAAACTTTCGTTATCCAGCTGGGTTAAGGGCCTAATACAGAAAGCAGTTATCCTCGATACTGCACGCATTGTGAGGAGGTTTCTCACTCTGGAGTCCTAACCACTGGTGGCTTGTGTCGTAGACACCGCCATCAGCGGCAATCTATTTTTATATAGTGTTTTTAAAAAAATATTATGTAATTAATAAGATTTTAAATAAATATAAATAAATAATAATAATGTTATTCCAAAACATTTACGTCATGGTATGATGCTCCTTGACCTGAAACCCAACACTTACATGCTTCTTCAATAAGCTGCTATATTAAACACGTGCAGAATCGTAAAAAGTTTTTGCAAATAGACGACCAACCACTTAATGCATTAGTAGAACACACTTAATTAGCCAACCCCAAGAAACCGTGACATTTACTTAAGCGAGTCCGTAAATGCCACTAAAGTACTACCAGCACAAGCTGAGAAAGTAAAAATTTAAATAATAATAATAATAATAACGAATAATAATAATAACAACAAATAATAATAATAACGAATAATAATAATAACAACAAATAATAATAATAAATAATAATAACAAAAATCTTATGATCGTCTTACCAATTCCTTGGACATTCGATTTTCATAGGAGAAATTGAATACAGTATTAGACGGTCCTCTTGACAAGCACACAGCTAGTATATTGTGTGGAGGTACAACATGTTCACATCGCACTATGTTCAGTTTGGAGTCTGATCTTCCGTTGGAGCTGAGCAGCGCTTTGAATTCACTTATCGGCTCCATGGTACCCCCAGCCACAATCACCTGCAATTTTTTCAAATTAATTTTTCGCAGCTAATATTCTTCTTAATGTATATTTTTTGGCTCCGGCACGGTTTGTGCATTAGCCAGCGTCAATTAATAAGATTTTTATAATTCGCCGTTTTAATGACCTATTTATAGTTTATGAGTAATAAAAAACTAATTGCGACCTAACATAAATGATTAAAAACGAATTAAATTTACAAATGGGATGATACGAGATGAAATATAATCTCAGTAAAATGGCGGTCATTTACTGAGACTCTTTCAGTGGACTATTTGGAGGATCCCGAGAAGCTACGTCCAGCGGCTTTGTTTCATTTTCCCACATTTGTGCACTTTCACAGATTCTAAACAGTTAATAAACCACCGGTTATTACTTAATTAAAGCTGAAGAAACACTAAATAGACAAAATAAAACAAATTCACACAACTTCGCTCCTCGCGTTCCCGCCAAAAAGTCCACGCAGCTAATATTAAAAACTAGATTTGATACTTTATATTATGTATATTTTTTATATTCTTTATATTATATAAATTTTTATTGCTTAGATGGTTGGACGAGCTCACAGCCCACCTGGTGTTAAGTGGTTACTAGAGCATTTGACATAAAAAAAATTATTGCTTAGATGGATGGACGAGCTCACAGCCCACCTGATGTTAAGTGGTTACTGGAGCACATAGAGAACGTAAGTGCGCCACCCAACTTGAGATATAAGTTCTAAGGTCTCAAGTATAGTTACAACGGCTGCCCCGCACTTCAAACCGAAACGCGTTACTGCTACTGCAGCAGAAATAGGCAGGGCGGTGGTACACAAGAGTTCCTACCACCAGTAAAATTTACTTACAGATCTGCATTGAGCCAGTACATCAGCAAAACATTCAGCCGGATTGAGCAGCAGATACTTGAGCAGGCCGCTGTCGCCTTGTTGCACCAGCACTCGTCCGTTCTCGCTCCTTGCGCAGAGCATTTCCAGGAAGTCTAGCACGGCATAGAGCCCGCTGCCCGCCGACGTTTCTGTTGCGAACTAAACACCAATCATATGTCGGTCAAAGGATCTTAATCTATCTATATATTAATGCGTGAAGGAAAACTTTGTACCCCTTTTTACGAAAATTGCGCGGACGGAGGTGTATGAAATTTCCCACACTTATAGAGAATATAGAGGAGTGCAGAATGCTAATTTTTTTTTTTAATTATGCCTAAGAAATACATTAAATCAATAAAAAAACATTACACACACTACCATGTATTTGACGCACACGCGCATGCATACTATTTATTTATTGTCAAACTTTTGTTCTTGACGTCTGTGGTCAAATTGAGATTATATTACATATTGTTCGTCTTTAATAATATTTTTCTATAGTGTAGTCTTGGCGAAATTTGTGATTATAGAAGTATAATAGTCTTTGAAAATAGAATCATAATAGTGTACGAACTTAGAATTCCAATTAATTATAGTCGAATTTCGACTACCGGGCGACCGCTTGTATATATAAAAATGAATTGCTGTTCGTTAGTCTCGGTAAAACTCGAGAACGGCTGAACCGATTTGGCTAATTTTGGTCTTGAATTATTGGTGGAAGTCCAGAGAAGGTTTAAAAGGTAGATAAATACGAAAATGCTCTGATATAAATAAAAATTAAATTTTGTTTTCCCTTTGAAGTGTCCCCCGTCGGACGGATTCCTTTTGTTCGTTTTAAGTTTATTTTATACAAAAGCTTAGATCTTTTAACTATCGATTGAGGCACTACGAAGTTTGCCGGGTCAGCTAGTAATCTATAGTATTTCAGGGTTTTAAATCAAAAACTTCGAAAAACCTATCAGAGGTTGAATTAAATCAACACAATGAGTACCTGGACGATAGGGTTAGTTTCCGTTTGTGTTTCTTCAACGGTAGCCAATTCCTTCTTCTTTGCGATATTTGATAGAAATTTCTGGAATGAGTTTTTTTTCACTGCAATTTTTTTTGATTCCTCCTCCTCCAATACTTGCTGGCTATACCTCATGGAAAACCCGTGTAATTTGGGCGCCAAACGTGTGCTTCTACAAAATTCTACTAAGGGCCTCAAATTCATGTGATCTATTTCAGCTTTTATCACGAAATCCTCAAGAGTAAGTATGGTCGTCTCTTTGTTTTTTTCTGTCTCTTTTGGTTTAGCTAAGCCTAAAAAAGGTCCAATTGAAAATCGAAATGTGAATGAGACGGGACTGTTTTTTATCTTTGCGTATTTATATAGTTTAAAACTTGGCTCATTCTGCACATCTATACTAATATATAAATCTACAGTGATTTTTACAGATGTTCCGTTATAACTACTGAACCATGCATCGGATTGACTTGAAACTTGGTATTTATTTAGAAAATACATGTACTTAATGGATAGGATAATATTTATAAGAGTGTTGGAATCCCTACACCAATTGGGGGGTTGTTAATGATGAGAATCTTTGTAGGGATGAGAGGTAATAATCTTAATTTTAAATGGCCAGCAAAGCGGATGGGTACAGCTATTTTACAATAACAATATGTTATTTAGATAATATATACTTACTTATTAACTTCCCTACAACAAAACTAATCTGGTTCAGAGACAACAAATTTCTACTACTCAATTTTGCTCTATACTTGTTTATGTAGAATTGTAGATAAGTTTTCACGGAAGACAGCTGTTTAACAGTGACAGGGGCGGAATGAGCATTCTCCAGTGCCGCACTGAGGCCATGTGCTTCATCCAGAATCAAGATGTTATCCTTCAATTTTAATGATATTCCTGATCTGGCTCCAGAACTTACTATACCCGCGTGACTTATTAGTACCACCTGAAAAAAATATCATTAGAACAATCAGTAAATTTTTAATGTTGATTATAATGTTGGTAGCATAATGCTACTGTGTATAATATCTTTTACCGAGAATCGACATGCCCATCAAAAATCTATATTCTATATAGGACAATGCAGTTAGACAACCCATTTCTTTAATTTTTTCTGAACCACATTACTTTATTTTGTAGCTATTGAGGAATTTCCTTTAATAAAATAAAATAAAAACTGATCATATTCTGAAGTCGTCAGTGATCATGATCGAAATTAAAACATTGGGTGAACACTAGTAACATAAATGCAACATACTAGCACTGATATAAAGTATATGCGACGATAATAATTATTTAATACAAAAATTCAAGGAGCTGCGTTTTCCTATGCATTGTACAGCGGGCTGCAATAAGGCGTGGAGAGTATGAGAACTAATTAAATTAATTTTTTTTGTTTAATAACGCCTATAGTAGTTACATGTACATTATGATTCCACTAGATGGCGTTTTGCTGCGACAGAATTTTATAATAATATTTTTATTTTATTTTTATTGCTTAGATTGGTGGACGAGCTCACAGCCCACCTGGTGTTAAGTAGTTACTGAAGCCCATACACATCTACAACGTAAATGCGCCACCCACCTTGAGATATAAGTTATAAGGTCTAAGTATAGTTACAACGGCTGCCCCACCCTTTAAGCCGAAACGCATTACTGCTTCACGGCAGAAATAGGCGGGGTGGTGGTACCTACCCGCGCGGACTCACAAGAGGTCCTACCACCAGTAAAAATGTCACAATTAAATGTATACAACAAGCGTTTATTGAGAGTTTAGTTACTCGTAACTTTATCATCAACTTTGACAAAAATCAAACAAGATTGAAATATATATAACAATATGAATTGCTTCAAATATTCTATTATACTGGTCCTACCTCTGCATCATCCATGGCCATCCTAGACGCATAATATGGACAAGCCTTCAATTCTTTTCCACATTTGACCAAGTCTTCCATGTCCATGATTTCAATTAGCATTCTCTCTTTTAGTTTTGTTATATTGTTTTGATTGTAATAAGGGCAGGCAGTACAAGCCCTTAACTTACTCTTTTTGAGAACTCTACCATCGTCACTAGTTGATGTTGATTTACTTTTAGTTTTCTGCATATCTAGACACCTGTAACATTTTAGCATTTTATATAATTCTTTTAACTGCATAGCCAGATGAATGAGCTCACGGCCCGTTCGGTATTAAGTGGCTACCTGAACTCATAGACATCACAATGTGAATGCTGCCACTGATCTTAAAATGTTAATGTTATTGTGCAAGTTACATTTAAATTAGTAACATTTATATTTCTCAATTATTTTATGTACATAGGTTCAAGCAAATTTTAAGCTATTTATAGCTGCATTCATTACCACTATACAAACATAATTAAAAAAATGTACACCCTTCTGAGCATGTTCCGAAAATTACAACTGGATCTTAATATAAAAATCCTTCGATATTTAGTGTTCTTGATTGTGAAATTCAGACTGAATTTCCTTTGTGGTTTTTCTTAGGTGGTTTGTGAAGTATGCCGTTAAATAACAAAATACTATTGAATTCCTTTTGGTTTAATATAAAGTAATATTGTACATAATATTGCGCGTCTTGTAGCTGTTGAGTCCCGTTCAGAAGTGAAGGTGGTTGTGTGTTTTTTAAGCGTTGCGGAGCTCGCTCTTCCGCCGGTTTGCCGCCCACTCCCACGCCGCGCTGCCTGCGTCTTTCCCGATTTTGCGAAAGAGGAGTTGATGCGTAAACATTTAGTTATAGTTAATTATGCCCACCACAATATTGAATACGAAAAATACGGTTATATGTTAATAATGCATATTTTAAACTAACCTTTCGTTTATTAAATTAACATTCTTCAACTTTGCGACTTCAGAATTGATGCAGTAATGTTGTCTCGATGCTAAAGTGACAACTCTAGTGACATCCTTGAAAATGGTTCTCTTTATTTCCCCAATAAACTGCGAGAGCTGGCTATGTGTCCTGCTGCTAATGTATACCTTTAAAACAATTATATTATGACTCTGCAGCAATGCCGTAGGCACAGTCTAGCCACTGTCTACCATTTCTAGCTTTTTCAAAGTTTGTTCTAGAGTTGTATGGTATGTGGGGAAAAATATGCCTTAAATGGCACGAATGAACATAGTAGTTCAACAGTTGTTGCTCTAGATTGCAAATACTTATATTTTTGATTATCTAATAAAATATGTTGCACCAAAGGTAAATTATCTACTTCCACTCCCTAGCTTTTGTCTGTAATTTAATTTCCGGATATACAATATATGTTTAGATCAGTACATAAATTTGATATAAAGAGATAAATTACTAATTTAGTATCCCTGAAGTTAATAACACCAGTTGAACAAATGTGACTATTTCATATTGTATAATTAATTATTTTATTACCTTTATGATTTCATCTTTATTGTCTATTTCTTCCACTTCCTCAGGATAAATATCACTTTCAGCATTTTCTTCAAATTCCTCAAGAATTAAATCTCTATCGCCTTCACTGTCATTCTGTTCTTCTATGTTCTCTTTCTCTAATTCAGGTTCACTGTTTTTTCTCCTATCACTCTTACAATAGTTATCTGTTGACTTAACGTTAACATTTGATTTTTGTTTTGAAACTCGCTTTGCCATATTCTCAAAATTTTCTTTGCATTGTATAATTTTGTCCATTTTATTTTGTAGTGTTATGAGCATTTGGTTTTTCTTTATTTTTTCATATTCTTCTTGCAGCCAATCATTACTATCTGTAATAATTGGAAGTTAATAACTAATTTTACATATTTGCTGTAACCACTTTACACCAAGTGGGCCATGAACTTATTAATACTGAAAATACTAATAAAAAGCATTTCAAAAAGCATCTTATAATAATTTTCGGTTTACTTCCAGTCAACTAATAATTTCAGTATGTAAGTTTTAACCATACCCATAGTTTGTGAAATTTCCAATTTCAGAGCGCCAATTTCAGATTTTAGTTCTTTTAAAATTTTCTTATTGCTATCCTTAAGCCACTGGAGCGCTGCACAACATATGCTAAGTGATTTACCCTATTAAAATAATTAAGTCAGGATTAAATTATTTGAATTTATCTAAATATTATTTGTATGGCATTTATCAAAATTGCTCTAAAGTTTGTTTATTCTTGCAATGCCAAAAAAGATTCGACCCGTACATACATACTTTTAATTAATTATATACCAGAGGAAAACTAAATGTAACTTTAATGAACCATAACACCTAACAACTGCAATTGACACAATATTACTATAACATGTTTTAATTCATTAATTATATATGAATAATTTTAACATATTTCATCTGCCCATTCAAATCAAAATCTTTTATTTCAAATATGAATTGCAATAATAAAATAAAACAATTTTGCTAATAGCACATTTTTTTCAATTCCAGTAAAATTTCATTGTGTACTGTAATATTAACTATAATAAGAAATATATATTGTACCACAAAGATACCCTCAAGCAATTATCCTATTAAAAAAAACATTTGTTTTCACTGCAGGATCTTACAATTGCAAAAATGTACTAAATTTCTATTTACATATTTTTATCGTTATAGTTGTAACTCTCGATTATATTTTCATTAAATTGAATTGATTTGAGGAATGTGCTTTAATAATTATGAACTGTAATTTTTCAACAAATTCTAAGTTTGTTAATTGCACAAATTTTTATTATCATTAATTATTTATTATTTATTGGTTGAATTTTTCAATGAAGTATGCAGAGAGAAGTATATCTCCCCTCTTATGCATACCATAACTATGTATTTCTATTAGCTGCCGTTGCAAGATAAGCAAGCGTCAGAGAACTTAGCACCATTACTAAGTTCTCTTATTCTCTCAGTTCTTAAATATTTAGTGTATTATCTATGTTCTCAGCATCCTTAAGCATAATCTAAAAAATGCATTCTTTAAAATGAGACATTGGTCAGTATTATTTGCAATTGTATTTAGTTCAAACTAGTGTCCATTCTTTTTGTACTAAAAGCTACGAAATAGTTATGTTTAGCACAATTAAGGTGTGGAATATTTGCAGTCTCAAACGTAGTGTGAAGATAACTATTTAAAATACATACTGTTCCAGTTGGACTTTCGAATATTCCCAATTTTCTATTTTCTATGGTAAAATAAAGCTCGCGCATGAACTTTTCTTGAATGGGATATGGATTAAAAGGAAATTGAAATACTGGCTCCATTATTTTGCTACTGTATGATTGAATGTATTTTATTTTAATGTGGTCGTAATTGTAACCCAATGCACAAAGTTTTCAAAATTTCAAATCCAACTTTTTAGTTCTTTTTCCAATTTTTTTAAAGAGTTTGTGCCCTGGTAATCATACATTTAAGCCACTCTTTATCTAACTATCCGTGAGCATACATACTAAAATATAACAATTTAGAATTTATGTTTAAGGGCATTAATAGCATCTAATAAGGCTAAAGGTAAATCCGTAAAGACGTGCCTAGGTTGTTAGCAGTGGTTGCTACGTGAAAAAGGTTGGAGGCAGCAACCACAAATAATTGATTACTTAACTTGTCGCGCTGCTGATTAAAGTAGCGTTCAGACGTCTCTTCCACAAAAGTTTAGAGATCAGATCATCGCGAATCCCATGTTTCCATACCACGGTGCTCTAACAGTTCACCTGCTTATGCGACATTGAATTTTTTAAAGTCTGCGTACGTATTTGGATCGCCTGTTGGTAACAACGTTAGTCGTGTGTGAGTACCATTACATCATCCCACCATTTATTTTCTGTGATAGTGCAGTAAATTCATTAAAGTAATTTATTAACTCCTTCCTTGTTTTACTGTATTCGTGTTGTCTTATACCTATGTAACTTTTATTACATAATTAGTAATATTACTACTAAAAGAAAACAATAGCATTGCTCTCCCATATTCATACATTTAATCTCTTAAAGCTGTAAAAGTAACATATGATATACAAGTATAACATTTAATCTTAGTACCAAATGTTATTTCGGGTTCGGTAATTATTTCGAACTACAACTCGACCAAGCTATGTTTGCACCTCGCTGGAATGCGGCACCCCGCCCGCTTCCCCGCTCACCTTCCCGCGATCACCCTGTTGCATCAGTATGGTTAGCATCTTTGTCGCCAACACGTGAGATACGAGTTTTCGCCTCCCTATCCGTTGTATTTTAAATTTTTTAATTGTTCTTGTTAGGTTTTTTGTTGAAGTTTAGTTATATTATTGAACTATTTTTGTTAAGTTTTTATTGAACTGTTGTTACTGAGCGGTTAACGTTCATTTTTTTTTACTTCGAGAGGGTTGTTGTTGGCAACAAAAATGAAAGCAAAGGTGATGCGCAGTGAAGGGAGAAACATAATCCTGAAAAAGAAACCTAAAGGAAAATTATTACTGAACAATTGGGATACAAATTTAAAAGGGTTGTTGTGGGCAACAAAAATGAAAGGAAAGGTGATACACAGTGAAGGGAGAAACATAATACTGAAAAAGAAACATAAAGGAAAATTATTACTGAACAATTGGGATACAAATTTAAAAAGTGCAAGAACGCCCGGGTAATCTTAATACAAATACCCGATATCGCTATATTTTAATGTACCTATGTATAATATATTGTTAAAAACAATAAATGCATATTTACATTTTTAGTCATAGCTTATCCTTTGTTCAGACCATACCTAAGCGACAATGTAACGTAATCGATGCGATGTGCAAACTTAGCTTGGTCGAGCTGTACATTATTTTCAGACTATAGACAACTTCTTGTTTTTTAAAGAATCTTTTACTTTTTTACTGGAGTTCAACCAAAGGATATTTAACATACAAGAAAGCTTGTACAAATTATGTTTTTTCGTGATTGAGTAGGTACTTGGGATGCCCTTAATTTATTTTTATTTCATAATTTAATATGTGCTAATAGATTTGTAACATGTTAGACTAATTACTTGCGAAACATGCGAATATTTACAAATATGAATGGAATGCAACCTAAAAATTCATTGAACCTTATTAGGTATTAAAAAAGAATAAATATATATTTTTACACTTCATGTATGTTTGTTCACAGAAATAATAAACTAAGGTTTTGGAGAAGGTTCTTGAGACTGTCTTGATGGTTGTCTTTTGTGGACATTTGGTTTTCGCAGTCTATGATAATTAGGCATCACTTTGCTTAAGAAATCAAGCTGCAATAACTGAGAGGGCTGTTTCTCTAAAGCTTCTCTAACATGATGCTCTGAGCCCCAGATCACTGTATTGTCTGCTAATATCTGGGGAGCTGTTAATGTACAGGCTGCTCCTGAAATCATTTCAAATATTAGTTAGTTAGTTATTAACACTTCTTGGGGTTGTCATTGTGGCCTGAAGTTTAACTTGCCCATTTTATTCATTTCAAGCAATATACATGTTCACAAATGACTTATACAATAAAGAAATAACACAGTGCAACAATGTTTTAGTTAAAACAGAAACATTTCTAAGTTTTTCAAATAACAGTTTTTTTTTTATTGCTTACATGGGTGGACGAGCTCACAGCCCACATGGTGTTAAGTGGTTTCTGGAGCCCATAGACATCTACAACGTAAATGCGCCACCCACCTTGGGATATAAGTTCTAAGGTCTCAAGTACAGTTAAAACAGCTGCCCTACCCTTCTAACCAAAACACATTACTGCTTCACGGCAGAAATAGGCGGGGTGGTGGTACCTACCTGTGCGGACTAACAAGAGGTCCTACCACCAGTAATTACGCAAATTATAATTTTGCGGGTTTAATTTTTATTACACGAGGCTTCGAGACAATTATTTGAGACTTCAATCTCATAGCTGATTTTTGCTATACATATTACTTATTGAATATTAATTTAATAAATAAATTTATTTAATATGTAAATTTAATTTATAATATGAAGATTACTAATAATATATACAAATATTAGTAAACATTCTTGATTATTTGCGAGGATAGCTATGATTTTATAATTTAATCTTAGTTTTATGGTTTTTTAACATGTTATTGGCTTACTTGTATCAATTTATCTACTTATAATACTATATTACATACTACATAACAGAAACATTACACATAATTTTCTGAACTTCAAAATGTTCCATGACCTTGAAAATGTTCACTTGTATCAAAGTTTTATGATATTAGAATAATTTTATTCCTGTGGCTCAATATCCTAATTTAAATTTTTTATTCATCTTCTTATTAAGGGCTATGTATTTTGCTTATTTTCGTACCTACTAAAACTAGCTTACCTATTACACAACCACTGCCAACTTTGACTTCTTCTCCAACAAAAGATCTGCATTCAAAAACATTACTTTCACCGACATGACCATAGATAGACTCCAGTTTGCAAGCAACTTCGAAAACATTGTGTGCACCTATAAATAATGGCTTTGGGGGATTCTCCTGTTTATCACTCTTTCTGAAAACAAAAATTAAAGAAGAATCAGTCATTAATATTTTAGTAGTGAATTAAGAAGAGTTTTGACCATCTTGTTAATTATAAGAATTAAACAATATGAAATTTTTCTAATTTACATCATATAAGGAATTAAAATTTGCAGTAACTTTCATATACATAAACATGATTCTTTTCGTTTTTCTTATTATATTCCTAATATTTATTCATTTCTAATCATATTAGAAATGAAACAATATTAATATTCAATTTTATTATTTTACAGAATAGGGATTACTAAATAATTTTAAGCAGGAATGCATATTAAATTGTACCATACACATATTTGTTTGGATTTCAAAATGTGTTTCTAAATATGTTTATCATGTTCACCGTCATGTTACAGTGTTCAGTAGAGATAGCAGATGATTACTTATTTTTATTTCTGATAATTAGACAATACTCAAGTTGAGCAATAGAATTCCAACATACTTATGTATTATAGTAGAATATTCTTCAATAATACAGTATTCAGCAATTATAATAGGTCCGCCTTCAGCTATAATGCTGACTCTCGGATGAATAACTGTACCTCCTCCTATGGTTATATCACCCTCTAAGGTACAGTCTTCGCAGACAGTTGCTCCGGGTAGAATTTTAATGCTGTAATGATATATACATTATTAAAGGTAATACACTGTCCAAGATACAAATTTAACTTAGTATATTGTTTGCTTACTTGTGAGCCATTTTCTTGAGACGTAAAGTTTAGTTTAAGATGATATTCAGAATTTTTTAACCTCCCAAAAATTCTGTTTTTCTTTGATAATTTTATGGCATCACCAGGCATCACAAACTTGGTGAAAAGGTTGAAAAAATTGATCAATTTCAATATTTTTTTTGAACTTAATTAGCGACTTTTTTTTATAGGGATTTTATGACCTGGTAACTAAGACCTTTAGGTCATGTCTTATTTTAATTTATATTCTTATTTTTATGAAAAATGATAACATGGAGTGAAATGAAATAAGATAAGATGATATGGGATGAAATATAGTCTCAGTAAAATGGTCGTTTATTGAGATTTTTTCAGTGGGCTTTTTTGAGGATCCCGATAAGTTACCGCCAGCGGCTTTGTTTCATTTTCCTACATTTGTGCACTTTCACAGATATTAGACAGTTAATAAACCACCGTTATTACACATTTAAACCTGAAGAAACACTAAATAGACAAAATAAAACAAATCACACAACTGTATTCCTCGCGTTTCCGCCAAAAAATCTACATAGCGTCACTACCTTGGGTATTTATAAATCATGTTTTTATATTTTAAATTTTCAGCTTGTTTTGTATTTTTCGTTTTGTATTTTGTCATCTTATGGTCATAATGTAGATTTGGATTTTACAAATGAAACCGTATGAATATGCAATTTAAATAAACTGTTTATTAATTGGTAACTATGAAATGTGTACCGAATAGTAAAAAAAAATCGTTAGATAAGAATACACTTTAAATATACACGTTTTACCAAACTATTACATTTATTTCGATGTAAAAAATGAAGAGCTATAACGCTTTCTACTATACAAACTCATTTTTTTCTACTAATTTTTACTAATCTTGACGATTTGTGAAACTTGGTAGCTCACTGCTTTGTTGACAAGAAAAAAATCGGTAAAAATATGGTATCCTCTTACTGGGAAAGTCATCGATTTCTTTAATTTTTGGAGATCTGTTTCTTTAGAAAATATTGGAGTTTATTTTATTTCGAGATTATTATATGTAGAATTTATATTTTAAATTATTGTGTTATACTTTACAATATTAAAAAATTAAAATTAATATTGTAGGACCATAAAAACAAGTTGCAACAACGTTATTGGTAGTTGTAAATTTACAATATTGTGAAGGCTGTGATAAGGTAGTATCGTTTTTGAAACATCAGTACCGCCTTAATATTTCTTAACTTTCATAGTAAATTCGTAAATTGTAGAACAGTTGTTGTGAGGTCGCCATGTTGTTATTTACCTTGTGATTTTATGCTGGGCATTTGTGATATGGGTAAAGTGTTGTGACGCGGCAACCAGTGTGTGAGCATGTTGGAGGATGTTCCCGTGCACGGAAGTCGGTCAGACTCCCGCAATGGAAAGAGTACTATCCACCAGAGAAACCTCAGCTTGGATTTCAGGTAGGCACCACTCAATTCGATTGTTTCTAAACAAAAAGGATTTTGCACGTATATTATTTTTATGCCAGTCTTTCTACTACTAGCCTAGTAGTCTAATTAAATGTTAATCAAATTATGTTATAATAACAATTAGTATGGAAAATACAGTACTAACAACATTTAGAAACTAAATGTAAGGATAATTTAACCTGAAAACAAAAAAGTAGGATCTAGCAGGAGATTGAGAAGTCATTTGGAATAAAGCAAAGACAATATATTTGCATAGACATTAGAAAATGTAATATGTACAGATAATTTATTTACCTTATCAATATTCTCATTTATTGATTAGTGTGTTGTTTAGATAGTTGATTTTGTCCAATGATTTTAAACTGTTTTTATTTTGCTATGCAAGCACACTCCTTACATTTATCTATATCCTTGGATAGGATATCCTAAAAGAATTATCTCATTGATAAAACATGCTCACTGTTATGAATTTTCTACTACATAGTTTAACTTTACATGACATCAACTTATAAAGGTAACAATCAATTAAAATTTCAATACAAATCACAAAGTAAACAATGTTATCATAAAATAATGGTCTAAAAAATAAATGTAAAAGAGCCACTTCTATTTTGGACGTGTAAACTTGAAATACTTTCAAATATCCTTGACATATTCTGGGTTTTGCTTATCTTATATAAGATAATTCAAATTCATAAATTTGTATACCAATTATCAGAGAAGTTTTAAATTGTTTTTATCTTGTTTCAATATAAGACATTAAAAATATAATATAAAGTGTTAAAAGTAATGATTTACAAAGTTTTGAATAAAACTTAGATAATTGAACCTTAATTAAGTTCATTGACCTTCTTACCAGGACACGCATTAGGTTTAAGGGAAAAGGTTCCTTGGTTCCTGTTGTAAATTGAAATCAATTATTTGTTTTCTACATTTCATGTAAAATTTACATTAACAGACTTAATGTCTAAGGCATTCTCTACTAGTCAACGAGAGGAAATTATGAATGTCTCATACAACTAGAAAATGTATATTGCTGCGTGAGAGTCAATCAGTCAGTATTAGATATATAAAAAATATTTTGAATACTAGTGTAGATATATGAAACTATAAACAAAATACACCAGTGGACACCACTAAAATATCAGTGGTCTACTACACCATAAAAAACAGTACAGTATGTATAAATAAAAATATGTCTCACCGGAACTATCATCCGCACCATCTGGATCGTTGGCGTTCCACTACAATGCGTTTTAAAAACAGTTTTCTGCCACGCACAGTAAATCTCTGGAATTCGTTGCCATCAGCGGTCTTCCCCAACAACTGCGACATTGGGTTATTCAAGAAAAGAGCATATTCTTATCTGAAGGGTAGGCAACGCACTGGCGTAAACGCTGGTGACCGTGGGCGGCGGTAAATCACTTACCATCAGGTGANTCGTTGGCGTTCCACTACAATGCGTTTTAAAAACAGTTTTCTGCCACGCACAGTAAATCTCTGGAATTCGTTGCCATCAGCGGTCTTCCCCAACAACTGCGACATTGGGTTATTCAAGAAAAGAGCATATTCTTATCTGAAGGGTAGGCAACGCACTGGCGTAAACGCTGGTGACCGTGGGCGGCGGTAAATCACTTACCATCAGGTGACCCGTCTTGCTCGTTTGCCTCTTAGTTGTTATAAAAAAAAAAAAAAGTCATTTTTTACCTAAATATAAACAGTAAATGTCTACAACAGTTTTTAGTATAGAGATGTTTAAAAGAAACAAAATCTCCAACAGTCTAGTGAGCAATCAAAATTAATTGTTCATTGAATAAGAAGTCCATTTTCTACTTATTCAAACGTAAGGTATGTTCTGCTCTAGTTAATTTTGTTCACCTGTTACGTTGATTCATTCGTGTTTTACCATGTACACAATGCTTACTTATTGCATATCTCTCATCTGGGTTATTGTGTAAGTTTTTGTGCAATGAAAATTATCTGCATACAAAAAAATATATTAAAAGTTAACATCTAATATCTGACTTACCACCTGAACAATTTAGGTAAAAAACAAGTTGATAAGGTTAAAGTAGCTACAACTCTCACTGTTCTTTTTTGCCAGGTTATCTTTGAAGCTGACTGTCAATGCAAAAGATCTAAGTAGTGCCTAGATTCTAGATTAAAGTAAAAAATTTTAATGTTCGTTGCAACCCAGAGACTACATAAATTATGAATTCTACCACCCGCATCATATCATAAAATAATTTTATTTGTTATTTGTACAATTATTTCAATTTTATCAAGGCTGATATCTTACAATATATAATGCTGCACTATATATTATATATGTCGCAGGCAATTTGTATGATTCCGCCGTTTACAAACGGCGTCGTCATTATAAAAACGCTCGCCGTTATGTAAAATGCCGAAGGCAAAATGTAAACTGCCGTGTCACTTTATAATATGCCACAACATAGCATCGACAATTCAAACGCCGTTTTCATAATGCCGCGGCAAATTGAAATGCTTAGTTCAATTTTTTNGTTTACAAACGGCGTCGTCATTATAAAAACGCTCGCCGTTATGTAAAATGCCGAAGGCAAAATGTAAACTGCCGTGTCACTTTATAATATGCCACAACATAGCATCGACAATTCAAACGCCGTTTTCATAATGCCGCGGCAAATTGAAATGCTTAGTTCAATTTTTTACCACGCGCGCCACTGTTGATCAAAATAATAACAATCACGTCAAAAAATAACTGAAAACAGTGCAAATATATCGTGTGGAGAAGACATTTTAGGAAATAATTCTGATTTTAAAGGTATATATTATAGTGAATTAAAAAATATATACAATTCTCAAATGGAAGCTGTAAAAAAGCCTTGGACAAATAGTAAGATTTTTGAGGTTATTCGGCACCTAAAAAATGCTAAGGTGGCCACAGAATCTGGTTCGCGGAGGACTCCTGCAGATTACTACTGGTCAAAACAATACGAGGTCATGAGCATCAGTGAATTGGACTACCTTATTTTAAAAAGGATAGCCCTGATCCAACCGTTCGTGTAATACCGTTGAACGAATATTCCGATGTATTGTTAGAGATTCATAGAGGTTGCGGACATGGTGATCAAGACAAAATTCAGTATCAAACGAAGGATAGATTTATTAGTGTGAGAAAAGCGATTGATTTATTCGTATCGTTATGTCCTGTTTGTGAATCCAAACGTAACATACCAAATAAAGGTATCGTAGTTAAACCGATTATGTCTCGAGATTTTAATGAGCAGAGTCAAGCCATGAATACTTCAAACTTCAAAATAATATGGTTTTACTTACGACCTGTTTGTTTTATTTGAAAGTGTCATATTATCCTTAGAAGTTTTATTATTGTCATGAGTATATACCTATAAAGTGTGTAATTTAAATGTTGTTTTGTTACTTAAATATTTTAACTAAGTACTTTAAGAGAACCAAAGCACATAATTTAGTCTTACTTGAAATCTTCATTAGTACCTCATTACGGAAATAAAGTCTGATTATTATAAACTGCATTTTATTATGGTCACCCTAAAACTACAACCAATGTCTAAATTATAACTATTGAACGAGTTATCATTTTGCCTTCGGCATTTTACATAACGGCGAGTGTTTTTATAATGACGACGCCGCGGCGCCGTTTGTAAACGGCGGAATCATACAAATTGCCTGCGACATATACATAACTCAACACTTATATCAAATTAATTATATTCAATCAATGTAATTATCGCACAAATTACATTTATATTATAATTACATTAAGACCAATTATAATTTTCAATTTTCAATTTGGAAAAAAGGGATGCATATCCGGCCCCTACTGTCAAGATAAATGTTATCAACTGAATAGTCTGCAATGAAACAAGCTGTTCAGCTGAGTATGAAAACCTCGCCATTTGCCGATAGTGCTGAACACTGAGTAACAAACGAATTTATTATCCAGCTCTATACATCATACTTTTTATGTGTTAGTTTTGTATTCAAACAAGCAACAAAAAATGTATGCACAATGTAATCGTTAATTTGTTCCGAGTCTGATATATTCTTAATATATGTACTGACATCATTTAAATATTGGCAAAGTAAACAAGCCAGGCGGTATGTAGGGCGCGCCAACTTCGGGCGGCCAACGTTCTGCTAAGCCAGGTGAATGGACGGGCCGAAAGTAAAAGTGGACTTGGTCTCACCGGCGCGGCGACGGAAAGCGGCTGTTGCGTTTTCTCAGCAAACTTACGATGCCACTTTTTCTATGAGATTGACGGAAACTAGCAAAACTTTTCATTTACATGTCAATTTGTTACATCTTATAAAATGTATTTTTTCTTTAACAATTAATCACAAACAATGTTACTTTTCTGTTATCATTTAACATTACTTCAAACTCCTTATCGCTTAACATAAAAATAGACAATGTAGAAAAACTAGGTACCTTTTATATTAAATACTGAGTGCTCTTTCCGTTCGTACATTACTGTAGTTTAGTTTGTATCGGTACATATGTATTGTGTCGACTGTTATCTATGCGACCCATACTGTTATTAATTCCGAGTTATAACGTGATTTCAGTTCACGTTATCTAACTTGACTAGTCTAGCATCGTAATAACATCGTACCTCCTAATTATAATATCTTCTGTGAACATAAAGCAATGTTTTGTTTTCGTTGTTGCTATTTATAGTTTCCCGCGTTCTTCGACCAACAAACATCAGAATATCCTGAATCGTACTTTGTACCACCACTTATCTGTCGCAATATTTTGTTATTGATAACAAAACAAAATATAAAGTACCAGTTTGATTATCACTAAAAATTCTTAAATTTCTTGGTTGGTGTTGTCTCATCGTTTTCATTTGAACCATCCAAACGTAATGAACCATATTAGTTTACCGATTTGGAAGTAAAATGATTTCGGGTAAAGAGGTATTTGGTTTAAGTGACATTTCGCTTATTAGGTACGCCACATTTATATCTTTGTAAGTAAAGGACCGTTTTATTTGGTAGGTATTAAGCATCAACAATTCTATGTTTTTAACTGAACTTCAATTATGCTTGCCCCATTTAAGTGAATACTAGTTTTTTGTCATGATATTTATAAAAAATTTAAAACTTTAAATGGCTCCGGTGATGTCGCTTAAACCGTATAACTATTCACCCGTCGATTTAATCTGATTTGTCTTGTCGTTCCGCGATAGTTGTAGATGTTCAAGTCATTTAATATGTTAACTACAGATCTCGCCATAATAATACTTCATGAGGCATCGAAAATATGAAAATGATATTAAATTTCTCAGTTTTTAAGTGAATGCAGAGACAGATGTATGTATTCCCAACGAGCATCACCGTTCAATGAATTTGTTCATTCAAGCGACATGTTGTAGTTTTCACAAGGTTAATAAACAACAAAAACTTCATCAATGCTACTATTTTTATTATTTTTTGTTATAAAATGATTTATATATTTAGGGTTGATTTGACTACGCCTGATTTTTAATAAAACTAAGTTCGTATTAACAGAAAAACAATTAATTGCATTCAAAACAGAATGCGATTGACCTTCGTGAGCGCACGATGTTGCTATCAAGGCAGACCAACCGACATTTTGTGTGCCTTTATAATTAGTACGTTGGTACAAAACTGTCATCTAACTTACTATCCTCGTTCTCTGTACCTATTATAAGGCTACTTATGATATTTATAATATATTTTTTTATTAAATTTCCTGTCATTGGGAATAATAGGTCTGGGATTAGTTAATAAGGAAATTAATTTTTGTAAGTCGGAAGGTTACGAATGTTATGATAGTATATCAGAGTGATGAAACGTTAGGGTAGCCATAATAGGATTCCCGTATTTTCTCGAAAATGTTATCACGTAAGATCTATCGTTGTAAATTGCATTATATTCTAAACATCCGTTATAGTAAATTACTACAATTTTATAATTTTTTCCTCTTATATTTAGTGTTGGTTTTGTCGATAACATCAGACCCGCTTTTAATTATAGTCTGTAAATTTATCAAATTGACAGTTAATTGGTAACCCTTCATTGTTCAAACCGCGCTATGGTAGCCGAGGTATGCTATATATGCTACTAGCGATCCGCCCTCGCTTCGCTTCGGAAACTAATTTATTATTGATTTCTCCACTATTTAATGAATGTTATTATACATATAAACCATCCTCTTCAATCACTCTATCTATTAAAAAAAAAATGTGTGTGTGTCCGCTCCGACGCACGACTGGAGTTTACTGGATATAAATATAAATTTGTGTCAGTTGAATACAGTAAAATATGGAAGTTACGTATTCTAGTGAGAATGATCCGGGAGTTGCGGAACACGTGGATGCGGTAATTAAGTAAGTCTATATAATTCACTTTTACAATTAATATATAAGTTGTCCATTCACTGATAGAAGGAATTGTTTATATTTAATAAGCTTTATTAATAAATGATTTGTAGCGGGTTATATTCGGGTATCAACCCACTAACAGTTGATACGTTCAGGAATCGAACCCGAACGGCGTCCGGCCACAAGCAAAACGATGTCGGTAAATTAAACGAAACAATACGAGAAATAGTTCTATATTACGACAACACGATACACTACAGATTATTAACAAATTAACGAGACACAAAACAAACGACTAACAAATATATGAAAATACAATAATGAGAGAAACGCGCGATCAGTACGAGGCTTTGTGGCGGACTGCCGGCGCAGCAGCCCGGCGTCACCTGCGATAACGCGGCCGCGCGTTGGCTCCTGATTGGCGCGCGCACGCATCACGCAATCAGGAGCCAATCAGGCGCATAACGCATTTCGTGTGACATGCTATACTCTCTAGTACGATTTTGGTCCCCATAATTTTCATACCCCGGGCCTATATATGTAAATCGATTCTTAAGGAGTAAACTCCAAAACGCATCAAAATCCGTTGCGTAGTTTTAAAGATTTAAGCATACATAGGGATATAGGGACAGAGAAAGCGACTTTGTTTTATACTATGTAGTGATGTTGCTTGCTATATGCTCGTATATATCATCATTAGTTTCAGCAATGTTAATTAAAGTGACGAAATAGGTTTTAGTACTTCAGTCCATTGCGTAGTCTACCTATGCGTTGTCTTTTTGGATTCAGTTACTTGGTGTTTCATATTGGTCAGAGCCAGAGCTCTTGTAATTAATTACCTGGATATGCATACTTTTTTCTATCAATCGGCGACACGATTTGCGTTCACTGACACACAATACCATTTAAGTATCATATTTGCATATACAAATATCTTAGCGGTAGTCGTGTCATAAATATAACTAACTGCAAATGAATATTAAACATAATCTGCGCATTGCAGTGTTAGTGTGCATTATAATAAACACATTTTGTAATGTAACTAGAATGTTTTTTTAATGTCACGATTTTGCGCTGTATTAATGCTAAACGATTTTTGTTTATCTCATACTGTGGGTTATTTACCTGACATTTATCTATATATTAATACGTGAAGCAAAAACTTTGTATCCCTTTTTACGAAAATTGCGCGGACGGAGGAATATGAAATTTTCGACACTAATAGAGAATATAGAGAAGAAGTGCACAATGGTAATATTTTTTTAAAATAATGCATAAAGATACATTAAATCAATAAACAAAACATTACACACACTACATACCATATATTTGACGCGCACACGCATGCATACTATTTATTGTCAAACTTTTGTTCTTGATGTCTGTAGTCAAATTAAGAATAGATTAAATATTGTTTGTCTTTATTAATATTTTTTATAGTGTAGCCTTGGCGAAATTTGTGATTATAGAAGTATAAAATACAATCATAATAGTGTACAAACTAACAATTTCAATTAATTATAGTCGAATTTCGACTACTGGGGAACCACTAGTTTTAATAATTTAATGTTTTCCTTCTCGAATTGAAATGCTCAGTGTGGCGTATAGTAGAAACGGTCATTCGTTCGTCAGACGTCAGCTGATAATCCGAGTGCACGCGTACTCGTAACGTCTATCGCGGTCGCACGCGGTCCGTAAACACACGGTCAACTAATTGTACTGATTAATAATAATATTATTATGTACACATACCAATCAATTGATCAAATACGAAAATTTTGCTCGAGTGCTTAAGTCATCGAGATATTAAGTACTACGTACATACGTATAATATAATCTCGATGGTTTTAGTACTGTTTGTACGTAAGAGGTTTTTTGCTGTATCTAGACAAGAATAGGTAATTGATTTGAAGAAATCTTTAGATTTTCCTCATATATACCTCATTTTAATTGTTTAAGATGTGTTTTTGAATTTGAGTGTGAATGATGAGAACCGATGAATTCCGAAGTGTATTTGTCTGATTCAAACTAGCCATTTTAATTAAAAATTCGTATCTTCTGGTCAAATCGGTTGTATGTTTGTAGGCTCTTCTAAGTAGATTGCTGTTTTCGTATATGCCCTTATAATTAATTTGGGGGCTGACATGAACTAGGCTTGAAGATCCCAAGACCAAGATCGTATCGTAAGTATCACCAGTAGTCTACAAAGTGCTGATCAGCGAACACGATACCATGTACATTATGTACACAACAGGACAAGCTGTGAATGAGTCTATATAAGTTATTGGAGTTTACTCCTTTAGAATCGATTTACATATATAGGCCCGGGGTATGAAAATTATGGGGACCAAAATCGTACTAGCATGTCACACGAAATGCGTTATGCGCCTGATTGCGCATGTCACACGAAATGCGTTATCGCAGGTGACGCCGGGCTGCTGCGCCGGCAGTCCGCCACAAAGCCTCGTACTGATCGCGCGTTTCTCTCATTATTGTATTTTCATATATTTGTTAGTCGTTTGTTTTGTGTCTCGTTAATTTGTTAATAATCTGTAGTGTATCGTGTTGTCGTAATATAGAACTATTTCTCGTATTGTTTCGTTTAATTTTTTATATCCAGTAAACTCCAGTCGTGCGTCGGAGCGGACACACACACTTTTTTATTATAGTGGAGTGTGGGTTTATTATTAATTTTTAATATTGAGTCATCGTTGCTTAGAGTCAATGTGACACCAATGTTGTGTTTCACTCGTAAAAATCTGTTATTGTTATCAGTATGAATCATCGACTCATAAAAGATGAAACCTCAAAGTAAAATTTAAGCTTGACATTAATTTCTATGAAATTATGTATATTGCTTAGACGGGTGGATCAAGGTCCACTTGGTGCTAAGTGGTCACTGAAGCCCATTGACATCAACAACGTAAACGCCACTGCTTCACGGCAGAAATAGGCAGGGTGGTGGTACCTATCCGTGCAGTCTCACAAGCAATAAATATAATTTATTATTAGAAATTATTTGGTGAGTAACTTTCAAACTATATATTTAACGGCCGTCTGGTGTAGTGGTAAGTGACATGGTCACTACACAAGGGGGTCGCGGGTTCGAATCTCGCCAAGGGAAGATATTTGTATGATAAATATAAATGTCTTTTCCAGGGTTATGTATGTATATTAAAATATATATGTATGTGTATAATAAAAATCTTACATTTATATCCGTTATCTGGTACTTGTAACACAAGTTCTTTACGAACTTATCACGGGACCAGTTAACGTGGCGTGATTGTTAGTAAATATTTATTTATTATAAAAAAAAAAAAAAATTGGAATAAAAAAATTTAGAAGTATTCTATCTCATTCTGTTGCAGGCCAAATCCTATACAATTGTCTATTTTTTGTGTCGTGCTTCGAATTTCAAATCGCACCATACAAAATACCATACAAATTTTTACTACAAAACAAATTATCAAATTATATTTAATTATAATTCATTTACATTAAATTTATAGTTTTAAAGTGTGTCTTACAACTTTGAGTTTACGCCCTAAGTTGGACGGGGTGGCATTTACATTATAATGTCTATGAACTCTGTAGGCTCTGCGAAGTATCCGTGCCCTAATAAATGACTTCCCGTGTACTCGTAACCTATTATACAATATTATATTCATTTAGGTCAGACATGGAATGTTGTATAAAATATGAATTACCCCCTTAAAGGGATTTTAATAAACAATAGCTATCAATGTGATTTACAGTCAGTTCTTATGTACCCAATTTTAATAATCAAAGTTAAACTGAACTCGAGGAACAAATCAAATAGTAAAGTCGAATGGAGTTGCAAATCGCACCGAGTCAAACCGACACAGCTTTGACACGCGACCCAATGACCGCAATATAAGACATGAACCTTTTCTGCACTGCGTTTTGCAGGCAGTGACAATATACACTTCGAGAAGGCGGTAGATATGACATGAAAACTCTTGTCGTGGCCGCCGGAAATTACCTACCCGATCCTGTGGAGCGAATGGAAAACAGTCGACAGCGCCCTAAACACGTTATTACGGATCATCCCGATCCATTAACGGTGCTTTTAGGTACCACAAGCACCGGTTACCGTCCTCGTCGAACCCGTCGCTTGCGACGAAGGGCTCGACGAATGAATTAACTCATAGACACAGCTCACTGAGTTTCTCGCCGGATCTTCTCAGTGGGTCGCGTTTCCGATCCGGCAGTAGATTCTGCGAAGCACTGCTTTTGCTAGGGCCAGTATTAGCAACATTCCCGGTTAGAGCCCCGAGAACTGCACGTCAAGAAGAAGCTGAAATAGCCTCTCAAGGCTATCAGCGTAGGTAGGAAAAAAACAACAAACTGGTACACAAAAATGTAAAAAAAATATATTTCAGCTCTACATATTTGTGAAACCAATACTCATCCTATGACATCCATATAGGCGATGACGAGCATGCAAGCCCTTTAAATTTATTTTCGACTCAATAAAGTCAGAGAATCCCACAACGATAATAGTCGCGAATCTTTTAGTAGCTTTAGTTATTATAAACCTTTGAATTATTCATGCGAGGAGCATGCCTTCGAGATCTCTTTGTACTTCCCAAATTATTCACGTAATCTAGTTTTGTCTGCTATCAGCGCTCTGTTTTGAAGGGCGGATAAATCGCTTACAATACAGTTGAGACTTCGACCTCATGTCTCAAGGTGGGCGTTCACGTTGTGATATCTATGGGCGACGATAACCACTACATCACGTGGGCTGTCAGTTCGTTTGCCGATCCACGCAATAAAAATTCAATTCAAGCAATTGATAAACAAAAAAATATCTAAGTACACCTTTTATTCGTATTCTTTCAAACATTTTAAAAATGTCGTGGTTACGGATGACCAAAGTACTTAATTTGTTTTTTATTCCTGAATTAGTTGAGTTTTAAATAAAAGAATATTAAGAAAGCACACAGTCGTACGTTCTGTAATGAAGTGGACATGTAACGGATGTTTTCACATTAGATATCTCTCGAGACGTGTAACGGATCTGAACAAGTCTCTCCATTGTAACACTGTTACGAACTGGCCCCATAATGTTCCATTTTGTCTCATAATTTTGGATAGACTAAACAATTTGCTTCAATCCGAATTCGGATAATGTTTTAAAATTTTTAAGTACTCCTGTGCTGTGGTTGCCGAAAATTTACATCATACATACATTTACAGTAAATCGGATCTTACCGGTAATCGAACACGGTCTCAAGACTCTTCGAGAACTCTAATCATTGAACGGAGGCGATTAAGCTACGACCTACGGTAATTATAGAGGAAAGAAAAACTGTCGCAGTAGCTTCCATCATGTCAAATCTACATTAAGAGTATATAAATTAATGAAACAATTTTCTAAAAATGTACCGGAAAACAATAAGAACTACTCACAGTATTGCTTAAATTACCTATATTGTTTTGTTTTGTTTTTTCGCAACGTTGTCCTTATGCTGTGCGTCGATGAACACACAACGTACCTACATTCTGTTTCCCGATGTTCTCATAGTATTGCGTGTTCTTTATTTATATTCGAGTATCGACTCATCTGCCCTCTTCTTTAAGTGATTTTTATTTTTTGACATATACTCATCTGATCTTCAAATGAAATCGCACTCACGAGCACAAAATACGCATGCGATTTTTTTAATATTAAACAACTATAAATTAGATTGTAATAACCTATCAAAGGTGGAAACTCTACAAAATGTAATAGCGTAGGAAATAGTTAATGTAACTTTGTCAATTTAAACTAGATCATTTTTATTGCACCACCACCCGGTGCTTAGTCGTTACACATGAGTTGATAAACAATGTGAATGTCGCTAGTACTCTTTTTTTCCTACCTAACCTGACGGTCTAGAGTACTCTAGAGAGACCATATCAGCATCACCGGGCTAGTAGGTAAGCTCTCGGGGCTCACACTTGACGATGTTGCTAACACGAACCCTAGCAAGAGCCGTGCTTCGTAGAATGTACCACTGGATCGGAAATGCGACCCACTGAGAAGATCCGGCGAGAAACTCAGTGGGGTGTGTCTATGGGTTAATTTACTCGCCGAGCCCTTCGTCGCAAGCAACGGGTGGGCCTACGCTAGTAACTTCGAGGCGCTATCCAAACTTCACCGTTCACATTCAGCAAGTTCATGTGGGTCAACCTGGCGACTTGCTAACACTAGCCTTAGCAGGGGCAGTGCTTCGCTGAATCTTGCCAGTGCTGACATCCTCCTTTACACATGGAATCGAAGTCTCAATTATATTTTTTAATGTTTGCGTGAGTCTAAAATCCGAACTCATGACTGCGGCGGAAACTAGTGGAGTTGAGGCAATAACCCGTGCAGACAGTATTGTAATATTATAGGGCATGTGCCCTATTACATGGTAAAAATAGCTGATTTACTACTAATGAATTAGCTTTTAATTAGTTAAAATATAATAACATTTTGTCCTAATTAACATGCACAGTTTATACTACGAATAGTTACACCCCGTGTGTTCTGCAATATGCTTAAGGAACATTACAAAACAAAAGTTTCATAAGAACAGGATATATAAAAACATATTTAAACACATAAAAAGTACGAAAATTATAGTTGATACTTCATAATTTAATATCGTCTAGAGCTCGGACGTATTATTTTTAGAAACCACGATGGTCCATACGTCATACGAAGACGCGAGGGAATATTATTATAGCGATAACGTTTGTTACGGTCAGTTCTAAAAGTGTTAAGTGTTAGGTCAGTCTGGATATAAAAGGGAGTGACACAATGCACGGAAACTATCAATCAGGGGCCCTCACCCACGACGAGACCGAGGGTCTTCAACTCTACAGTACACAATAACAGTCATCAGATATTTCACATCCCTTTTGATCCGTCTGAAGTGGCTTGCAGTCGTGAGAATGTCTTAAATGGAATGAAATAAATTAGTAGCGCTTGCATTGAAATATCAATAATACTAAGGAACTTTCGAAATAATAGGTTTTATGTCGACCTCTTCTGTGTAGACTAATACGCCGGTATTTGATATAAGAGTATAATAAAATTGGTTTAGTAGGTAATAAAGTTCGATCAGTTCATATTAGAGGAAAAACCTTGCTTCCTAACTTTTTTTGGATGGTTTAAATCGGCTCTTTGGTGGAATGATAATTGTTTTACTTAAAATAATACGAGGTCAGTATGGTATAGACTATAATAAATAGACCAATATTTATTCTAAAAAAATATCCGAATTCGGCCAATTTAAAACAATAAAAAGGTTTAAGGCAAGTAAAGGTCTTGTCGTATACATATTATCTATAAATAATCTTTGTTTGAAATTAAATTTATTTAAATCTCATACAAAAAAACATTGGTGACACACATGAAAATTATGTCAATATAGTCATTGTAAATGGTTATTAATCAATACTTCTTTCAACTAAACGTTTGCATGATGTAATGTATTATTAAACTGATACTGCTGGTGCATTCAGATAATCCTGTGGCCTCGCATTCGCTCAATTTCGGAAGTGGCAATTCACATATCTCCTTGTATCAGTCGAGGTCAATCAACATTGGGTAACTGTAGTCAAATGTGTTTAAAATATTATAAAGCTTGGTAGCAGCCTTTATCGTTATGATTTTACAATTGCTTGGTCATTTGACATGTTGCTAAACTTAGCTAAACTTTAACAAAAGCATTGTATTTCTTAAATAAATGACGTCATTTTGTTTTAAGTATAATGTCACTATTTTGTTGGGGCACCCAGTTGTGTCACCCTCTCGTTTAATTGTGGCTGCCTCGTCACGGCATCAGCGTTTTTACATTCCATTGTGTTCGAAGGAAGTAATCTAATTGCCCTTCGTTGCAATGGAAGGAAGCATTCTTTTTGAGCGTGAACAACGCCATTGTTTGAAATAGCCTTTTCGTACGAAAGCCAAATTCAGTAATTCCTCGTTACGATTATTGATCAGTTGAGGAATTAAAATGCACAGTCTTGCGTTATCCTGTATGAGAAATCTGTTTATTAAAATGAAACAGTATAGATCTATCGAGATTCTTTTTAATGTTGTGAAACTTGTGTCGACGAAAATAAATAATTTTCCATTAGATCTTAACGCCCCTTTATAGTGTAAAGGGTAAAGACCTGGACGTTCTAGATTATTTATTAGGCGTACCTTATTGTTCCAAATTCCTAGTTGGACATTGACAAACTTGTTTTTATTTTTCCTACCTATTCGCTGGTAGATGAAATCACGGGCTCAATATGAGGATATGGCTACCTATGGTTGCTTAAGTGTTAGATATCGCATAGTTACCTTGTATTACAAGTTCTTTAAGCCACACGTGATTCCAAGATTTTTATTGTAGATAAAACTGATCCGAACAATGTATTTTAAAGATTGACTTTACTTCAATGACCACATTGTGTTCGTTCAGCGTGTCGTAGTGGTTTATTCGTGCAGAATTATAATAATCTCGCTTATGACTTTGTGTTTGTATGAAAATGAACAAGCAATGAATTTAAGAAAAGAACTTTATTTAGCATTCACAATAAGGATCTCAATTCAACAGCTGTTTTTTTTCAACGTGCTTTTTTTTGTTGCAAATAACCGCCGTCGCCCGATTTTAGGTTTACGCATCTGCCTCGCTCTTTATCTTGAAACGAAATCAGTATGGCAAACGGTTTCCGAAGCCCGCCAATCGGAACGGATGCATTCGGCAGCTGTGCATACTCTATACTATGCACGTTGTGTGCATCGATGCACTCTGATAAAATACATGATGATAAAGTTCTGTGAGACCAAACAAAGAGCTTGTTTTTGAGATCCGAGATCGATACATAAACAGTTTTCTTTATTTTTTTTCCTACCTATGCTGATAGTCTTGAGAGACTGTTTCAGCTTCACCCTAACATGTAGATGAGCTCACGGGGCTCAAACCGAAAGTGTTGCTAAGACTGGTCCTAGCAAGAGCAGCGCTTCGCAGAATCTACCACCTGATCGGAAACGCGACCCACTGAGAAGATCCGGCGAAAAACTCAGTGGGCTGTGTCTATGGGAAGTTTTCATGCCGTCCGTTGGTAGTATGTACGTGATTATTAATGTGCCGTGTTTGATGTTAATTTAGATACCGGTCGTAGGACGTATTGTGTACACATCCAGTAACCAACATCGTCCATATTTCTGCCGCGCAGTTGTGCGTTCTACTCTAAAAGGGTAGGACAACTTTTTTACAAATGGATGCGATTTTTTTCGTATCTCAAGGCAGTGGTGACATTTGCGTTGTGACGTCATATATCTCGAGTACTTGCCACTTGGTGGGAGCTTGTTTACATCTAGTGCATTAACAAATGTCAATAAACAACTTATGATTGTCATATTTGCTTTCATTACATTAGTAACCGTGATGAATGATTAGTTTAGAAATATATTTGAAAAGCTATTTATGCCGAATTCATGTTATACAAAAACTTGTTTTTCTTTTTTTTTTTTTTTTATTGCTTAGATGGATGGACGAGCTCACAGCCCACCTGGTGTTAAGTGGTTACTGGAGCCCATAGACATCTACAACGTAAATGCGCCACCCACCTCGAGATATAAGTTCTAAGGTCTCAATATAGTTACAACGGCTACCCCACCCTTCAAACCGAAACGCATTACTGCTTCACGGCGGAAATAGGCGGGGTGGTGGTACCTACCCGCGCAGACTCCCAAGAGGTCCTACCACCAGTGTTTACGCAAATTATAATTTTGCGGGTTTGGCTTTTATTACACGATGTTGTTCCTTCACCGTGGAAGTCAATCGTGAACATTTGTTGAGTACGTCTTCATTAGAAAAATTGGTACCCGCCTGCGGGATTCGAACATCGGTGCATCGCTACATACGAATGCACCGGACGTCTTATCTTTTAGGCCACGACGACTTCTATATAAGAATTCATGAACGCGATTTAGTTTCCGCCGCAATTTTGTATTTACCATGTTCTCTCGTCCGAAACTTGCTTAGCGATGCGCAACTGTGCGAAACTTTTCAGATGAACACTTCATTGGAATTTTAGATCGTTCGTGCATTAAAAACAGATTTAAAAAAAATACTGTTTCAAAAATATACATTTTTTTTTCTCGTAGACAATAAGTGCCGTTTAGTTAAATTATAAACTTTCATTGGGTTTCAGTTAAATTATAAATGTTCATTGGGTATCATTCATTTTACTGCTGGTAGGACTATTTGTGAGTCCGCACGGGTAGGTACCACCGCCCTGCCTATTTCTGCCGTGAAGCAGTAATGCGTTTCGGTTTGAAGGGTGGGGCAGCCGTTGTAACTATACTGAGACCTTAGAATTTATCTCAAGGTGGGTGGCGCATTTACGTCGTAGATGTCTATGGGCTCCAGAAACCATTTAACAACAGGTGGGCTGTGAGCTCGTCCACCCGTATAAGCAATAAATATAATAATTGATTAATTAAAATTTAAGTAAGTATAGATCGTGGGAGTAAGATATTTCGACTCTCGACAATACAAGCTGCTCTGACATTCGCAAAACCGAGGTCGAAGCAATGGTTGAATGAATGCCAGTTCATAATCACAGGAAAAAACAATTTGTCTGCGGAGTATTTTTTTTTTGTAAAATGAAATAAACTTTATAGTTATAAACATTGAATTTGTGGGTTTTTCCTTGGTGGTAAACATGTTTCTTTTGCATCTTAAAAACTTTTATGTTGTACGAATAAACGACTTTAAAGATGGTAATTGGTTACCCCTTCATGAACGTTGGCTTATCAAGGTGCTATTTCTCGGTTTGCCGCATTTGAGACCTTACTTTCGGCTAAATATTCTGCTAGAAAAATCGTTATTCCACAATTAGCCACCCAAATATGTCAAGAAAAATGATAAATGAGAAATTCTTATTGTAAGTACATGTTTTCATGTTGATCGAATTCGTTAGCCTCAATTGTGGTGGAAATTCAAAGAAATGTCATCAAAGTCAAGTCCGGTTAAGGGTAACCACCCTTGACACGGTCAGCGGTCATGGGTCATTATAACCCGCAAATAAAAGAGAAAATTGAATTTAATAAGTGAAATTCAAGTATCCATAAGCGATATACATAAAATGACATTAAATCGTTCTGTATGAAGTTTCTAGAATATTATTATATTAACATATTAAACGGTTCCTTTTTATTCGCAATGAGTGAACGAGCCCACTTGGTATACAATGGTTTCCGTAGCCCGTATTATTAATACTAGTGGTCCCGCAGTAGTCGAAATTCGACTATAATTAATTGAAATTGTAAGTTTGTACACTATTATGATTCTATTTTCAAAGACTACTTATTATACTTCTATAATCACAAATTTCGCCAAGAATACACTATAGAAAAATATTAATAAAGACAAACAATATTTAATCTATTCTCAATTTGACCACAGACGTCAAGAACAAAAGATTGACAATAAATAAATAGTAAGCATGCGTGTGTGCGTCAAATACATAGTACACTACTATGTATTTGACGCATAATGTTTTTTTTAATGATTTAATGTATCTTTTAGGCATAATTTAAAAAAATATTAACATTGTCCACTCCTTCTCTATATTCTCTATAAGTGTGGGCAACTTCATACTCCTACGTCCGCGCAAATTTTCGTAAAAAGGGATACAAAGTTTTTCCTTCACGTATTAATATATGCATATTATAGTACATATTCATTCAAATACACAGTATAGTGTGGCTCATGAACCAAATAATAAACAAGAAAGAAACACGTGATTTTCTAATGAATCACAAAAGACCTGACAGGATGGAAGAAGCCGTATCCAAGTTCGCGTGCAACAATAGGTAGGTTAGGAATTAGGATTGACACTGTCTTTTATTAGATTACACGCACGACGCCCGCATGCGTGATTGAACATAATAAAGATTTCTATAATAGTTCAATATAGGTTACCGACATTCTCTTGATTAGGTGGTATTGAAGGGATCAATCATTACATGACTTACTCGATCGACGCATTTATTACAAATTCTCACTAATAGAAAATTATCAACAAATGTTTTGAAGTCATTTCATGACGAAGGATAATAAATATAAATGCCGAGTAAACATTTTTTTGTACACTTGTATTTACGGTAGCGTTTGGATGTATGTCATAGACGTTTTATTTGGAGACTCGAGTTCTCTAAGAAATTATTTGAAATGGTCTTTTCATCTGCATCTTCATATGGCACTATCAGCTACCCCAATAGAGTTCATTCTTACTAGCTGTTTAAAAATAATATACCCGTCCGATTGTCGAACGTGTATATGGGCGCAAACGCCACTGTTGGCAATAATTAACATAATAATATATAGTTTAGTTTATTCTATGTTAATATTTATTTATTATTAGCGACAAAACTGTTATTCTACCATATTTAATAATTAGCAGACACTGTTTTGATGTGAAAATGTTCAGAATATGTTTAATGTTTATATTATTGTTTAAAAACACAAATGACTGTCATCTCAGCCTGTCCATTGTCCACTGCTGAACATAGGCCTCTCCAAGTGATCTCCAGTGCGGCCGGTCCGTTGCCACCTGCATCCAACGTGACCCAGCGGTTCTTACCAGGTCGTCGGTCCATCTCGTAGGTGGCCGTCCCACACTGCGCTTGCCAGTACGTGGTCTCCACTCGAGGATCTTTCCGCCCCATCGGCCGTCCGANATACAGTCATTTGTGTTTTTAAACAATAATATAAACATTAAACATATTCTGAACATTTTCACATCAAAACAGTGTCTGCTAATTATTAAATATGGTAGAATAACAGTTTTGTTGCTAATAATAAATAAATATTAACATATAATAAACTAAACTATATATTATTATGTTAATTATTGCCAACAGTGGCGTTTGCGCCCATATATTCTATCAGCTTATGAAATTAAACAGTCTCACACTCAGAAAAACTAAAAAAATACAATTCTTCAATTACATTTTTGGAGTTTACAAAAAAAAACCAAAAATTTCGGATTAAGTCACTTTAATTCTTAAGGTGCGATATGCTATTTTTATATAGCAATAGTATAGTAATTATGTATGCTAATAATAATACTACTGAGATGACTTACCCAATCTTCTTGAAATGTTTATAGCTTCCATTTTATAAATGAATATATTAAAATGACGGAATACGTTAAGAAATCAAATCACAACTAGGAGTGATATTTTATCGTTTGATATACTTAAAATTTTGAGTGTATTTGTCGAATGTTGTTGAATTACATTGGTAGCACTTGTGTAAATAAGACAAATTATACGCGCGCTTAAAACCTAATGTCTACTGATATCAAATTGTTTTAACAAAGATTTGCGTCCATATTTATACAGTTACTAGCTGACCCGGCAAACATTGTTTTGCCATATATAAGATTTCTAGGGAAATTCTAGTGTAGAAAAAAAAACTAACTTATTGTAAGTGTGTAAAGATGTGGTAAATGAGTGAAAGAGGTATGTAGTGCTGTGAACGATGATGGAATATATAATAAGAATAACAAAACCTCATTCAATCACATAATACCTCATTATAACAAAAAAAAATGTCCAAATAAAAAAAATATGTTATGGGTGGACAACCCTAATCACTTATGGGTATGAAAAATAGATAGTAGCCGATTCTCAGGCTTACTGAATATGCATAAAAAATTTCATGAGAATCGGTCAAGCGGTTTCAGAGGAGTATGGGAATGAACATTGTGACACGAGAATTTTATATATTAGATTGAAAAAATGAATTCATTACAAGAAATATTTGAATCGTTTATTAACTAGATATGAGAATCTAGCTCGTTATATCTTGTTTGTAATGCAGTTCATGGTAATATTATTGTTATTGGCTGGCTTTATTCTTGGTAGTGCGCAGTGTTGGCGCGCTACTGTAAAACACAAGTTTGACGAATCGCGTTTCGGTCAGTATTTATGTTGTTATGAAACGCGACTTCTGAAACATTCCAGACGCGGTTGTTCGATTTTAATTTCCCTAAAAGCGGACTACATTAGAAATTTCATTAGGAAACCGCTGCAAATAAATCTCGCGTTTGTTTTCCGCATTTCAATGTTATGACTGCTTCATTCATGTATAAGAAAGGAGACGGCCACAGAATGTTTTACAAGCTTGACAACACAACAGGCCCAATAAATATTCATTTAATTATATAACGTCCGTCTGGTGTAGTCGTAAGTGACATGGTCACTACACTAGGGGGTCGCGGGTTCGAATCCCGCCAAGGGAAGATATTTGTATGATAAATATAAATGTCTTTTCCAGGGTTATGGATGTATATTAAATATATTATGTATGTGTATAATAAAAGTCTTACATTTATTTCCGATATCTGGTACACCTGTAACACAAGTTCTTTACGAACTTATCACGGGACCAGTTAACGTGGCGTGATTGTTAGTAAAATATTTATATATTTATTTATTTAATTTACGTAAAGGTTACGTAAAGAATTGTTTGTTAATTCCGTTAACATATTTTAATTGCCCGGCATCGCCTATCCACACGAAAACAAAAAGGCAAGGCCGAAAGAGGCGTTCACTTTCGCCACGATTTGCTAAGCGTGAGTAACACTATATAGTTTCGTGCTCCCCATCGCTCGTTCAATACCCAAAAGTAATTATTTCTAAACGACTAAAAACGCTGCAAGAATTTTTGACTTTTTTACTGGTTCTCTTGTGAGTCCGCACGGGTATATGGGCGCAAACGCCACTGTTGGCAATAATTAACATAATAATATATAGTTTAGTTTATTATATGTTAATATTTATTAATTATTAGCAACAAAACTGTTATTCTACCATATTTAATAATTAGCAGACACTGTTTTGATGTGAAAATGTTCAGAATATGTTTAATGTTTATGTTATTGTTTAAAAACACAAATTACTGTATAAATGATTAAATATGAATAAAGCATAAATATTAATAATAATTTATATTATAATTAACAGTACTAATAATTTAATTAAGTATTGTAATTGTTATGCAATGATGTTGTTGGCGCCATCTATTATCAGGCTGGATAATAACAATGTTAGTTAATATTACTTAAAAGTAATTCATGTAAAATAAATTAAATGTGAGTCATGTAAAATCACTAAAATATGTATTTTGAATATTAAGCTATGTTTTGTGAATTGTTTCGCAGTAATTACATTTGTTTGTATAAAAGAAGTTGTAGTTGCTATAACCAACACAAAATGGCCAATTGTGTAAAAACCACTGAATAACTCAGGCGTGGCTTTTTGTTGTAAACAAGTAATGTTAAAGTTTTATAGAATTGTATTGTATTTTCATTGTAAAAGAACTTATGTGTGTAAATCCTGGCTTAACGCTGACAGGTACGTACCACCACCCGCCTGTTTCTGCCGTGAAGCAGTAATGCGTTTCGGTTTGAAGGGTGGGGCAGCCGTTGTAACTATACTGAGACCTTAGAACTTATATCTCAAGGTGGGTGGTGCATTTACGTTGTAGATGTCTATGGGCTCCAGTAACCACTTAACACCAGGTGGGCTGTGAGCTCGTCCATCCATTTAAGCAATAAATAAATAAAAACTTGATCGCTTGTGAATATCACGATTTTAATTCTACGTCCGCTTTTGAAAGTCCGCTCGAATTCTTTGCCCGCGGTAAACACGACAAACAATAACTCGACATCTGTTCTCCCAAGCAGGTGTGTTTTTAAAGACCGCTTAATCGGCTCTATTGTCTGTAATCTCACTTCTCCGAGAAGCCCGGATGATTAGCTTTCCTTTTTTTTTTTTCGTGAGCGTGTAAAAATTCAGAACAATAGAATCAGTGAATGACGTCAAGCAGCTCTATTATTTCGAATACGTCAATTTGTTGTTTAGAACTCTACGATCGACGTGCTACTTCCATTAACATTTTGAATTGTTAGTTGGTTCAAATGAATTGTACGTATGTGTATAATTTAAATGAATCTTGAAGATATATCTGGATTTCGTGTAAATGTAAAAAAATATATTTGAATGAACAGGCTCAAGCTATTGCATAGTTTCTATCGCGGGCCTTGAGCGCGGCGACTGAATCAAGAAATTCCGTAACGAAAATAACCTGACACCCCTACTACGCCTACTATGTAGCTCGCGTTCAACACATTCACACGTTGCGTTGGTGTAGTGTTTGTGATTAAGCGCGCGGCGTGACGTCGCACTGCATGAGCATCATGAAAAGCCTGCCCATTTCTCTCTCACGCGGTCTAGCTTATGAGTGTGAAGGGGACAGTTAATGTTTTGCTTTTGTTAATGTTTATAAATATAGCGTGGTCTTATTTTTATTATTGTTTTAATATTAAATTATTATTATCTAATTGTAATTGCATAAGTTGATAAAAATGCTTTGCAATAGCTTTACCGCAGCAGTCCCCGAGTGCCACACGTCTTTTTTATTAATTTATCAGCTCCGATCGGCAGACGATCTCACAATGCATTTGATAATAAATAATTATTAGTATCCCATAAACACTATAATAGTGAGTGAGAAATTAAGTTGAAATCTCACTGGGTATTATTACATGACGACTATCGAATTAAAAAAAAACGGATCGTAGTGCACCCTTTAGGGGGGCACGGAATGAGTCTCGGGGTAAACCCCACTGCCCGGGTAGTTGCTCCCCAACCTATACAGCAAATCAAAATATATTGATTCGCAGTAGCAATAGACAGGACGGTGCTAACGACCTGTGCGAGCTCAGAACATATCCTATCAGCTAAACGAACCAAGAGAATAAGTACTATATAAACACAGTTGAAGTAATAGATTAGGAACGCCAGTATCACTACATAGTATAAAACAAAGTCGCTTTCTCTGTCCCTATATCCCTATGTATGCTTAAATCTTTAAAACTACGCAACGGATTTTGATGCGATTTTTTTATAGATAGAGTGATTGAAGAGGAAGGTTTATATGTATAATAACATCCATTAAATAGTGGAGAAATCAATAATAAATTACAGTTTCCGAAGCGAAGCGAGGGCGGGTCGCTAGTTAAGAAATAACCCAGTCTATTACTATAGACAGGTGCAAGAACCTCTGGCCATACGAAGAGCTACAAAATCTGAATTGTTTAGATGGTAAACAAAAATATGCCTCATTAACTATCAGTGTTTTAACAAGTCTTCAATTGAAATCAATGTAACAATAACTTTAAAATTTGTCGTCGTTAAAAGACTGTTGGTTTTTCATTGACATCATTGTTTGCTGGCGTCACAGCTTAAAGTGTCTTAATTGCTTTGTTTTCATTGAAATAAGGAACAGATTCTATTGTTTTGTGAATTATCTAGCCGACTAGCGTCATGAAAAAAAGATTAATCCTGATTAATAGTTGGACTGTTAATTGTCTTCGTGTTGTTTTAGTCATTCGATATCGACTTAGTTATCGGAGAAATTGGGAGCTGTGCTATTTAACTAGGCGTGCTCTGCGATTTCACGCGCGTTTTTAAACAGTAAAGTGAATTTATTTAAAGTTGAGGTGTATTTCTTTTTAATATCTTGAATGTACATACACTCTTCTGGTATAGCTGCACTGTTTTATGATAGTCTAGAATCTAGATTATTGACGTCAATGCCGAAACGATCTGTAGATGTATTCGACATTCGATAGACCCTCACAAAAACTCAACCTACACGCAACAATGGATTAAAGTGAAGCTGTACATCCCACCTGTTACAAATGAAACATGTTAATAACAATATAGAAATCCTAAAACTTCTCTAACATTAATTTTTAGAAGCCAGTAAAATGTGTAACAACCAATTTGGCTATTTTTGTGTAAAGCATAATTACATAATACAGAATGTACATATTATTATTTACTTATTTGAAATTGTATTGTTGTTTCGGACTTAGCAGCACGTCTATTCCCGAGGGTGCAACAAACACTCTTGGTTCCCGATAACGATCCAAAAATAAACTACGATAATTCGTTCACCATTAAAGAACAGTGTGGTTATGGCATTCCATTCAACACCGCCACTTCCTTTTACTTTCTCAAACGGCATACCATTGGCAAAATTCACGCCATATAGTTTTCTATTTTATACAAGTTGCTATCGACTGTTTTACGATAGCGATCGGGAAATATAACATTATCTAGAAGCTGGTACTGTCTAGACGTTTACTTTTGTCGAACGTAAAAATTACGTAGAAGTGACAGTTGTCGTAGATATTACACAAATTCTTTTGTAACTGTTATTTTCATTGTTATTCCGTCACGGCTGAGCCCCGAGACCCACGCGGTCTCATAAGGAACTAGTAAAGTCACACGGTGAATACTAATAAGAGACTCGCCTTCGTATTTTGATGTAGTAACTGGTTTTGCAACTTTGTCGATACAAATCTTAATAATAAATATGTACTATCGTTAATTTTTTTATCTAGCCACACGCAACTCACGCAAATAATATGATTTTGATTACATGACGTATGTTTGATCAAGTGTAGTTATCAAATTTAATATACAAATAAAAAGTAAAAATTAATTCCACTTCTTGAAAAACTTTAACATCGTATAGTCAGTCGGTCCAAGAAATGTGCTCACAGATCTTTGTTTACTTGTTTCGTAGTAAAAATTCTTTGGGTGGTGTTTAGGCTGCGTAATCGAGGCGATCCTTATTCGAATGGTATGCGGAGCGTTTATTGAGTTCAGTTGCGTAAAATACACAGAATACGGACGCGAGACAGACTTTAATGACAGTATGGCATACGGCCGCTTCAAGGATGGACGTGCGTTTGTCGGTCGGTCGGCGTTTCGTTTCTATTTACGCGCTGTGAAACATCGCAAGGTTGTTTGCGGGCTGTGACTACCGCTCGCTCGTGCTCCAACGCTTCGTTCTCGTGGCTGCTGTTGTGGATGATAATTAAATTACGTACCTACTCTGTGCTTTGAATCAAGTGATTTACGAATTAACAGCCAAAGTTTAGTCGACCAGATGGTTAGGAAAATTATCGTAATCGGAATTCAACATTACGAGGATCCCTTTTATAAGTGCGTTATCAATAATACATACATTTATATAAGCAATAAAGCAATATATTTACCGGTTTCAATTTTAATAGAATATATTATAGATTTTGGAAAAACCATATGATTTTACGTATGTTTTTTTTTATTGTTGTAGGCATGTGACAGGCGCAGGAGGGCCGCCAGCGGGATGCGGTCATCAAAGGAACAGGTCCCTGGACTCTGTGCTCCAACGGATACCAGAAGACATGACACCAACTTCGCCGGAGGATGCACCTCTGCGACTCACTATCGAAGCGACGGTACCGAGATTGGCGCTGCCTCCGGAAGTGCCGACCGGCTCAGACGACTCTGGTATTCACACGCCGCCCGATGACAACGAAGACGAGCGACCTCCGCTTCCAACAGCGGCGCGGTCTAGAGAAAGTCTTGATTCTGGAAATCCGGAAGACACAGAGAAACCTCCCGATCCCCCCGATACGATAGCAGAACCGACAACTACAGCTGGCACCAGCGTCGCAAGTACGTCCAAAAACAAAGACTCTCTGTTAAGACTATTCGAGAGTTCGTTGTTTGACATGAACATGGCAATAGAATATTTTCACAATTCCTCAGGCGTACAGACTTATCTGGCGAATAAGTTGTTTTCGTTTCCGCACGAGGATGTCGATTTTTATCTGCCGCAGCTGGCAACGATGTACATAGAGCTAGCCGACGTAGCGGAGGTGCTAAAGCCGTATTTGATTCATAGATGTAAACAAAGCACGGAGTTTTCTCTGCGACTCGTATGGTTGTTGACCGCGTTCGGTGGGGATTCGACAACGTCTAAAGCGATGAAGTTGAGAGAATCCATACTGGCCGAAAAGATAAGGCCGGCAGCGAAAAGAGGACATCACCGAACACAATCGGACGCTTCGGCGTTGAGAGTGTCGACGCCTCCTTGGAAATATTTAGGGGACTTAACATCTGGACGAGCCTTCGATAACGGTTGTGTTTGTGGGGAACAGTGTTCGTGCGACGCTCCCAGACTGGCACCGCATTTAGAGGTAATTATTAATCATTCGTTTAATTAAATCAGTCGATCGATATTTTAGTGTGGAACTTTAAAATGTTTGGCGACAGCAACGATAAATGTTTGAATTCCAAAACAAAATAGTGCAGCAATTGAAATTCATTTATTTAAACTCGTAACATATAGAGTGGTAACATTTCACACAGAGTAAGTGAATTAAAATGGCAATGAATAAAGGTCATCTCTATTTTTTGTTGTAAACAGAAACGAGATGAACTTATTTGAGTTTATATACCGAACCAACTTTTGATTAGTTAAATGAATTGTAATGTGTTAAACACATTTCACGACACGTGCCGTACACTTGTGTAAATTCTTGACGAATACATAAATTTTTGCATCAAAACATGAACAGTAGGGTAAACAGAATAAATATGTAATAGTGAATTCATATTGATTTCGTAAATCTAATTAAAGGTTTTAAAATATCGTACAATCTTAATAAACAATACGTTTTAAGAAAGTTAGCTATTAAATAAAATACTTTCAAAGGATCGTTGAAATTATCACTAATTGAAATAAAATATTATTCCGTATTGACAGATCTTATAAATGCTATCAAAGAGTAACATTTGCATTTAGTTTAATGTTATTAAATTTATAAGACTTTACAACAAGCATATTAGATATAAATTACCATGCTATGGTATAAGAAATGTAACAGACATATTTCATTATATTCTAATTCTGGTATTTCAACGTTCTTTTGTTAATTATTATTAACTAATATAGGTACTCATTGTAACGAAAGTAAATATCAAAGAAAGGTTTTAAAATCCTTATCTGTCATTACGACATACTGTTTTAAATATCACGAATTATATGCTCACGGTTATATCCCTTAGCAACATTATACTGAATTATTGAAAAGCCTTTTATTAAAGTAAAGTAAAAGAATGATTCATAGAAATATAATACAATTATTATTACAATTTCTTTATTCAAAATAGTATACAAGGAATATTAGATCGGAAATTGTTTGTACCCTTGCATTGTCAGAGACGAGTGGGAACTGATCTGTAATTTGTTAGTTGCACTTTTGGGTCTAGCATTAGAACTGTGTACTCAGCATAGTATGAGAGTATGTAGGTATATTATTATTCCGCAAAGGTGCACGGACAATACCAAAGCAAAATCGTATAACAAGAAAATGGGCGCCATCTGTGTGTTCGAAGTGGTTCGAAATGTATTAACGGTATTTCAGCCGTGAAGCAGTAATGCGTTTCGGTTTGAAGGGCGGGGCAGCCGTTTTAACTGTACTGAGACCTTAGAACTTGTATCTCAAGGTGCGTGGCACATTTACGTTGTAAACGTCTATGGGCTCCAGTAACCACTTTAACACCAGGTGGGCTGTGAGTTCGTCCACTCATCTAAGCAATAAAAAAAAAAACTAGATGACATTGGTACAATGTAGTACAAACCTTGGACCAAAGGTTGGTCTTTCGTCAGCGTCAGTTAGATGTCACTCGGTTATTAACACATTTTTTATTGGCCAATTAAAATGTGGAATTCTGCTCTGCGGTGTTGTAATTTCGCTTGTGGGGCCCGTGTGACTGTCGCGGCAGCGATCGTTAACATAATTTAATATTTTTCTGAATCTTAAGTAATCGTGACAAAATTTCGGTTGAGAAAATTGAAACTTTAAATAAATAAATGAAATTTGTACCTTAAAATTCATAGTAAAAACCGCTAAATTAAACCGTAAAGTTAGTTTTCATTAGAAAAATTTAAGATATTAAACATTGAGAAACATCACTAGTTCATTATAAATGTACACACTATACAAACATTGCTCGGCAATTTTATTTATTTATTAAAGACACGTGGAGGTGAATTGTTTTTGTAGCCTTGAAACTGCGACTGTCGAGGTAGCTGGTACCTAACCGATAAAACGATAATAGGCTATCTAAACTAAAAAATCAAACAGCGCTACTTTCTTGAAAATATGTTGTTCAAACTAATATCACCGATTACTAGAGTCTGTTATTAAATAAATGATTACAAACGACAATAACTACGGCTTTAATCACGTTGTTAACTAATCGATTCGTGATAAGTCCTTGTAATCGGAAAGATCCGATCGTTAAGTACAAGATAACCTCTACATTAGTAATCAATTCAGAAATGTGTATACATTCAGTGATATAGTAATTGGTTTAAGGACGTATAGAATAGCTAGTAGCGATAGATACCGTTATTTTTTGACTATTTCTTCTGCGAAACGCTCATGTATTCCGCTTTGAAGATTGGTATAGCTATTATAGAATTAGGATTTCGACCTCAAGTCTCAAGGTGGGTGACGACATGCGCGCTGTGATGTCCCTACGCTCCGGTAACTTACTAAATAAAAATAAAAATCAAGCAATGGAACGATATAGAAAAACTTCTATAGTTTTTACTGGTGGCAGGACCTCTTGTGCTTCCTCACGGGTAGGTACCACCACCCTGCCTATTTCAGCCGTGAAGCAGTAATGCGTTTCGGTTTGAATGGTGGGACAGCCGTTATAACTATAGATACTGAGACCTTAGAACTCATATCTCAAAGTGGGTGGCTGCATTTACGTTATATATGTCTATGGGCTCCGGTAACCACGCAAACACCAGGTGGGCTGTAAGCTTGTCCACCCATCTATGCAATAAAAAATAAAAAAGTTAAATTCGTATTACGATCGAATAAAAACGATTAGTGCTGAAGCACCTTAAAAAATAGGTATGTTTTATATGTATACTCATGTCGGTTTCAAATAGTTTACTGAATAATTGATATTGCAGTTCATGTTGGCGCTAATGAATATCGGACGCCGGTTGGCCAGCGTCGCGGACAAGGAACGAAGGAATGGCCACCTCAGAGCTGAACTAGCGACTCTGAACCTGAATTTGCCGGCCAAAGTTTGGCTACCCCTATATCACAAGCCTCACTACGTGTTGAGGATATCACCGTACGCGGCCACGGTGCTCAATAGCAAAGATAAGGTAAGAATCGCTTACATTCATCTACGAGACAGCTTTGAAAAAAAAAACCGTAGCTTGCTGTGTGGCAGTGGCAACAATGCTCACACCGTGCTTGTGCCACTTGTGTGGCAGTAACCGTCGTAGAACAAGGTAGCTAACGACATTTATAAGACACTAGCGACCCGCCCTCGCTTCGCTTCGGAAACATTAAAACACACATGAAACCAAAAAAATAAAATCAAAATAAATAAAAAAAAGTAGCCTATGTTCATCAGGGACAATGTCGGCTTCTAATGGAAAAAGAATTTTTCAAATCGGTCCAGTAGTTTCGGAGCCTATTCGAAACAAACAAACAAACAAATCTTTCCTCTTTATAATATTAGTATAGATTAGATAGATATAGACAAGTTGGGAACAATAACTTCCGGACCCGGATCTACCTAGCATACGGTCGACGGAGCATCTTCCTTTAGTCGTTGCCTCCAGACCCCAAGAACCAATCCATTTAAATAATTTAGTAACATTTTTTAATAAAAACATGATTATATGTCAAAATTCGATTGAACTAACGCAATGAAATAGGTGAGTAGACAAGGATTTATGAATTGAATATGAAATAATGTAGACTGTGAATTCGTCATGGCCTAAAGGATAAGAAGATGTACTAGTGCTGAGCGATGCGACTGTGCCGATGTTCGTATCCCGCAGGCGGGTAGCATTTTGTAGAAAAAAAATAAACCCGCATAGTGTGTTCCGTGTTGAAAGGTCTGACATAGTCATTTTATGATTCCAGTTGTGATCTATTGGTCCCTATCCCTAGCAATAGGCTAGCTACCGCTATTTGGCATCACGTATGTACATAAGATACTCTGGCATATGTAGACTAGGACAGCCTCTAGTACCCAATAACTCACTGGGTCCGATTACGATTCCCTGTCGGAATCTCTGTGATATCGGTGATATGTCGTCTCAATCATGTGTTATTCTGGTACACCGGATATAATTCCAGCTTAATAGAACGTCTGTGGCGCACAATAAGCTTCGGTTTTGATTCATTAAAGCAATTCTTTTCAAATGAAATGATATATTTTTTTTAAATATTCTAACTTGTTATTCATTCATACCGATGTGAAGTCTGGAAACAATAGAGGCTGTTAATTAGCGCTCGACGTCAATGTTTAATTGCCGCGTTCTTTACGCTGTTGTAATTACGACGTTCTGAAAACGTCTTTCGAGCGTTAAGAGTTCGATTCAGTGTTTTATTTGAAATATTTAAATTAGTGCTCCAAATCTCTTCTTATTCTCTACCTTATCCCACTAGGTGGGGTCGGCACAGCAAATTTTTCTCTTCCATTCTCTTCCATCAGTCGTCATCTTAACACACACACACCTCTCTCTCTTTCATATCGTCATTCACACACTCCATCCATTCACACACTCCTTGTTCGGTCGACCTCTATCCCCTCTACCTTGCACTACCATTTCCATACATCTCCTAGTCACATGCATCTTCTTTCTACGCATCACACGTGCATACCACGCTAACCATCCGCTCTTTAATTTGTTGATTACCGGGGCTACTTTCACACTTTCTCTGATATACTCAACATAGTGCTCCAAATAAACTATTAAAATAAATAAATCTTATTAAAAACTCTGTCATATGCAAAGAAAACCTATTTCTCAGGAATAGTAGTTTATTCTTGAATGAAAGGGTGCTCTAGGTCTTTTTTATGTGTATTTTCAACGCGTATGCAAAATATCGTGATGGACGGTCGAGTGGTTAAGACGCGAAAGCGCAACAAACAAAACTCACTTTCGCATTAATTAAATCAAGTACGTATTACGACTGTTGATGTTGGGTTTAGTCTATAGGTATTGATTGACTCAATACATAGGGACCGTTCTTAATATACCTTTGGTAGGCAGCGTCTTGGCTCTGCCCCTGGTACTGCTTTCTCCCCTAGACAATGCCACAAAGGGTAAATGCTACAAAGTTTTGGGTTTGATGTACCTGCCGGTAGGCAACGCCTTGGCTCTGCCCCTGGCATTGCTGACGTCCATGGGCGACGGTAGCAACTCACTATCAGGTGGGCCGTATGCTCGTCTGCCTACAAAGGCATTAAAAATTCTGGTAAATATTTTATTTGATTAAATGTTCTAAAAATCTTTACGTCGGATAGATTCAGTAAACAAATATGCTTGATGGTTGTACCAATAGTTGTGGGACCACGACACTCCGTACCACCGTGATGATAAAATCGATTTTATAGTTTTTAATTCATTAAGCTTCCAAGCGGCTTCTCACGTCTTTAAACTAATTTACGTCTTCTACATAATGTCTAATTATAATGGTTTTTATGTTAGGCTACCTTTGATTAATGGTTTCGATAAAAATCAAGAAACAATTGTTCTAGAAAGATACCAGTATTTATATTATTATGGCCATTTCATTTTGAATTTGCAAGGTAATTATTTTTTAACAATAAAAAATGTACGTATGTAAAGCACTTTTTATTAAGAGCACTCGAATTTAAAAATAAATAAAAATAACTGTTTAAGTGATATCGTGACAATTTTTATTTTATTTTAATTAGTATTCGATGACATTATTTATAGGTATGGAATATAATTTTAGCCAAATAACTGAATGTCCGCTGTAGGTGGTGGACCAATTTTGTATGACATCTTTATTTTTTATTTATTACATAGATGGGTGGACGAGCTCACAGCCCGCCTGGTATGGAGGGGTTACCGGAGCCCATAGACATCTATAACGTAATTGCCGTCACCCGCCTCGAGATATGAGTTCTAAAGTCTCAGTATAGCTACAAAGGCTTACCCACTCTTCAAACCGAAACGCATTACTGCTTCACGGTTGAAATAGGCAGAGTGGTGGTGCCTACCCGTGCGAACTCACAAGAGGTCCTACCACTAGTAATTACGTTATTAATTAATGTTATTCCTTGACCGTGGAAGTCAATCGTGAACATTTGCTAAGTACGTATTTCATTAGAAATATTCGAATATCGTTGCATCGCTAGATACGAATGCACCGGACGTCTTATCCTTTAGGCCACGACAATTTAAACTTACTTGTTGTTGTATTTTTTTTTGGTGTGCAACTGAAATAAATTGCCTTTTTTTAAATAGTAGGATAATAAAGTTACGAACTCACACTAAAAATGAGTTTATCTAATAGAAAAAAATATTAAGGAAATTTTTATTTATTAAACTTCGCATTTCATTTGTCTGACTCCTATTATAAACGTTTACTTAGTAAAGATTTCAGTGAACATAATTGGTTTACCATATTTTGGAGTAGATGTGTAGGCGAATTTAAAGATGAGACTTGAGTGAAGTCTCTAACAATGTTCAGCATATGACGCGATCATCTTAAACTTTGGACCGGACAACGTGATTCACGCGTTGATTCACAACAAAACTGCGACAATTTCATTATGTCAATAACCAATTAATTGTCAACTCTGGGATTTTGCGTAATTAGATTACCTTATGCGTATACAAATTAGGTAATTTCTGTAATATTTATCGATGAATAAAATAAATAAATTAGAATTTAATAGATTATAATAGAATAGAAGCAAGAATTATGTTTATCAAAATTTCATTGCCGGGTAAACCGTTTCTCCGAATGGTGTTCCGAGCTCGCGTTAATACAGTGGTATTAAAACTATTCGTGTTTATGATAGAAAATAATCGAAAATTTAACTGTTTAAAATGTTTCACTAATGTCTTCGGAAGACAATTAAAATAATACTGATTTACAACATTTACGGTGTCTAGTAAGTAATACGTGGAGCTGCTCCCTTCGCTTTGTATCGCGGGACAACAAAATATATATGAACCTGAGAAAATTACAGTTTATTTTCAATTTGGTAAATGTATCTTGTTTTCTGTTTACACTAAGCCAAGGATGAACAACACGCGGCCCGGCATGCGTCCCTAAAATTGAATTTATTTTATCGACTTTCTCCCATCAATTGGTTTTTCTGTTCCATTCTTGTTTGTTTTTATCTTGTACTAGCTGACCCGGCAGACTTCGTAGTGCTTCATCGATAAATAAAAGACACATCAAAGGAAAAACAAAATTGTTTGTTTTTATATATTTCCGAGCTTTTTTTATATTTTCTCACCTTTTAAACCTTCCCTGGACTTCCACAAATAATTCAAGACCAAAATTAGCCAAATCGGTCCAGCCGTTCTCGAGTTTTAGCGAGACTAACGAACAGCAATTCATTTTTATATATAGAGATAAAGTTTTGTAAATGATTAATAAGAGTTCATCTATGTTTAGATGGGGTCATTGATTAAAAAAGTTGCTCACCCCTGCACTAGGTCAATCATGGCTTGTTCCCTTTTAGACTCTGGTTACGGAGATTTCACGAAATTATTGTTAGTACGTTTCATGCTTTTGTCAAAGGTTTCGGCGTTGATTGTTATCAATCGCGGAAAATAGGGAATATTATTAGCAGCTTGACTGTCTAGACGAGCTCACCGGACAAAAAGTGGTTGCCGATTGCAGCAGAGACAATATTGGAATGTCCGTTATTCCATTATTCAAATAGAAACGCATGTGGCAGAGACGGGCGCGCTTCCTATCAAGGATTTCAGTGTCATTATATACATTAACACTCGGTGGAATTATCCGCTTGAGATCATTGCTTCTCAAACTTTTTTTTGCCGCGGCACCCTTATCGGGTATTGGCTATAGCCTTTAACGCGTGGCCTTAAAAGGGTTTGAAGAAATGAAGGAAAGTAGGGCAAATATAACACTCATTCTCAATTGCCTTTATTGGGGTGAAAGAAACTGCTTAGATATTTTTTTCCATATATTTCCTTAATGTTTAATAGGAAGCTTAGTTAATTTTACCCCGAAATCATTAAACAAATATCTCTTCATGTTTTCTTTAACAATATCAAATAAATTAACTGTTTTTTCTTGAGTACCCTCGGCGCTTACGCGCGGTACAATGTTTGAGAACCAATGCGCTAGATAATTAGCTAGCCACACAAAATAGTTTCATGATCTCATCATATCAATTTTCTCGGGAATGTTCGGAATGTAAGTCATTTATTAAGTTAATTAACCGAGGCTGACCTTCCATGGGTTTGTCTATACGATGTGTGCGTGATGTGTGCACGTGTAACGTACCACGAAGTACCATTAAGCGAATTTCTAACATAATACCTTCTAATTAAAACTAGTTTTCACTGACGGACTGCCCGTCGTGCACACGAAAAACTGTAAAGTATTCGAAGCGTCGGAAAAAAATTAATGACAATAATAAATACGAGATTAAACCGTAAAAATAGTTTAAATTATGTCTATTACTCGAGAAACTCGGTTCTTAAATATCCGGTTTTTTATTCGATTCGATATTCTACTAATTGATATTTTGTATTCTGAATAAACTTTATGGTGACGTATTAAAGTTGTTGTCAACAGTTTAGATCACGTACACACTGTTGATGTTCCGCTCATCAGAACTCACAGACTAAAACAGCTGTCATAGATAGAAGTCCTGCATGAGTAGGTGCTCTACAATCCTAAAAAATTATGTAAATTGGCAAAAATCTTATTTTGCAAATTGAACAACGGAATAATCTTATCAAATTAGTGTATTGTCATCGGTCCTCGATAAATCTACAAAGTTTAAATGAAATCTGGTCGTTTAAGGTGGGTCAAAATCGCGTCTAAAGGAGTCAGTTAAAAACATACATACAAGTGAAGCTAATATAAAACGTGTAAAAAAGGTGAAATGCAATATTGAATCGCGGCAGATCTAGTAATGACAGTAGTATCCACCAATGCGAGGTCGCTATTCGCAGTTTCGCACTAGATAGAATTTACTGCGTTAGGAATTTCATAATTAAGTAGCAAATCAAATGAATTTTAACACAGATAGATGAGATCATCTGTTTTATTCTGTTCTTGTTTTTTTTTTTTTGAATTTTTAATATATCTTATGTCAGTCAGTCTTCGTATATATAATTCTAATGCACATGTATATGTCACTGAACTCCTCCTAAACGGCTGAACTGATTTCAATGATTTTTTTTTTGTATGCGTTTGCGTGGCGCCCTGGGTGGCTTAGATTCACAAATCAGTCCGGCAGATGGCACTGCAGTCGGTATCTAGGTTATCTATACTGCAACTAAACGGCTGGATCGATTTGAATGAATTTTTGTGTATGCATTCACAGGACAACGTCTGTCAGGTCCGCTAGTGTAATTACACGCTTTATATTAGCTTCACTTGTATGTATGTTTGTATGTTTGTAACTGACTCCATTAGACGTGATTTTGGCCCAATTTAAACGGCCAGATTTCATTCAAACTTTGTTGATTTAGGACCGATGACCGATGACAATACACTAATTTGATAAGATTATTCATATTATTGCAAAAAAAAATATAAAATACACAAATATGCAAAAAAAAATTAACTTAAAAATAAAAAATTAATAATAGTTTATAAAAACTAAAAAACACGCTTTATATAAAATTCAACTAAAAAATAGAAAATAAATTTTAATAAATTTAAATTGCAAATAGTGTAAAAAAATACTTTTTAATGTAAAAAACCATGGGGTGCATGGGGTTATTAGTTATAAATATTTTTCTGACGGATATGAGTAGAAGAATTATTATTTCAATAATATCTTAAAAAGCACCCTAAATTTTTTTTTTCTATTTTTTAGTTGAATTTTATATAAAGCGTGTTTTTTAGTTTTTTTTAAAGTATTATTTATTTTAATAAATGTTTTATGTAGATATACTATTGCTGTTAATATTATCATAAGTTTTCGAGAGACGCACCAGATGGAACTGTGAAAGTTGATTCATCGTTTCTTCTGTGTGCACATTTTGTATTCATAATGCACAGCCTGTTAGTGCAGTATCTCGTCGACAAAATTAATAACGTTTTAAATTAAACATCAGCTATCTGTTAGGTCGTAGGGCAGTAAAAAACGCATTAACAATCAGTTTTAAAAAGTTTATGTGGCTCATTTAATTGTAGCTGTACCTTTATCGATAGATCTGGCTTGAAAACAAGTCTCTTAAAGTGTAAGTGAGACTTAGATGATCCGAAGCTAACTGTTTTAGTTACTTTTAAAGTATACAAATTACGACATCAATATTATAATATTAATAACACAATGGGTTAATAACTGTGGTAGGTACTTAAGCTACGACTAAATCCGTATTCCTTTTTTCTTTTCTTTAAAACTACATGAATTTAATTGTGATTGAATCAGAGATCATTCGAATTAGTTAGTTATTTTACTTAATACTAGCGACCCGCCCTCGCTTCGCTTCGGAAACTGTAATTTATTATTGATTTCTCCACTGTTTAATGGATGTTATTATACATATAAACCTTCGTTTTCAATCACTCTATTTATTAAAAAAAACCGCATCAAAATCCATTACGTAATTTTAAAGATTTAAGCATACATAGAGATATAGGGACAGAGGAAGCGACTTTTTTTTTTTTTTTTTTATTGCTTAGCTGTGTGGACGAGCTCACAGCCCACCTGGTGTTAAGTGGTTACTGGAGCCCATAGACATCTACAACGTAAATGCGCCACACACCTTGAGATATAGTTCTAAGGTCTCAGTATAGTCACAACGGCTGCCCCACCCTTCAAACCAAAACGCATTACTGCTTCACGGCAGAAATAGGCGGGGCGGTGGTACCTACCCGTGCGGACTCACAAGAGGTCCTACCACCAGTAATTACGCAAATTATAATTTTGCGGGTTTCATTTTTATTACACGATGTTATTCCTTCACCGTGGAAGTCAATCGTGAACATTTGTTGAGTACGTATTTCATTAGAAACATTGGTACCCGCCTGCGGGATTCGAACACCGGTGCATCGCTTCAACAAGAATGCACCGGACGTCTTATCCGTTAGGCCACGACGACTTCAANTACCACCAGTAATTACGCAAATTATAATTTTGCGGGTTTCATTTTTATTACACGATGTTATTCCTTCACCGTGGAAGTCAATCGTGAACATTTGTTGAGTACGTATTTCATTAGAAACATTGGTACCCGCCTGCGGGATTCGAACACCGGTGCATCGCTTCAACAAGAATGCACCGGACGTCTTATCCGTTAGGCCACGACGACTTCAACTTTGTTGTATAGTGATGTAGTGATGTGAAACTTTCGGTTAATCCGAATGAAATTTTAACTCTACAGAACTAAAGACACTATAGACGTCGCTATGTCACTCACACGAACCGTTAACTCAAAATCCGCTTTATGCTCATTAAAACACTGCTATAAAAAACAGGGAAGTAAAAATTATAATAATAGAATATTGTCTATTCTAGATTCGGCCTTAGAGAGGTTCAAATACATATTATAAAACTATTTGCTTGAATAGCACGATCTAGTACAATAGCTTAATTGATTCATTGTACTCGTATTAAATAATCGAATTATCTAAAATCTCTCCAAACCGGTAACAATCTAGCGATAGGTTAATATTATTAAGTATTTTATCTTTACTATCATTATGACTTTATTCAATAGCTTTACGGAGAAATAAATAAGAAATGTTTGTTTTGAATTTTGTTAAAGAGTTGCTTATTGTGAGTTGTTTATGTTGCCAAGGAGATATGGTAATTTCGACCAAGGCTCTAGCCGCGTTGGATTTTGATTAAATAATGCTATGAATGTATGTATGAGGAATTTGAGCTGTTAAGAAAGTTAAGAAATTTGGATTCACTAATATGTTATGTAACTAAATTTCGCTGATTTGAAATTATTTTAAAGTCTAATCAAAACTGTTTACGCACAAAAACTTTACTCTAGTCACTTTGTTCGATGCTCAAATAAGCGCAAAAAAAGACACGTAAAAAATCGAAGATTAGTGGTCGAGGCAATGACGTCTCTTCGTAAATGACTGGTGGTAGGACCTCTTGTAAGTCCGCACGGGTAGGTACCACCACCCCGCCTATTTCTACCGTGAAGCAGTAATGCGTTTCGGTTTAAAGGGTGGGGTAGCCGTTGTAACTGAGACCTTAGAACTTATATTTCAAGGTGGGTGGCGCATTTACATTGCACATGTCTATGGGCTTCAGTAACCACTTAACACCAGGTGGGCTGTGAGCTAGCCCACCTATCTAAGCAATAAACAAAAAAAAATTACAACAATTCTTATAAATGTATTTAATATACAGACAAAGTTCTGTTTAATCATAGAATAAATATTTGTATATATTAACGTTGTGTCGTCCATGAGCTCCGCCAACCATTTAACACCAGGTGGGCCGTGAGTTTGGTCACACGTCTGTATTGTAAAAGATGAATGATAAACTAATTATCTGTTCTTTTGTATTATTTGAATACATTACATTGATACATTTGTCTCACAGGCTCCATACATAATGTACGTGGAGGTACTAGAGACTGACGGGCACGAGCCTCTTCCTCCCCGCCAGCTGCCTCCAGCGCCACCGGCTCCCCACTCACCCCCCATCAGACATACGAAGAGTGAGGAGAACCTCGTGCCTGAGTGGCCGGCGCTCTCCTTGTATTCGGCGCTGGACGACGTGGACACCGGAGACTGCTGGAGTCATGACGACGATGAGCTCAGCTCTCATTACGACCACAGAGCGCCCGCGCCCGACAGCGTGTCGCAGGTACGTACTTTAAGAGCAAGATTTGAGTACAAACCTCCAATCCTAATCTGACTTTCTTATATTGCTTACGATGTGTGGTAAGTCCGTGCGGATCCGGCTAAGAATAGTTCCGCCCCTTTATTTTCCCAGGGGTGTCGTAAAGGGCGACAAGGGGATTGGTAGCGGGCAAGCTACCAACAAAAGCATTCCCAAGGAGGGTTGACGCCAGACAGGCGCTCAGTCGTAATGCCAAAACCTTCACAGCCATGAATACGAGGGCTTGTTATGTGTGGACGAACTCACTGCCCACTCGTTGTTAAGTGGTTACCTGAGCCCATAGACATCTATAACGTAAATACCGGCACCCATCTGTAGACCTGAGTTCTAAGAACTAAGTTTTTACGGTAGTGACTTAAACACACATCGCCTGCCGAGTGAAAGTGTATTAATTTCAAAGTTTTGACGAGACATTCACTAAATGACCAAGAAAAGTGTAAGCGAATCAGACTTTTTAGTTTAGTAACATCATTATAATAATGTAATTTCTTTTATGTTTTTTCATATAGTTTCATTCGTATTAAATCAACACATTCATAAAATTTTAATATGCACATAGATATTTTTAAACAGGTCCGCTTTCATTAGCATAAGTCGTTATCTAATTGTGGAGGAATTAAATCATTAGAAATTGTATTTATATAATAATGAGTAGATTTAGCTTTAAACGAATGAAATGAAAATGAAAGATGAAAACGCTTCTGTATTATACACTAGTGCATAACGCTTAAGGCATCTATTAGATCACTAAAAATACCATTACGTACAATGGCAAATTAATTTTACGAGAACACACAATTAAATCGATTCGTAACTACGAATCAATCATAATTAATTTACCAAACTACTCAATAACTTTGAACGTACATGCATTATTCTAGTAATTGTTTTTTTTGTTTGACTTTGATCAAGGGTGCTCAGTTGATCAACTTTTAGTAGGACATTACCATTGATAAAACAGTAATAAAAAACTTGTGAGAGACAGCCCTATAAAATAGTGCTTTAGATTATTCAAATAGATGGTTATAGTCAATATGGTTGCTAAAGCACTATTTCACGAAAGAGCCTGCGAACAGTTTTATTGCGCGATTAACTCTTTATGAGATTGTCATTGCTAATGACGCCAGGGAGGTTGGCTCTGAAGATCAACTCGTATCTTCTTTGATTACTCGTTGAGTTCACGTCGCTTCAACAACCAGTGATCTGTCAGCTGGTTCACTCCTATCGATAACAAATAAATGGCGTATACAATTCACGCGCGTTAGAAGTGAAACGTTCATCAAGTATTTCATTTCATTCTCTCGCAGGCTAAATGCCATAAAAGCATATGTTTGTCTCTGTCTAATATTGTCCTTTCGTTTTATCCCAAATTATAAGAGGGTGCCAAGAAAGTTTTAACTTTAAATAATTTATGAAGGGTAGAGGTAAGGAGCACCAACTTGTATAGGGGACATGTTGAAAAAGTGTCTACCTGTAAACAGCAAGCTATTGTTGGAAGAATCACCGAAATAGTGCTAGTGTAGGAAGTGGAAATAGTATTAATATGGCAGTTTTATGGCACTGTTTTTAAAAGCATTCCACTTACTATACCGTCCGCTTAATTGGCTCCCTTTCAGAGGACACTATTTAATAGTGGTGCTCCTTATTTCTACCCTTCATATAAATAATAGCCGGTCACCGTCTTAGCCGAACCCGTCGCTAGCGACGAAGGGCTCGGCGAGTAAATCAACCCACAGATACAGCCCACTGAGTTTCTCACCGAATCTTCTCAGTGGGTCGTGTTTCCGATCCTGTGGTAGATTCTGCGATTTTCTTGCTTGGGCCATTGTTAGCAACACCTTCGTATTGAGCCTTGAAAGCTCACCCACACGCTAAGGTAACGCTGATATAGCCTCTCAAGGCTATCAGCATAGGTGGGAGAGAAAAAAAATAGTTCATGTAGGGTTTCTTTTTTGTCGGGCCCTGAAAATATCCTTGGGCCCGCGGTCCCGCAGTCGCGGATCAGTCCCACATGCCCCGCGCGCATTCTAGGCGCGGGGACCTCATAGGAGGTTCGGCCTCTAGCCCAAAAAGATAAAAAGGGTTTCTTGTTTGCGCAGGTCTCGGCGGTTTCGGTTCTGTCCACGTCATCGTGCGGCAGCCGCGAGTCTGTGGCCGTGGTCGCCGGCGAGGTGCGCAGGAGGCTGGTCGACGCCACAGAAGCAGAAACCTTCAGACACGACCCCGCCGATCCGTCCGCTACTGCACTGAAGGTGCGCCATACATTCCTTACTAATTGCTCTTTTCTATTGCTTAGATGGGTTGACGAGATCACAGCCCACCTAGAGTTAAGGGGTTACCGGAGCCCATAGACATCTACAACGTAAAGATCGCCACCCATCTTGAGATATGAGTTCTAAGGTCTCAAGTATAGCTATAACGGCTGTCCCACCCTTCAAATCGAAACGCATTACTGCTTCACGGCAGAAATAGGCAGGGTGGTGGTACCTACCCGTGTTGACTCACAAGACATTCTTAAAGGTGTTAATTGGTTACCGGAGCTCATAGATATCGACAACATAAATTTCGCTACCCACATTGAGACGAGACTTCTAAATCTCAGTTGCACAGTATATAGTCATAAAGATAAGGTTTGTACGTGATTTAAGTAAAAATAATATTGTGTTTTGCTCATTCGAGGTTTTCTGTTCGTCCGTAATACATAATAACAATGTAGTGTTATTTTCCACTTCATTCCAGAAACAAGGAAAATAACTTTTGTAATAATACATTTGAATACAGACTGCATAATCGATTACAAATTCGATATATAATATGTATTATGTGACCATGTGTTTTTGTGTTCCGAATGTGCAATTCGAACCGATTCTTTGTTTCCGATGACAAAGATTTAATGAGTAAAATCTTCAGTAATCTTTATAAAAGATCACGGAGAACGTAATGTTTAAATTTCACAGCGATCATTGAGCGTAACGAAAATGACATAATGATGTGTGAGCTCGTGGTACAAAATACGAAATTTTACTGTTTAATTAGAACTAGAGGTCTCGCAGTAGTCGAAATTCGACTATAATTAATTGGAATTGTAAGTTTATATACTAATATGATTCTGTTTTCAAAAACTATTATACTTCTATAATCACAAATTTCGCCAAGACTACACTATAGAAAAATATTAATAAAGACAAACAGGTCTTGTGCTCTACAATCTATTCTCAATTTGACCATACACGTCAAGAACAAAAGTCTGACAATAAATAAATAGTATGCATGCGCGTGTGCGTCAAATACATGGTAGTGTGTGTAATGTTTTTTTTTATTGATTTCATGTATTTTTAGGCATTATTTAAAAAAATATTAACATTCTGCACTCCTTCTCTATATTCTCTATAAATGTGGGAAATTTCATACTCCTCCGTCCGCGCAATTTTCGTAAAAAGGGATACAAAATGTTTCCATTCGTCGCAAGCGATGGGTTCGACGAGTAAACACACCGACGCAGCCCACTGAGTTTCTCGCCGGATCTTCTCAGTGTGTCGCGTTTCCGATCCGGTGGTAGATTCTCCGAAGTACGGCTCTTGCTAGGGTTCGTGTCAGCAACGTCGCCAAGTTTGAGCCCCGTGAGCTCATCTGCTAGTTAAGGTTATGCTGAAATAGCCTCTCAAAGCTATCAGCTCAGGTAGAAATCAGGGTTAATAATTATGATCGAATTTCGACCGTTGGGCGACCTCTAGTTCCCAGGAATTGTTTGATTTGTACACGTCAGATATTTTGTAAAAAAAAAAGTGGAGTCTTAATACAGTACGGTTGATCTTCAGGAATCGTGGGAGAGCAAGCTGTGCCGCATCCGCGCCATGTCCCCGTACGGCGCGCTGTCGGGCTGGCGGCTGCTGGGCTGCATCGTGAAGGTGGGCGACGACCTGCGCCAGGAGCTGCTGGCCGCGCAGCTGCTGCGCCGCCTCACCGCCATCTGGCGCCACGAGCGCGTGCCGCTGGCGCTGCGCCCATACGAGATCCTGTGTTTGGGCCGCGACACCGGACTCATACAACCGGTCCGTATTGCTCATGTTACTTCTTTTTTTTAAAGTGAAACTTCTTTAGAATCGTTGTGATTTTAAACTCGATAAAACGAAATGAAACGAAACGAAAAAATTAGTGTGTCGCGATTGGCTTGCCGAAGCGGCTCCGAGCGGCGCCGACAGATCACGAAGCGCTCCACAGGGTCTCGCGTCCCCGACTAGTTCAGTGTGTTTTTGACGTCCGTGCAGCGTGCAGCGTGCGTCGTGGCTCTCGGAGCGCCCTGAGATACTTTTATTTCTATTTAGTTTGTTATCAACAGATGTCCGCTGCATGTAAATTCAACAATTCCTGAATCGCGGTGACGAGATGTTACACAGTTAATAGACGTTCTTGTATTTGTCTTGCTTAATCATACTTACCTGGTGTAGGGATACCGTGATCATGCAGGCGGTTCCCTCAGGGTGAGGCTGCTCCGTTGCACTGCGGAGTGGTTGACCCTTGCGATTATTCTTTTTTTTAATAAGTTCCACTTCTACCGTGTGTGAATTGCACACACATTTTTTTTTATTGCTTAAATGGGTCGATGAGCTCACAACCCACCTAGCGTTAAGTGGTTACTGAAGCTCATAGACATCTACAATGTAAATCCGCCACTCACCTTCAAATATAAGTTCTAAGGTCTCAAGTATAGTTACAACGGCTACCCCGCCCTTCCAACCGAAACGCATTAATGCTTCACGGCCCCGTGCTACCCGCGCGGACTCACAAGAGGTCTTACCACCAGTAAGTCTATGTATGGAACGCAATCCTCTGGCCGGATCTTCTGCGAAGCACTGCTCTTGCTAGGGCTAGTGTTAGCAACGTCCTCTGGTTAGAGCCCCGTGAGCTCACCTACCTCTCCGACTGTAGCTGGAATAGCAACCTAGGCTATCAGCATTAATAGGAAAAGAAAAAAAAAACGTACTGCAAGACGTCCGTTAACTCGAAAACTTAAATTGCAAAAATATTAAAACACCAGTAATACTTTATTAAGTTTATTACTTTGATATGATATCCTCATTAGGATCACCAGCATAAGACAATTATATGATATATAACGGCCGTCGGGTGTAGTGGTAAGTGACATGGTCACTACACAAGGGGGTCGCGGGTTCGAATCCCGCCAAGGGAAGATATTTGTATGATAAATATAAATGTCTTTTCCAGGGTTATGGATGTCTATTAAATATATGTATGTGTATAATAAAAATCTTACATTTATATCCGTTATCTGGTGGTACCTGTAACACAAGTTCTTTACGAACTTATCACGGGACCAATTAACGTGGCGTGATTGTTTAAAAAATAAAATAAAATAAATAAATAAATATATATACCGCATATGTGTTTGTATATGTATGTAATATTATTATTATTAGTCTTCTGTTTTGTTACCATTGGCGTACTTAACATACCACGAGAGGGCGTATGCTCGCCTGATATTAAAGGCAATAAAAATATAATTCAACTCATACTGCCTTTGATAAATAGTTGGGAAATAACCGCGGATAAATAGTTATGAAACCGTATAAGTATTTCAAATAAGTTTTTATAACAGAACAGACCATTAATTTGTCCTAGACCTCAAGTCTCAAGCTTAGTGACGTTTACGTTGTTGATGTCTATGGGCTTCCGCAGTCACTTAACGTAAGTTGGGCCGTAAGCTCGACCAGACATCTAAGCAAAGAAAAACAAAAAACAAACTTCATTTTAATATGTTGCTGCAAACATATTAACAAGTAATGGCCCTTTGATCTCTTCGAATGTTTTCATATCGCAGACATCCGTTCCGAGCCACGTGACTAATGATACTGTATTGTTGTGACGTCGAACTTTATCTCGTGTCTAATGCGAACGGTTCGCGTCACGCTGAGGCTTCGCGAAACGTGACGCGAACGACACGAGATTGAATGTGAACATGGATAGTTACGGACGCGGGGATTCCCACTGTTACGCGCTGGGGTTCGGGATTTACTAGTGGTAGGACCTCTTGTGAGTCCGCGCGGGTAGGTACCACCACCCTGCCTATTTCTGCCGTGAAGCAGTAATGCGTTTCGGTTTGAAGGGTGGGACAGTCGTTGTAACTTATATCTCAAGATGGGTGGCGCATTTACGTTGTATATGTCTATGGGCTCCAGTAACCACTTAACACCAGGTGGGCTGTGAGATCGTTCATCCATCTAAGCAGTAAAAAAAAAAAAACCGAAATACAAGTTAACACTGTATTAGCACTTAGAATACTTAAAAAACTTCACAAACGCTTTAAAATTTTCAATTCGCTTGTTCCGCTTCGCTTCAAGTGATTCGTTCGCTGTTTCGCTTCAAGTAGTTCCGATTACTAACTGACTGCGCGCCATCTCTGCAACGCTTTTGTAGCCGATACCACATCCCTAGAATGATCGAGAATATTCCTCACAAGTCGAGTACTTTCGATGTGTATTTCCGCTATCTGACAATAGATGACGTTGTACTTCTCGAGCGTTCTAGATCCTTCGATATTCGTTCGAGTATTCGGTGATAGATGGCGTTACTCTTACCGGCGTTACACCACCCTGTGCCGCCACGTACAGGGTGCTCTCATCGGATGCGGCTTAAAGGTCGTGTCGTTGCGAGCTCAGTGGTGACGTCACGTAGGCGGGGACGTGGGTGGATATTATCAGCCAGCCGATTAAATATAAGGGTTATGTTAAACATATTGCTTCGTTATCGCGAGTTAGGAACAATAGGTAAATAACCTTATCACGTTCAATGGCATTGAGAGGAGCAATACCCAGCGCATTCGAACCCCCGTGGAACTTAATACGTATGTAAAACCGTGTAGAAGAGTTTGTGTATAATACAATAGGTTGGGGGTAATCGGGACGCTTTCCAATCCCAACACAAATTTTCAGCGTTGTTTCTTAGGGTTATACCAATAAAATTGAGATAAAAATGTTTCCGGAGGTTTAAATTTTCATATACGATGCATTATTATACATAGCTCATTGAAAAATACACACAAACACTTAAAAAACTAGCTTGACCTGATCCACCTTGGCTTTTGGGGTGAATCGGGTCACGTACGGGGACAATAGAGTTTTTCGATAGGGCTAGCACTGTTTAGTTGTTAGGTAGGTACTTACGTTTAGGTTATTAACCTGTTCAATATTTTTAATCAGTTACAAAACACTGATGACAAAATTAAACTATTTATTTAATATTCTTAAACTAAATAAAAGTCCTTTTCAATTCAACAAATTTAAATCTCACAAAAGCATTGTGACAACCCAGATTTGTCCCTATTCTACCCCTAGTCCCTATTCCCCCCAATCTACGGTACACCATCATGCTGTCTCGCTCGCACAATCGTATTCTAATTGCCCTGGTATACAATAGTCCATACGCTGATTAATTCATAATCTATACTTCTATACTAATATTATAAAGAGGAAAGATTTGTTTGTTTGTTTGTATTGAATAGGCTCTAAAACTACTGAACCGATTTCAAAATTCTTTCACTGTTTGGAAGCTACACTATTCCCGAGTGACATAGTCTATAATCTTTTTTGAAAACAATTAGGGATCATTACTAAAAACTCCAATAACGTAACCCAAGGTGTAAAAAAATTACCTAAAATATTCTTTACATCGCGTGCCCTGCGAAAACTATTGATGATAGAATAAAATAATGCACTACGACTTTGTAGAACACATTATTATTTAAAAAAGTGTTGCGACAGCATATATGTCAAACTATTATAGTTATGACGCAATAAGTGTTCTTTTATTTAAAAAAAAAAAGTCATATATCGTTGAAATTTTCGTTAAAGACCCGAGCGGAGCCGGAGCGGGCCGCTAGTAAAGATTTTTTTTATTTATTACCTAGATGGGTGGACGAGCTCATAGGCCACCTGGTGTTAAGTGGTTACTGCAGCCCATAGACATCTACAAAGTAAATGCGCCACCCACATTGAGATATAAGCTCTAAGGTCTCAGTATAGTTACAACGGCTGCCCCGCCCTTCAAACCGAAACGCATTACGGCTTCACGGCCTACATAGGCGGGGTGGTGGTACCTACCCGCGTGGACTCACCTACCACCAGTAAATATAATGAAGATCTTTATTGGCAGGTGCTGAACTCTGTGTCGCTGCACCAGATCAAGAAGCAGTCGGGGAAGTCCCTGCGCGCGTGGCTACAGCTGGAGCACGGCGCGCCCACCTCTGAAGGCTTCCTGCGCGCGCAGAGGAACTTCGTGGAGTCCGTCGCCGCCTACGCGCTCGCCAGCTATCTGCTGCAACTTAAGGACCGGTAAGCACCTCGAGCACTATAGACCGCTGTGCTTAGTGCCGAGTTTTTAACGTTCTCGATAGCGTAAAAGTTAACTCAAATTTGTATGCAGTTTGAGCAGCGCCTCTAGCGTCAAATTCATTCCCGATCTTGCGGACCGAATGGTAAACGGTGCTTTTTAGGTACCTCAAGCACCGGCCATCGTTCTCGTCGAACCCGTCGCTTGCGAACTTGACGAAGGGCTTGACGAGTAAATTAACCCACAGACACAGCCTACTGAGTTTCATGAGTGTCATGTTTAAAAAAAAGATATGTGGTGTCTTGGGACACCGGATAGGAACGAAGTTCCTTATTATAAAAATATTAATTTTAAATTCTATTCGAGGTAGAAAGAAAATAATTATTCGGGTATACATTTTTTATTATGATTTTCTTATTGATAAAAAGTGAAGTCGTACACTGTGTACATTACTAATAAAAATCTTACGTTACCGACGTTTTTTCCCGGTCAGGGTACCCCTCCGCATCGTCCCATAAGGAACTTCGTTCCAAAAAATATTAAAATTGATTTATCATTTTGTTGACAGGCACAACGGAAACATCTTATTGGACAGCGAAGGTCATATAATCCACATCGACTTCGGGTTCATATTCTCTACGTCACCGAAAAATCTTGGATTCGAAAGTTCACCGTTCAAAGTAAACGTTTTTCTGTACATTGCTTTGTTAAAACATTATTATTTAAAACATATTTTAATATGGTATGCACAATTAGATAAGCGTAACCATAACTCCACTTGTGTTTTTCTGAAAACAAAAGAGAATAGTGAATTGTAATAGTAAATTAAAATCATTTTTTATCTTATCATTTTTTTGTTTGAATAGCTCTAAGCGAACAGAAACTAATATTAATTTACTAAGCGAAGACAAGCATACTCGTGGGTTTCAGTAGCTACATATTTTGTGAACCGGTAATGTAACACAAAGTAATTCCAAGGGCGAGCTGATTTTGTGTTTCATTGCGCGCAATGAAAACGATATATTTTTATCTTTTTTTTACGACAGTACAATCAAAGCTGTTGTGTCAGCAATCACCAACCTCATCAACGACAATCAATATACAACTCCTGCTCTGTTGTACTGGCGTAAACGTTTGTATTGGTTTGAGACATAAATTAATGCAAGTGAAATGTATGTAAGTGGTCTTGGGGTTTTTTTTATTGCCCTTGAAGGCAGACGAGAATACGGTCACCTGATGGTGAATGGTTACCGTCGCCCATGGACTTCAGCAATGCCAGGGGCAGAGCCAAGCCGCTGCCGTTAAACTTGGGTACAAAGCCAAAGCCTTTTGTATATTATAGCATAGTCTATGGGAGAAAGCAGTTCGTATAAAACGTACATTTTGTTGTTTCCAGTTGACACAGGAGTTCGTTGAGGTAATGGACGGCGAACACTCGGACATGTTTCAATACTTCAAGATATTGATCCTGCGCGGCCTCATCGCGGCGCGCAAGTACTGCGACCAGATCATACACATGGTCGAGCTGATGCGAATGAGTGAGTGTCAGGCTGTCAGCTTCGATGCCTCCAATGAACATTACCCTAACTCAAAATTTTGAAATTTTCGTTTTTCACGCAAATCTCTTCACTATTTTAAAAGTATTATAATTAATCATTATTGATGGGGTTCGGAGCAAGAGTAAATCAGCTAGTTACACAAAAAAACCATAAATATATCTGCAATAATGAAGATTTTATCAACTTTTTTCGTTTAAACGCTCCTCCTGCAAATTTACGAATTTGGAGTTAGCGTGGTGTTCATTGGAGGCATAGCTTTGTCCTATCTCTAGTCTTTATCGCATAGTTGCAATTCAGCGACTTTTTGGCGGGAACGCGAGGAGTGAAGTTGTGTGATTTGTTTTATTTTGTCTTTTTAGTGTTAAGCTTCAGGTTTAAATGTGTAATAACGGTGGTTTATTAACTGTTTAGTATCTGTGTAAGTGCACAAATGTGGGAAAATTAAACAAAGCTGCTGAACATTACTTTTCGTGAATCTCCAAAAAGTCCACTAAAAAAAGTCTTACTCAGATTATCTTTACTCAGATTATATTTCATTTCATTTCATATCAAGCCATGATAAAAATAAGAAAAAAATCTATGTCACTTAGTCAAGCGAGGATAGATGTTTTTCGAAAAAGTTAAAAATTTGACACCCTTGGTCGCATTTTTAGGTACTGTGATCGCAATTTTCACAATTTTACAGTGATTTTTTAATAATGTTATCTCAAATAACAGTGCTATTAATCGTAACCACAAATGAAAGTACTAGGCTATGGAATATTTCCACTGTTCCTGTCATATTAAAATCTTTTTAATTGAAAACTCCTTGGTTTTAAAAATCGAATACCATTTATTTATTTAAAAAAAGATTCTCGGTCTTGTCACGAGGTTTTGTCAAACTTGTTTAGTCGTTGAGAAAATGGAATTGACTCGAGAAAATTCAAGAGCGATGATTTATTATGACTTTCGAAGTGGTTTAACACAAAAACAGTGTGTTGACCGGATGATTTCTGCATTTGGTGATGAAGCCCCATCCAAAACCACAATTTATCG